>OU974075.1:5410178-6012678 GCA_918843875.1 Diadumene lineata | reverse complement strand
CCCCAACAAAAAAGAGCTAAATTCTCTGTCCACTTGATGCTCGAAGACGTGATCATTTTTTCTATGACAGCAGAGTTAATATCCGCTCTATTAACTCTGATGACAGTAAAGGTCTTCCCATTGAGCAAACGTTGTGTAATCGTGTACTTAACTATTATTCCCACTGTTTTTTATATCATGCACAAATTATAAAATTAATGTAATTAATTTAGGAATTCATTAAAACTTTACCAATTTCACTTGTTTCGTAAGTCATACTCAATGTCTTAGAAATTTAACTGAATCGATTAATTATCGCATTTTGATTGACAGATTCGACGCGGGTTTGGTCACGTGGTTGACATGGAAGAAGTATACCGACCGTATCTGACAACAGACGAGACAAGATATAATGAAGTTCTGTTTGTTGTGGACAATGGAGTGGTTAGTATTTTTGTATACAGAATTTATTATTTAATTCATATTGGCAATATTCACATAACTTCAAATTTACTCTTGAAAGGTATCGTTTTGCATTTACATACGAGTCGTGAAAACTTAAATTGGGTCTAGCTGGTGAAGATCCTTTGATGGACATCTTTTTCCATTTTTGCATTTTCTTTCTTTCGAAGTCAATGTTTCTCAGTTCAGAAACCCTTTTCTAAGCAGTCACGACGTATTTTAAAAAACGTTGTGGAAGAGAAAGGCGATAGCACTACCAAAAGGAATCATGGATTTTTTTTTGAAAAAAATAAGCAAATCAATAATGCTGTCCATCGGTGACAGATGGTTACTGGTTTGCACATGAACTACAGCAATATTTTTTTTATCCAATTCATTAATAATGCGTGATCTAGAGCAATACGGGAACAATACAAAATCACTACCGTGAAGGCATCTGTAAATACTGATACAGAATTCAACTCCTGATTTGCATCAAGGTTTAGCATATGAATCTCGTCCAAATTGTGTCTAATTTCAAAATTATCAATTTAAAATAGCAGCATTAATGCAGACATTTGTTAATATGCAATATTCGCGTCTGATCTGTATGAGGTTTAAGCTGGGCAGCTCGCTTACAGCACGCAGTTTGCTATACAGGCAGATCTCCAGCTATTATTGTATATATTTCATAAAGAATTAAACAAAGAACTATGATCAAGTACATCCCATATAACTTTAAGAGCTAAACAGTAGAAAACTGTTGACTGTCATTTTTGTTCAATTCCACTGCATGATTTGGTTTACAAAATGGATATTCAGTTTTTGATGTGGCAAAGATAGCACTTTGAAACACTACTGTATACTGAGAAAGTAAACTACATCCAGCTCAACTACGAAACGTTTCTAAACAGAAAAAAAGTGACATTTGCAGTGTAGCCATTTTAAACTCTTTCAGTAGATAACGTCTCAGCTAGAAATATTTAAAAACGGAGATGATGTGAATACACCTTCCCCGTATTTGCTTGCCTGACCACAAAACTATAGATTTACACCGAGGCTGGAGTGTATAAATCCATACATTCTCACTATTTTGTACACTCGAGCCTCAGTGTAAATCTATTGTTTTGTGGCCAGTCGAGCGAATGCGGGGAAGGTCTATTAGTGTATTTTCATAGACACAGCCTTTTAATTCTCCTGTCAGTTTCGGCTAACCTGTCTTTATTTGTTTGTTGATTGATTTTTGTTCTGTTTTATTTAGTACCAAAGATTCAATAGCAACTCGAAGACTGTTACTGACAAAGTTGCAACTCTTTGCAATGCTGTGGATGCGGTGAGTAATCCACAAATACGATTTTAAATGGCACTACAAGGAAGAAGGAATTGCTCTATATGTTTACACAGAGAGTCTTCAGAAGCGACCTTTTTACTCGGTCAGTCATAAATAGACTTAAGTTAAAAATTATTTATAAAAAGATATTCTCATTTTAGGTTTGAGTTAAAAAAACATATTTTAAGAAAGATTTTAGTCTGTTCACTCCGCCATAGCCATGTAGCAAGGCTAGAACAAACGATTGTGCACCGTCTCGCTTGAAAAACTTGAAAGGGCTTATCACATTTGGTTTCCTAACCATCCCCGGACCCCATCAGGGGCTCTACTCATCCTGCTATTTTTGGAAACTTGTTACCAATCTCCACACTTTTGTCTTGAGATGTTTTGACGATGCGACTGCGCCTCCTGCAATCTGGCCAATCACGTGCCGTCACTGAAATAACTTCAGTTTAAAAATAGAATGAAAAGAATCCCTGATGAGTGTAAAGCCCAATACGGGGGATAAGCTCTCTTATCTCATACTGTCTTGCCCTCTTTTAACTATGATTGCTTGATTGATTTGTTTGGTGGCCACAGGTTTACCAGAGGATCAATATTCGCATTGTCATGTCAGCTTTAGAGATTTGGTCCAACGGTGATCGCATGCCAAGAAAACCCAAAGGCGAAAAAGAACTTGGTCCGTTCAATGCATATCGCCAAGCGCATCTCGTTGGTAAAATACACCACGACAATGCTCAATTTCTAAGTCATCGTGGCTGGGGAAGAGCTGCAGGAGTTGCATATGTTGGAGGAATGTGTGGCTCCAACTCAGCAGGAATCAACAGGGTAAAACATAAAAGCATTGATAGATCGCACTAATAAGCTGTGATTTAACAAAAATGCATAAGGGAAGAGAAGGAATTCGAATGGCTGGTGCTTGACTTACATTGATATCAAATTTTATATTTAAAAAACATGACGGATCCTTTTGTAATTGATTATTTTCGATTATTCAAGTTATTCATTTGAATAGCCGGTTATTTATTTTAAGTCCAGACAAAAATAAGCGCAATACCAATAACCAATTCTCAGAATAAATTCTCTTGCATTATACAATACGATAGAATACATTTTTTATTAGTACAAATCTTCACATAGTCTAAGCATTTACAACACTCTAAATATAAATGTTAACATAAATTTACAATAGACTATATATTAGATTTCCATGGGTGCAGGCTACCTACATCAAACCATATGGCCCTAACTAAAATATGGAGCTACTATTTGCATAGTTAGCGTCAATAAAGTTGTCACAAATTAGAGAAAACACACAAAACAAAATAAACAGAACGAATAAAAGTACGTATGTCAGTCATGTATGTCAAGAATCACAAGAGTTGAAAAAATGCATGATTTAGTTGACATATTGTTGATATCGTTTCTTGGTTCAAAGTAGCAGTATGTGTATTTGTTTTTAATGTTAATTTTGACAAAGTTTTTATAAGGATTTTTTTTTTTCTTCAGTGGAAATTCACAGATATTCGTGGTCCTTTAGTGGTTCTTGCTCATGAGATGGGACATAATTTTGGATTTGCCCACAACACAGGTGCGGTTCATGAATCTTGAGACACATAAATGCAAAAGACTTCTAAGTTTCTTTCTTCCATTGTATAGACACATGCGCCCTGCAACTAGACCAAACTATGGCAAATTTACTTACGAATTTACAATAACAAAAATATGGGAAGAAGTCCCCCAAAAAATTAAAGATATCAATTCTATCAAACTCTTCAAAAAAAAAATCTCAAACTTTATTTATTAATCCTTCAAATGGTGGGATGAGCTTCTTCGTTCATCACCCATAACAATAGTAATACTGAATTAAAATAAAATTATTAGACTTATTATTGAGAATTTACTAAAAAACATCTGGTCACAAAAGTGGGTGTATGTCGACTCGAAAGTATCTTACTATTTCGACAACCGCACACACAAAAATAGCTACTATTGTAATTTTTCTTAACTATTTTTTAAATCAATAATATTACTATTAATGTCAAATTTCAATGCTAACAGTAACTGATATTAATCGTCCAGTATGTTGTCGAGTCATTTTGCTACCTATAATCTTTAATTGATAAAGGTGGTTGAAACGTTTTCAACTTATAAAAAATACATGTTCGTGGTTGACATGTACGACAAACCTTGATATCGATGATCAAAATGAAACACACACACTCAAAACAGTTCAGTTACAAATGTTATTTTGATTTATAAAATGATCAGGATTTTTCGGATTTGTTGTTGGTTTCTTAACCATGAAAATCAGGACAAGTTCTTTATAGAGATTTCCAGGTTCACAATTGCAGTTTTGTGTCATTTTTAGGATCATTATGTTATCAATTGTTTTAAATGATCAGTGCTGTAACATTTCCGTTCATTTTTTCATAGATGCATGCAAATGTCTGACTCCGAAAGGTTGCTTTATGGGTGGACACAAGTAAGTCAAGATGCTTAATACGGAAATTCCGTAGTTTTGCACTGCGCACGGTTCTGCGCATGTTTCAAAATTTTTGCTATTATGGATTTCATCGTGGATTCTAGTCAGATTACGTTTGAAAAGTGCTTTAAAGAAAAAACCCGGAGAATTCAGACATTTTCAAGCGAGAAAACGCGATATTTCTGAAACTCGACCCAGTCCTCTCCCGGTAATGTATAGATTTTCACACGTTTGAGGTCTTTAGACGGCGATAGCACGAGAACGAACTAGGGCACCTATCTTTTTTATTTTCTTATTTTTTCAAGAACTATGTTTTCTCTTACATATCTAATTGTCAATAAACTTCCATGTCTAGTTTTTGAGTTATTTCAAGAAATGTGTCTTGAATAGGCATTGCGACTACCCTCGAACACTTTACTCTATGCTAGAAATTTAGCATTTTTGTTTAGAAAAAAAGGCTTCTCTGATCAAATAATCACATGATTTTTATATCCACTTATATCTTTATAAGAAAATAGCAAAATCAAGGGAATTGTGTATGTCTAGAAATATTTATGGACCGACCAGTAATTTATTATTTTTTAATTTTCGAATTTTACTCCCAAAATACAAAACATGGTACTTTTCAAAAACTTCTCGTGAGAAAACGAGCTCGGGGAACCCATTTTTTAATTTTTATTTTTGAAATAAGCAACTCAGAAGATATTATTGTGGAAAGTTTCAAGGCATTCCTATGTCTAGTTTTATTTCTACGGAATTACCTTAAGTACCATGCTTTCGATAATTCTCCATGTAGACAGTATTGTCCCTCACAATATAAAATAGCGTCTCATCAGTCAAAACAATAAAAAGATGGCTGTCCGCGTTCACCATTGTACTGTGTAAATGATACCATTTCTACAATATTTGAAAATGGTAAAGAACGTGACATCTCAAAAATGGTTTTCCGACACTTAATAGAACACACGCGCCTCCCTGTCACATCAATTTTTCCCTGCCCTTGGCAAGGTTTGTACACTTGATCTTAGTGAATTAAGACTAATATTGGGGAAGAGGGGGTTTCGTTAACATGTAGTATGCTCTGAAAAAATGTGATGGCTTTTTATTTGTCTGAACACATTCGTTCCTGATCGTGGACTTGAGTAGTTTGCAAATGACAGTTACAGTGCAGACAAGTGACTTATCTTTGTTGATATAGAACTCGAGTTCCAGGATTCTCTGACTGCAACTTGGATAGATTGAAGAAGATAAACGACAAATGTCTATATAATGTTCCTGAACAGGTATGATTTTTGGTAGTACGTACTTTTTTTATGATCAAACAACACAACAAAAACTTCATTTATTTACCAGTGGTGGATTATCAAAGTAAATTCTATATAAATTCATGATTGATTGATTGATTAATTGATTGATAATACCTAACAACAACAAATCTTTTTTTAAAGGCTCTCAATGCTCGATGTGGCAATGGTATTAGAGAAGGAGATGAAGAATGTGACTGCGGTACACCGGAGGTACGCTCAGTCCGTTTACTTTGTAAAAAATGAACTATAAGATCTAACCATGCGGCGCAGTTTCTACTAAAAAGGTGAAGTACTTTTCTAAGTAAACTGACATGGTGTACGTGCTTGTTTATTGCAGATGTGTGCTGCTAAAGATCCTTGTTGTCTTCCTCATGCCTGCCGCCTCAAACCTTCATCACAGTGCAGTGATTTACATCATTCCTGCTGTTCAAGCTGTCTTGTAAGCTCATTAGTTCCTCTCAAATCATCAAAAATCTTGAATTTTGCCCTTATATTTTGCGAAATTGAATTTATTTCATTTTGTTAAGAAGAGCTACACTGCGCATGTCTATGACGAACTAAGAACTAAGAAAGATTGAGGATTTTTGATTTGTGTATCTGTTGGAATTTGTTTCATTTTGCAATTCCTTGCTTAATTATGTTTTGCTTTTATTCTCTCTCGTAAAATTGTATCTAGTATAAGAAACAAGGCACTCTTTGTCGAGCAGCACAAACCGACTGTGATGTTCCTGAACACTGTACTGGAGATTCTGGAGACGTAAGTATATTTAGTAATACTGTGTCATCACCAAGTTGTTTTTTATTGACCCTTTGATATGCAAGCTTTAAGTGACAGCGCCAAAACTGTCTGACAAGGAGTCTAATGATCCCTTAATCGTCTTATTTCACATGAACTAAACAGAAAAATTCCAGTTCATCTTTTCCATGTTCTGAATTAATTATTTAGTGTGTATATCACCTCAAATTATTTATTCTTTTCCTTGAAACATTTGTTTAGGTGTAACTGAAATACATCCCCACCATTTGTGATCTAATAGTATTTGTGTTGATAATTTATCAGTGCCCAAGTAACACAGTTATGCAAGATGGCGTCCCATGCAACAGAACTAATAAGGTTAAGTATATGTATCAAACGTGACCAAAGGAAACATCCAATTCTCCTAATCACTCGGGCTGAAAAGACCCGAGGTATAATTTCGGTTTTTTTTTCGATCTGTCGGCATTTTAAATTTTCCGCATTTTGCATTCATGTCGGCTCCAGGTTTGTGATTGGTTGTATTTATTTCCATTGTGATTGGTGAAATCGATCACCACAGTCTGGAACACGACGATCGTAGATATTCTAGTTCTTTTATTAAAAATAAACTTCAACGTCTCAAGATAATCTATCTTAAATTTATTTCATCTTTTTTTAATGTTTACAATACGATTGTTTTTTTAATTACAGTATCTTTATTATAATTTGATATAAACAAAGTGTTGTAATGTTTGGCTTATAAGATCCGAGACGTCAATGTAAACGCTTCACAAAACTTCCACATTATTTACGCATTGCTTACTGTACTGAATACTGAAAAGAAAAAAGAAAAATGTCAAGTTATGATTTGGAAAATAAGCAAAAATGATGTGACTGTTCAAAGCACAACTCTTGCGAAAGCGTTGCTTCGTACATAATTTTGATGCCGAAAACTTTTAGTCGAGCAGAATCAAATACCACGATGTTGTGACCTATAGTCAATTATTTTGATTGTCAGTCGGTGTTTGTATCAGTGAAGTTTGTTGAGGGAATATCATTTGATTGAACATTATGTTTTTGCTCAAAGTGAGCGGCCATAAGTCAAGCGAGTTTAAATCAATGGAATTTCAGGAATAAAAAATGAGCTTCATCGCTGCTTGAACAGTTTGATATTTTTATAATATTAGTCGAAATCCACATTCTTTAGATCTAGGATAGAATGGTTTGTCAAAACGGTTATTTCCTGTAGTAACAGTGAAAATGTAACTAAAGTTTGGAATAGAACAACAAACTTACCGCGTGTATTTTCACCTTGTTCTCCTTCGGTTCAGTTTAGATTTTCGTCAGTTTTGCTTCCATGTAACTTTCTTATCAATCAAAAACCATTCCAATTACCTCTTTTTCAAATGCAGATAAATAATTGATTCATAATTTTCAAAATAAGCTGTAAAATCGGAATATTTTTTGATGAAATTTAGTCTACTTTGCAAAGCCTTATACGAGTGATTGTTTTCTTGTTGGAATTGTCCCACTACCCCTTAGTCAAGTTTTGTCATTACACAGGAACCCCAAGAGGAGAAAAAGCGGTAGATCGTAACAGTGACAAAGTTATGCCCGTCAAAGAAAAGACAAACTAAATGATAATAATAATGGTTGAAAGCTGGTATTTGCATACTCAAAACTCAGTATATATCATTACACTTCATACATGAACACATAACTGTTTCGAAAAGCAATAAACATAAAAATGGAAAATTCCTTCATTACTAAAAGCTCAATGTAATCGTCCCGTCATATATTTATCATTTGTTTTTCATTTGTTTAGTTTTAGCTCTTAAAAACGTTCAACGAAACAAACAGATAATTTACATAGGTCAAAGAGAAGCCCGAGTACACGCAGATATGCTTCTAGTTCATTATGACGTCACATCAAAACAATCTTCAGCATTCTATTGTTAAAACACAAAGGATCATGGTAGTCGAACAGGGACAAATCGATGCAAATTCACCGAAAATTGTTAGCACTCGTATTAATATAATAAAAACCATGAATATCGTATGACACATATTCGCAAATACATTATTATGATAATGACAATGATTATCTTTGGAGTTTTTTTATTTTTATTTTTCAATACAGATGATACTCGCCAAGAAAAAAAAAATGGAAAAGCCTTCAAACACCCTAAATGTTATTTAACAGATACATTATTAATGACAATGACTATTTTTGTATTTTATTTTTCAATACAGCTGATACTCGCCAACACCAACCGCAACAGTGTCGTGACGAGGAAACTAACCCCTCCTATTCAAGCCCGATATATTCGCATCAATCCTCAATACTGGGAGGACACGATTTGCATGAGAACTGGTCTGTTGGGATGTTCACCTGATGAAGGTACTAGTATAATAATAATAAAAATAATATTCATTTGATGATATAAACAAATAAATGATCAGTGCACCCTATGATAGAAGGAAAAAAACCCAGTTATAATTAGGAAATAGATTCTAGATCTCCCAGCGTCCATATTCTTATTGGGTAGCCGGTCAAGAACCCTTAGAATCAGCTGTCATGACCTCCCCATAAATATTTAATGACCTCCAAAACATGATACCATAAGCCACTATTACTCTTTCACACATAGTAACGAGCATATTAGAAAATATCCCTAGCTAGTAGAGTGATGGGTGTTTATGAAAAATTATTAACTAAACATGTTTCACTTCGCTTTGGGATGCTCACGTTTGCCCTACACTTCATATATTCCAGCTACATTCCCAGCTGTATTGTAGTAATTACTATAGTTACACGTATATACACAGAAGACGTCAAATATAGTTGCTAAAATCTGAACTATTACCGTCCATCTACCCAAACTCCAATGCTATTTACCAACTTAAAATAGCAATACTTGTTCTGATTTAAACAAATTGTTCTTTTTGTAGTTAATCCAACGAATCCAACTCCAATCAAAGCTTACAATGATTTCTGTGTCGCGCCACAAAATGAGGCCTGCAATGCTCCCGACAATACTAAAATAATTTTCAAGTCTGGGTACCAATGTAAAGAAAAATATATGGAGTTTCAATTAGATGCTAGCGGCACTCTCTGGCATGCATGCAGCAAGAAACGTGTCTGCACTGAGAATGGAAAAACTGGAAATGGAGTTAAGTTAGTGATAAGCAGCACTTGCACGGACGAAGATTCAAAGTTTATGAGAACGTCAGGTACTTGACATTTATGGAAGCAATTTCAATATTTTTTTAATTAATCATACTAGAATGTTTTACATGCGTCTACGGATTATTGGATTTCCTGTTGCTTTGAACGCAGTGATTAAAAAAAGCACACTTACTATGTAGGTGAAGTAACGCAAGTTTCATATTTGTTCCTTTTTTCTTCCCGTTTAATCAGACCAAATGGGAAGAGTACAGAAATGTAAACTAAAGAATAGGAGAAAAATAGCATATGCTCTTGGTGGGATATGATATTACAATTTATACAGAAATATGTAATGATATCTAATTGCCTTCATCAATTTTCAGGTCATTCTCTAAAACACTCCAAGAGTGGAAAATGTATTCACTCAAATGGTGGTCGACCTGGCAACAATCGTGAACTGATTATTCATCGTAAATGTGATGAAGAACGACTTCAGCTTTGGTTTATGAAGCCAGGTAAACTAGTTGTGTTAAACACTCTTAGGTTTTCCGCTATTTTCTCTTTGTTGTCCATTTTCATTTTTTAGTATTTTCAGTTTTTACGTTTGTACAAATTTCCGCTGACAGTTCTTTACAATGCCGACATGGGATTTATCCATCTCTTGCGTTAAGAAACGTTTAGTTTGATATTCTGAAAGCGTTGATTTGATCTACTCTTACCATCAAGGCATTTTGCTTTTTAATGAGCAGATTGCTGTCAATATAAAGCAGTAGGGTAATTTCTTTTCATTTCTAGATTGCTTGCTTCCTCTTGGTGTCAGCAACGGTGAAATTAAAGACAGCCAAATAACGGCCTCGTCATACAGATCCAATGATCTTCCAAAATATGGACGATTGCGTAGCTCTAAATACTGGTGTGCTGCCGGGAAAGGGAAAACTGAGTACCTTCAAATAGATCTGGGCAAGGTAAAGATTTAAAACACTATAGCATAGAGAGTATGACATAGAAATAGATATAATTATGAAATTTGGGTCTTTTGTATGATGCGTGGCTAAAGTTTTCCACTGGATAAAAAGTTATCTACTGCATAAAACTTATTCAAAATTCATCCGCTGGGTGATATTCAGCGCTATCCAGGCTCCGTGTACTGACATCCCCGGCCTCAGATGGGGAAAACTGTCAATGAAACAAAAGAACAGATTGGTTTTTAAAACACATGTGGCGCATGGGGAAAACTATCAATAAACGGCTTTCAAACAAAAGAACAAATTGTTTTTTTTTAAACACTATGTGGCGCATGTATATATGCTAAAACATAATCGGTACCAAGGAATGTTTGCATGTTTTACAGACACAGACGATTGCGCATGTTCAGACTCAAGGGAGAGGCAGCTGGAACAACTGGGTGACAGCGTACTACCTGCAATACAGTCAAGATGGATACCGCTGGACAGGATATTCGGCGAGTGGAGACGGACTTTATTCGAATGTAAGCACAAGTGGATATTACATTTTTCAGTAGCGATTTACTGTTGTTTCTCCGCAATAGGCGAAGTCAATTTATCGTCAAAATAATATCATTCGATACCATTTTCTGCTCCATTTTTGGAGCTAAGTCAACTCCTAAAAATCTAAAAGCAAAAATCCTAAAATGACATAGTCGGGTTTCATATTATTTTTTCAAATCCAATCATCATTTTTATTGATTTCAATTCTTCAGCTTGCATCGTTAACTCTCAAAAACATTAATTTTAGAATTTCTGTGGATCCAATATCAAGTTATTATTATCATTACTAATATTTCCTATACTCATTGATTTAAAACTGTTTTACTCATAAGTATAATACAAGTGGGTGTTTTCACTCTATATATCTGTTAAATGCTCACTTCTAACTGATTTTTAAAACTGCTTTTAGTCAAATTGTTATCTTGGCAAATGTGCGGAAACACGTGAAACTCAATGCAGGGATCTCTGGGGACCAGGTATTTTTTCGTTTTTTAATTTTTCATATTGAGTAGTTCTTCAAACTAATACTTATCACAACTGAATCCCAAATGGTGGAAAAAATGATTGTGTTTTTTAGAAGCTAACAATGCAGTTGATGGATGCTACGATAAACTGAATACTGAAGCTAAAGGATATGGTACTTGTGATCCATTTTCGAACTCACCGTGTGCTGCAGAGTAAGTCCAAAACACATTTAGATTTCTACCACAGTTATGTTTAAACTTGAAAACCCAAACATTAACTAGAACTTAAAGACCACGTTGGAAGAGGTCGTATTTTTTTAGTTTGGAGTTAAATAAATTTTTTCATTCACAAATTTCCATAACCTCTTTGAGCTCTTTCATAAAATCGTCTGACCAGGACCAGTAACTTTACTTGAATCACATCAAATTGGATTTGTTTGGAAATTAAGTACATTTATTAGTAAAGTGTTTATCGTTTCTATCTTCATGTGTAGGGATGTCCAATGTGGTCAATTACAGTGTCGATCGTTCATGAGCGTGCCGCTACTAGTAAATTACGGTAAAAGCTACACTAAAGTGACACTTGGCGGTTCATATTGCAGGTAGATCTACATGTAATGTTGTTCCTTATGTATCATGCAAAAGTAGGCGATAGAATCGCAATCATGATATCAAATTTTTATCAATAATTTACAATATATTCTGTCAAACAAAAAGTTGAATAAAGCTCTATAGGAATCAAATATTTAGTTAGTCCTGTTAGGGTAGTCTATTTAAGTACACTTACACGTTGTTGAACTTTTGTCAGGAGACTCTTTATCCATTTTCATGGTTTTTCATACATAGAAACGTACTGTCATGTACTGTCGAACAAAAAATCTTGTATTGAAACTATTAGAAATTAGACAAGTCATTTATTTTTACTCGGTATTTTTATTTGCAGCAACTCGTTATTTTTATTTGCAGCAACTTGTTTTATTTGCAACAACTTGTTTTTTATTTGCAGCAATTGTTTTTTTTTTGTTTTTGTTTTCTTGGACCGGTTGCATGAAGCCTGAATAAAGTTGTCCACTAGATAAAGTTATCCGCTTCAATGAATTTCTTTAGAATCATCCGCTGGATAGTGCGTATTCCCGTGATAGCGCTATTCAGGTTTCGTGCAGCCGGCTCCTGAAAAAAACTAGGCTTTGGAAAACATCGACTTAAAAAATCTTCCGATTTATTTTCGATTTCTATATTTCTCTTTTACGCTCAGTGCTGCAGTTCTTGATAACAAGGATTCTGTTGGTGACGGAATGGTGCACGATGGGACAAAATGTGGTGATGGAAAGGTAAGGTGCATCCCAGTTGTGGGGGTATTAACGTCACGACGAATTTACAAAATTATCATAAGTTGGTTTTACATTAACTAAATGCCAGTTGGTTTTCATAGATGTGCAGCAACTTTAAATGCAAAACATTTAACGAGCTGAATATAAAGTCCTGCTTTAAAGTGAATGGAGAGTTGTGTAATGGACAAGGAGTAAGTATATATTTACAAAAATGACTATAGCGTACTTAAAAGAATCTGCCAAAGGAAAAGTAACTTGCGGGGAAGTCGTTTGGTTCTTTAGTCTTCTAAAATCGCTAGAAAACCAAACTGCAACAGGCTTTCCCCTAGTTTATAAGTGTCTAGGCTTATTTTTGTCCTCAACGGATATCCTATCCAACGAAGGCAAGGTTGTCTAAAAAATTCATATGCACTCCCCTCGCCAAGTTGTCAAAAAATTACTCTCCCCTGCTCAAGTTAACAAGAAACAAATTTGTCACGCAATTATTCAACTTGCTTGTTGCTACGCAGTTTAAAAACATTGATACTCGATCACTTAAGAGAATCTTTTTAAGAAACAAACTAACATGCAATGGTCCTGTAATACTTTTTGTACAAATTTATGCTTCAGGACTGTACAAGCACAGGAGAATGTCATTGTTATGAAGGCTACGATCCAAAGACTGGTTGCGTGCAAGGTAAATATTATTTTTACAGTTAGCTGGATAAAATCAGGTAAAATACTATTGTATGCGACGTCGGTGTTTCTATAGAAACTGTACTGTTGTAAAATATATTTGTAATTTAAACCGTAAAGAGACGATGGCGATACTGACGTTTCGGACGTTAGTGCTTCGTCATAGTAATATGTGAGAAAAGAAAGAGTGAAGGAGTATCGCAATCATACCTTTACGGTTTCTAAATACCATTCTTTAGGCGTCCATTATTCCCCCGTAGGGACAAACCCTCGTATACCTTAAGAAAATACAATTTGAATTCTGACTACTGTACCCCTAAAGTCTTCAATAATCGATACTAATTCCCAGTCTTTTTTTTCATAGCTCTTGTTGCTGTCGATGGTGGCTTCGGTGATTGGTCTGATTGGTCTACTTGTACTGCTGGTTGCAATGGTGGTAAACAACAGAGATATCGGTTCTGTAATAACCCCTTCCCAAAGCACGGTGGGAAGGACTGTAGTGGGCACTTGCAGGAGGAGCAGAATTGTAACACTGCAGCTTGTCCAAGTAAGCTATTGATATGTATGTCAATTTCATATACGCCATTTTCAATAGTTATCGCGTAAATCAAGTTATCCTATTAAGTCATGACGTCACAGCTTGTTTATAGTGGAGAGAGAGTCAGCGGTAGAATTAGAGATAATGTTGGAGAAGGTTGTTTATAGTGGAGGGAAAGTCAGCGGTAGAATTAGAGATAATGTTGGAGAAGGTTGTTTATAGTGGAGGGAGAGTCAGCGGTAGAATTAGAGATAATGTTGGAGGTTGTTTATTCTTTAATGATTCACATTAAAAAATTGCCTTAAAAGGTTACCTTATTTGGAAGTATGTTTGCACTCTTTTTGGTGTTTTTTTTTTTTTTTTATTGGTTTTAAAAGCCTTAAATTGTCAAAACCTTACAGGAATTGTAGTGATGTTTTTTCTTTATTTTTTTAACTAGAGGCCTACTCTTGCCGCCATCTTCACTCAATTTCCAAGAATCTTCCGGACGGAGTTTATGACATTTACCCACGTGGTGTATCTAATCAGCCAATCAAAACATACTGTGACATGTCACGTGATGGTGCAGGATGGACGTTATTGGTTACTAGTCACACTAATTCATGGACTGCCAGTGACGTCACACTAAGAAACTCTAAGAATCCCAGCTTGACCGCCGACTTTTCTATTCTGAAGTACGCAGACGAGATAAAAGACAATGTGAATGTACTGGGAACGACGTTTGAGTATCGCTTAGAAGCACAAAGACCAGGTTTGCTAGCTCATGTGTTAGAGCTTTATTTTTGCCATATTTGATATGAATTATCATTACAATATCGTCTTGCATGCTTGGGAGGCTGATTTAGACGGTACGATATCTGCCTTACAGCTAGATACATCATGCTTACAGCTGTTTCACAGTTGCTAAGATATCTGGATATCAGGACTATAACCGTTGTTATTTTAGCTTTTTCTCATAGAACGCTGACTACCCGTCCAGTAGGCGAGTTGCATTATGACGTCATATACTACAACAATCGGAATGCTTTGCTTTCTTTTGTAGCGCAATTAGTACGAATTGTTCTGTTTATTTCCAAAGGAATTAAGAATTTGAATATATGAAAAAGAGTTCACAAGAAATGCTGGTAGTTGCAGTTAAGTGACGGTTGCAGGTTGCCTATTTTGAACTGCAGCGGAACCCGTCTATTGCGGACAGCACTAGGACCAAAGAAAATGTCCGGTTTAGAGGCGGTTCCGGTTTACTGTTTATACGTCTTCTGAGAGGGTGAAATTTGCATCTTCTAAATATGGAAGTGGAAACAATTCAAGTTTCGAATTAAAAAAAAATCATATTATCTCAAAACTTGTACTCTTCAAATTGGCCAATAGGATTGCAATTATAGTAAAATTATATATAGTTTGATGATTTTCTTGTGCACGCTGTTGACGAACAGGCAATTGCATTGATATAAGGTATTGGCGAGATGTGTGTGTGACAGAAACTTCACCATATCACAAATAAAAATGTGAAACTGAAAGTGCGATTTGTAAGATTTAGCGAATTGTAAAGCTACGTCTTATCTTTTAGCACGTCACAATGAAAGTGACATTCGCCATTTTCCTAACCTGGTGTTTTTTTCTTGCGCCATAAGGTCGTTGGGGAGGTATCTGGGAAGCCGACCGATCCTACTCGTTTACCGCCAAAACTAACGGGCAAACCAACGTAAGGCTGCTGAAGAAGTTTGATAACTGGAATTATGATGATAAAGGAATTGAGCAAAGAATGCCTTGGATATCTGGAGCGACATTGTCAACATCCAAAGATAAAGCTAAAAATGCTTGGGGAACTATTACAGGTACAAAACATAAAGCTTAGAGAAAAAAGCGATTCCTAAAAAAACACAATTATTTAATAAATATATTTGTTTAGTGAAGTTAATTCAGCTTTCATTTTGCTGAAATATAAAATATATGTCGGTGTGTTTTCAAGTTCTATCGATTTATGCTTACAAAATGCGCTCCTAAGACCTTTTATGAATTTTTAGGACTTCTATAGGATCCTCAAGTACTTTATATTTAATTAAAGCGATTTCAGTTTGAGTCTGGGATTTACTAATAAATAAACATTTTGGTTTTGATTTCACATCCACCAGGAAACAACAAAATATATCACCCAGCACCTTGGATCTCAGGAACTTTGATGGAGACCCAGCCCGAGTACATCTGGTACTGGATGCGTGAAGGTCCAAGGAAAGATTGATGACAGCTTCAAACAGTTTTCATAGAGGTAAGCAAGTAGGGATCCGTGAAAAAAGCAATCAACAAGTAAGAGCTAAGTAAGCAAATAATCCCTTTCTTACCTGATATTTCGCCAGAAATCGCATTATGTCGCTTCAAAATCTCGCTTGAAATTTGGAAATATTTCCTTGAGGTGGCTCGACACAGTTTCGGAAAGCTACAACTAGGCTCTGCAAAATTACAAATAGATTATGAAATCGTTCAACTTGACAATGTTCCTCTATCTATATTGAAACAATTTTTTGATGAAAGTTTAGCTGATAAGTGAAGTTTAAAATGATGGGTATTTTGGGCAGATTCTCATTAATATTCATGAGTTATGGGGAATTCCTGAAAAACGGGTTTCGAGTTTTATCTCCGAAATTCGCCCATAGATTTTTGTCAGATTTTTTAGTCTTTAAACTACGGCTCTACGGCTAAAAAGTATATTTTACGACAACATTTGTAAATCCAACATTTTTAGTAAAGTCCGCATTTTTCCAAAACTGCTACATAGATTTTTTTAAACTTTCTCAGGTTCGAATTCAACCTATTCACAACAAAATACATTCCTTTTCATCTGAGTGAGGACTTTCTAAGTAGCGAAAAATCAAGGATAAATACTGATAATTCAACGGACTCGGCTTTTGTCCCGCACATGTCCCGAGCTGAGTAAAATCTTAATAAATTTACATAATGTTGTGAATTGATTGAATTCGAACTTGAGAAAGTTTTATCAAAATCTATGGACCAGGTTTGGAGAAATGCGGACTTTACTAAAAATGTTGGATTTACAAATGTTGTCGTAAAATATACTTTTTAGCCGTAGAGCCGTAGTTTAAAGACTATTTAAGCTAACAATTTCAAATTTGCTTACAATAAATCTGAGACATGGGTTAATGTGTGTGTAAAAACTTTAAATGATTACATAAACCGTTATTTTTCTACGCCTCATTTTATGTTGTACATTGAACGGAGTCCGAAAAACCAAAACAAACTTTGAAGCATAATTTCTCAAAAATTCCCAGGTTTAAATTCTTGAAACTCCGTTGCCAGTTCGGAAATTACTCATATTGTGACATATGAAAGTTTGACAAAAATCTATGGGCGAATTTCGGAGATAAAACTCGAAACCCGTTTTTCAGGAATTCCCCATAACTCATGAATATTAATGAGAATCTGCCCAAAATACCCATCATTTTAAACTTCACTTATCAGCTAAACTTTCATCAAAAAATTGTTTCAATATAGATAGAGGAACATTGTCAAGTTGAACGATTTCATAATCTATTTGTAATTTTGCAGAGCCTAGTTGTAGCTTTCCGAAACTGTGTCGAGCCACCTTAAATCGCCTTAAGTTGCCTTACGTCTAAGTAATTATATAAAGTAAGGCGACTTAAATAAGTCACGACCAGTTTTGATAGAGTGCACGCATTAAAAGTGTGCAGTAGTTGTCACTATTTAGTAGTAAATAGCACAAATTAAACAAAAGAAAACAACAGAATTTGCATAAAATAGCACTATTTAGTGGTATTTATGTTGCACACTTTTAGTGCGTGTAATCTAAGTCTCCTTAATTATATATCAGTCGATACCATATATCATATATAAAGATGAGCAATATTTATGCAGTTTAATATGTTAATATGACAGATATATTCTTAACAAAGACAATATTTATGAACACTATTGATTCTTATCGTGATAGTCAGGGTGTTGTTCGTTGCAAAAGTGCAGGACTACTCGAAAAAAGATGGCGGTTTAGCGAAAAAGGAATCGACACCTTGAGCACGTATCGAAGATAGTTTCTGATTACAATCTTATGGTTTTCGTTACTCTTTATTGATAAGCTAATTAGACACAAACGGGTCTATCATTTCTTGAAAAACAACTAAATATATCGTCATTTACTTTTCTTTAATGCTGTGTATTTATTTTCTTTATTTCAGCACAAAATGTAAAATAACTTGGCCCACTGGCAATTTAACCAAATACTAGATGTAGAATATATATATAACTTAGACACTGTAAATCCCTTTATGGCGATATTGACGTTGCGGACGTTATTCCTTCGTCGGAGTAATATAACCAAAAAATAGTTTGTTTTAGTAGAACTATAGTTAAAAGGGGATATGGAATAATAAAGAAAATGTCAACCTTATCGTGTGGTGTTGTTTATTATATTTCATGGAGTTTGCCTGGTACTCCCTGGCAGCAGTCGCGAATTGGAATAACTGCACTTTACGTAAAAACTGTCTGGTTAAAACAGCCAAAAAATGGTTATAATGCTCACGGTTGCCTTATACTTCACAATTCAGCTGTGTTTCCAGCGTGGTTGTCCTTGTGGTGTAGTGGTTAACACATCGGACTAGAATACTGAAGAAGTGGGTTCAAATCCTGCCAAGGGCGTATGATATTTCTCTCTCAACATTTCTTTCATTACTACACACCGAACGCATTCATAAATTACTACATTATTTAACAGGATTGTTTTGGTTGTTTCAGTCACTTATAACAGTATCTGATATCATTACCTCACTCACTCATTCACTCATCTCACTCACGTCACTCCCGATCACTCACTCACTTCACTCACTCACTTCACTCACTCGCTTGCTCACTCACTCACTCACTTCACTCACTCGCTTGCTCACTCACTCACTCACTTCACTCACTCGCTTGCTCACTCACTCATTCACTCACTTTACTCACTCGCTTTCTCATTCACTCACTCACTCACTAACTTGCTCACTTACTCACTTACTCACTAACTCACTTACTCACTTACTCACTTACTTACTCACTTACTCACTTACTCACTTACTCACTTACTCACTTACTCACTTACTCACTCACTCACTCACTCACTCACTCACTTACACACTTACTCGCTCACTCACTCACTTTATTTATACTTCACGTCCAATGGACACTTATTCCCCACGAAGTTTGTAATTACGATGCGTTTTATATGCTGTGCACGTAATGAGATGGGAAATAACTTTGGAGAGCACCATTACACAGGTCTGAAATCTTACACCTCCAAGTCCTTATCGTTGCCAACACACAAAAGTTTAAGAATAGATATTTTCTTTGAAGAACGGCCAGGTTTTGCAAGCTAAATACAACCTAAATCTAGCTGACCACATTTTAGTGAGCGCAAATACATTGGCAAATCTTGTTAATATGCCCACAAAAAAAATCAATCAATTTTTGAATTTGAGGAAAAGTTTCTAAAGAAACTTCTTTTTACAATGGACGATGAGCAATAAAATTTCTAAGCTAAGCTACCGGCTAAAAGAGTTTTGACCGGGAAGGAGAAACAAAGACGACGTGAAAAAGAAAGCATAATCACGCCGAAAATACTTTTACACTTTGAAAATTCTAAAAACGTGAACAAGCTTAATCTATTTTTTATCGTCTTTTTCGTCGAAAATACAAATCAACCAAATTTTAAATGGTATTTTTGAGATTAGTTCACTAAAAGGTTCTTTGAGACAAATCATTGGGAGGTCGATTTTTGACAACTGTTTGACGGTTCTGGAGATTTACTGACATTGGCTTATAAATAGTTTTTTTTTTGTGAAAAGAAAAATCTATAGATGGTTTTCAACCATTCCCAGGTGACAATTTAAACACAGGGCATGGCAGCCATGCTTGTGGACTTTTCAAAAGAAAATCACCACCGTGACATTTTGACATTTTTTTATTATTTTACACACATATACACATTTCAAAAATTTACAATAATATTATTGATTTAAAAAAATAGTTAAGAGAAATTACAATAGTAGCTCTTTTTGTAGTGTGTGTGGTTGGTGAAATAGTAAGATACTAAGGACCTTAAGCCATAAACCATAAATGACGCACATCTGACCTGAATCTTGCTTTGAGGTTGCATTTTCAAAGTTGTTTTCAACCGTGAAGCTGTTTTGACTAAACATTACTCAATGCACATGTATTTCCAAAAAAATAAAGTCCAAACTCGTCGTCGTCTCTCTCGTTTAATGCTTAAGGTCCTTACCTCAAAGTGTTTTGTGACCAGTGACTGGCAGACCCTTTTGTTCCACTCTTTCCCCTTTGAAAATAATATAATATATATATTATATAAATAGTAAAAAGAAACAAAAAGAATATGCGTCCTTTTCTAGACTACCTACCATATACCAGATAAAGACAAACTAGCAAATCATATAGGCAAATAAAAATATCTAAACGAACAACGTGTCTAGCCTTGTGTATTATACGATTTTTACCTTTTTGGCCGACAAACCAGTCTAGACATCCCCGATAGAAACCAGATAACTATTTTTGCCACCTAAAAGATACGAAGATCATGCCTGCCTTTGGGGAACCTGAGTTTTCCACACACCCCTCCCCACACCAGTGAAGAAATAAAGCGATTGTTACTCCTGAAATGAGACCTTTTGACCAAAAAACCCAAAACAATTTTTAATATATTAACTTTAACATAAATAAAGAGACGTTTATCTTAAAACGATCATAGTATGAAGTGATTTTAAAACGTTTGGCGATCAATACCTTCCCATGGAGATAAGCAATAAGAACTAAAGAATAAGCCAAATGGAGGCACTTTAAATATAAATAGTGTATTGCCATAGCTGAGCTAACAAATAATTAAAAAAGTAATGAGATAATTGTATTCGGATTATCGGTGCATATAAAAGGTTTCATTGAAGCATTGCTTACACTAAAGGAAACCAGTTTTTGAGAAAGACTGGAAAACCCTTTTGAGCGATAGTACAGTTTTACTTCTTTGCGAAGGTATGTTAACCATAACTTTTTTCTTATTTCTTTTTTTTTTACATTTTGTGATTAATTGTTGTTCTTAAATTCTTACCAATTTGTAAGTTTTGTTTTGCTATGTTCATGCACAGTCGGCTAGCTACATTTCTTACATTTTGTTTGGTAAAATACCTATTTTACTTTCACGGTAACCAAATCTATAATCACCTCATCTTATGTTTCATGATTTTGATAGTGGAATTAGATAGGAAATATTCCAAAGCGTTTCTTTATAATACCAGGCGGAATTGAATTTCCAGGGGCCGGTTGCACAACTTTATCCAGTGGATAACTTTATTCAGGTTTCGTGCAACCGGCCCCAGAGCGTTGCAGTTGAGACAGTTCTGTGCTATAGTGAGATTTAGTAAACAGTTGGGCAGGAGATGAAATAAGTCTAATTCAGGTTTTCCTTATTTCAAGTTAGTACGGGACCCTTGCTACAGCGTATCCCGCTCGCGCATGTAAATCTGAATAAAATTTACTGCACAGCTAAAGTGCAAATTTTTGAGCCATTAGTGGATTTTTCAATTATTTTCTTTTAATCTAGATATTTCCTATTTCCTAAACTCAATACCTACAGTTGCAAAAGGGTTTTGCTTTTATTCGATAAATGGATTCTAGTAATTTGAATTGATTGATTGAGGCATAGATTTTTTTCAATAAAACGCACGAAAAAAACTTAGCCTAAGTTTTTTCGAGTATACATGAATACCCTAGCAATAATCTTAAAATGACGGAATTTGTAATTAAAAATAAACTAACGAATATTGAAGAACCGTACTACCTTAACAGATTATGAAATTAGTTCTCACCAAATTCAATAGTATGCATGCATTTTCTGGTGTAACAAAATGACATTTCAGTTCCAATTTAAATATGCTGATATGATGAACGTAATGTTCCCGAGTGTTGAGGGAGAGAAGCACAAAACCCTCTGTCCCCAATCGTAGCTGCTTGAAATAGATCTGTAGTACTGTATCCTCGACCATGCATGTCGGAGAAAGAAAGAAAGAAAGAAAGAAAGAAAGAAAGACAGAAAGAAAGAAAGAAAGAAAGAAAGAAAGAAAGAAAGAAAGACAGAAAGAAAGAAAGAAAGAAAGAAAGACAGACAGAAAGAAAGAAAGAAAGAAAGAAAGAAAGAATGAAAGAAAAAAAGAAAGAAAGAAAGACAGACAGACAGACAGAAAGAAAGAAAGAAAGAAAGAAAGACAACCAAACAGAAAGAAAGAAAGAAAGAACGAAAGAAAGAAAGAAAGAAAGAAAGAAAGAAAGACAGACAGACAGACAGACAGACAGACAGAAAGAAAGAAAGAAAGAAAGAAAGAAAGAAAGAAAGAAAGAAAGACAGACAGAAAGAAAGAAAGAAAGAAAGGAAGAACGGTTTTTCATAATTGCTCAGTAAATTATATCATAGTTTTCCATAAAAGTAGAATTATAACTTTTTTCGAGACATTTCAATTGCATTTTTTGTTCTAATATTGTATTCCTGACAGCAAGATGTGGGTTGTCGGTTCCATGGTTCTGTTTCTTCTGAGTCTGACCACTTACACTAAAGGTTTGTAGATGATGTCCTCTTAAATGTTTTCGTTTTCGAAAATTTTTGTTGTTAGTAAAATAAAGTATTGTCACGTTGTATAGGGAGTCCAGAGCATGAAATAACACATCCAGAGAGATTACATCATAGTCGAAACAAAAGAGATTTGTCAACGGCCACAGAGGTACGACTTAAAATTAATTAATAATATCAATTTGCTCTTTTTGTAGCAAATTGACTTTAAACTACAGAAAAATAAACTCAATTGCTTTTCAATCGAAGACAATTGGGACTTAGATGAAAAAAATGAAGGAAAAATGATCATTAATTTGATCAAAGGTAATGAGCGCACGCGCTCAATCTTGCGCAGTAACGATGCGTGCGACCAATACCCAGGAACGTCCTTAAGACACAAACGCTTATCGAACTGCAAGAATCAGTAAAACCTTGACAGAAACGCAGTAACCAATACAATAACCAATACAATCTGAAAGGAAAAATAAAATGTCCAGTGAAAACTCTTTGATTCAATACCTTTTCTGTTGTTCTCCCAACAATCCCGCGTGTTTCTAACAGAGAATAGAAACACCAAAATTATCTTCTCATGCTTAAATATACATGTAAACTTATTTTTTGTTCATATTTTTAATTTACAGCGCTAAGAGCATAATTGTACAAGTGCTATATAAATATTGATGATTATCATTAACAATAATAATGTACTTTGACGCATAATTATTTAGAACAAGTGAGTCGATGCCTAGTATGCTTGACAATTAAGCTTGATAATTTATGAATTGATGGAAAGATTTGTGAGAAAGAATGTTTCGTTGTAGAACGGACATGAAAACTCTGCCTCGTTTGCAGTGAATGCTTTCAACAAACGATTTATTCTGGACACTAAAAACAACAGGTAAGTAAGACTATGATCAACACGTACTTGGGCTCGCTTGACAAATTACTAGAGGCATTCAAAAACCAGTGTGAAAAGGTATACACAAAATTAACTAAAAAGACTGATTTCAAGCCCTAAAGGTACGACTACAGATTAAGATCTCTCCCTAGGTTGGAGGTACTACGTTTTGAAAATGCTGCTATTTTTTTCCGCATTTGAGCTACAATAATGAAAAATACACAGTATTTTGAAGTTTGAGAATTGCATTTTTATTCAGAGGACTTTATTCTATACTAAATAAAACGACATTTTGTTTTCGATAGCGAAAGAAACAATGAGGTATCGCATTTGCAATGCTCCACCTCAAAACGTTTTCGTCAAAAGTGCTACAAGTTTTAGGAGATATTGACAATACATGTATTTTATTTAGAAAACCTGTCAGCGATTTTTGTTAATTGCGTTTTGTCTGAGTTATCAAAAATCAAATTTGGAAATGGCTTTTTTAATCCAAAATCTGCACATAGTTCGTCATGAAATGGCAACATCTATACAGTCAATACCTCTTGGGAATTGCAGCGTTTTTTGACGAAAATGTTTTGACATAGAGCACTTCAAAAATAAAATATTGTATAAAGATAAATCATTTTATAAAAAAAACTAAAGTTCTTGATATTCAAAATACTGTGTATTTCATTATTGTTTTTCTATTTTTGTACTTTTCTCGTGTTTTCTTAACTATTGTATTTTCCCTAATTATTATTCAAATAACTTAATTTAAGCTTCACCAAACTTTTCTCACTTCACTTGAGAATGACGTTGCACAACGTCGAAACGTCGTGTTTTCTAGCGTTTAATTTTGTCTTAAAATGTTTAAACAAATCTCTATTAGTTCGATTATTTCATTATTGTAGCTTAAATACGGAGAAGATGATGGCATTTTCAAAAAGTGATACCGCGAACCTATGGAAAGACCTTTTAAATTGTTTTTTTATTTGTGCTCGTTTTTTTAAACATCTCAACTCAATACAGATCCCCCAACGTGACTGACGTGATGGCAATTTGCATGCGAAATGGAAACGTCTATTGACCATGTATTAATGCCCAGCTAAAAGGCGTTCGCTTGTTTGTTTGTTTGTTTTGTTTAACAGGCAACTGATTCCAAAGTCATTCCTGGTCAGACAGTTTGATTCTGATGACAATGAGGTCATCTCTAGGGTATGTAGATGTAAGCGGTAGATTTTCTAAACTGGAAATGCCTTTATTTGATGCTAGAGTGCTCCTTACAGCAACTATTCACAGTTTCGTGGGGGAATACTGTTGAAAATCTACTTTGTGCACCGAGTAAAATAATCACTTTTTGGCTGTTTGGGACTAATGGAGTATTTACTCAAACGATGGTCCAGGCTGCAGCACATTTTGATTGTTTTTACGATTTACTATGATCATTTTTCAAATAAATAATGACATGTATCTTAAATTATAAAATTCATGAATAATTAATGACCCAGAACAATAGAAAATCACTACCGTGAAGGCATCTGTATATTTTATACAGAAATCGTCGTGATTTGCATAAAGTTTAGCTTGACATATCTCAGCCAAATTCAATCTAATTTCAAAAACATTACTCTAGAAAAGCTGCATTAATCTAGACATTTTATAAGTAATATACAATATTCGCGTCCGATCTGTATGGAATATAAAATGTCTCGCCTTCGGCTCGACGTTGTATATTCCATACAGATCGGCCGCTCATATTGTATATATTACTAACAAATCATATTTTCAGCTTCTTATCTATGCATATGTTCTTCTTTAAAATACATCGGTGGAAGACACTAGCACATTCCAAATTTGTCACTTCTAAAATCGAGCAAGACAAGAATATACCAGTAACATCTGAAATAAATGAGATTATGAAATGAAATCTTGAGTTTATATTGTTATTAAAAAAATATTGCAAATTATCACCAATTTATCAAATCAATAAGATTATTGTTTTTCTTGCTGTACAGGAATATCCAGAGGCCTGCCATTATCAAGGAACTATTCGTGGTAAACCTGACTCTGTTGTAGTTCTCAACACATGTAGTGGACTCAAGTAAGTAATGAGTCTCATTTTAACAATAATCAAAAAACACAACTGTGAAAAATGGACTACAGTGCTACAAATCTGGCAAAACGTGATTTCTCTTCCAGTTTAATTAATTAGGTTAACACGTTTCATTCTAAGGATTTCTTTGTAACAAATCCATGGTTTGCTCCACAATACGATATAGTGATATTTTTTATGCTGTTTCCAGGGGATTAATAGACGACGGCAAAGATACATATCACATCCAGCCACACGATGACGACAAGGTTAGTATCAACAAAACCTGGTCCTAACGATGCTTACTCGATACTTCATGGGATGTGCTTTTGTGTCATATTCCAGGAAAATGGAGCGCATAAGATCCATCTGGCTGAAGACGAGTTTGATGCTGATCAGCACTGTGGTAATTTAGAATGCACTTTTTATATTTTATAGCATCAAACAGCTACTGCTATACAGAATACCTCAACAATATAAGATAATACAGGCCTTGGCGGCGAAGGTTGTAGTGCTCTGTGTACAAACGTCCAAATGCAATACTAGATCAATGTCTGTTTCATTATGACTGATTTGTCATTTTATCATGCATATGCGCTCTAGTGAACAGGTGACATAAACATGTGTCGAGAAAGAAAAAATTACGGACGAGACGCCTTCGCTAAACTATCAAGCAAAACCTTTATAACATGATCCGTCTATTCAGTTCTTTATAACACAATGACGCATGTGACGCAGTGACGTTCTGTTCAGTAGCCGACCAATAAAAGCGCGAAATATCCTAATTAATTTATAACTGTTGAATGTAATAGGAACACCTGATGAAGATTCTTCCGACTCAACGAACTCCCAAGAATCCAAACTTAAAAGCACTATTACAAGGGTAAGACATTCAGGACAAATTTCAACATGCTTTTTATAGTTAGATAGTTAGCGTACTTTTATAGATGCACAGACCGATGACGTGAAAATGTGGCAAGACCCAAAAAAGTACGCACGAGACGCATTCGAGAGCTTGAATGTTGGGAATTCCAAAACCAATGTCTTTTACGAGATTTGATGGATTCCATCACATGGGATATTTTATACCACTAAACAGCAATTGCTATACTACATTCTGCCTAACACCAAAAATCCAGTTTCGAGTTTGTTTTTACACAGCCTTAGCCACAATTCGTGTATGAGATTTCACGGATTCCCTCTCATGGGATGATATTGGTGCCGTCTTTGATAAGCCTCAACAAAAAAGAGCTAAATTATTTGACCATTTGACGTGCTCGTTTTGCTATCACAGCAAAGTCTTCCCCTGGATCAAATATGTTGTGTAATCTTAGTGCATAAATTAGAACTGTTTTTTTTCCCAAACATATCTCGTGCAAACTATGAATGTTACATTTTATATCATGTACAAAATATATAGACGCTATATTTGCACTTTTAAATTTTGTAATAAACATCATTAAACAAAAGGTCATTGATTTAGCAATTCATCAAAATTTTAGCAATTTCACTTGTTTCACAAGTCATACTCATTTTCATAGAAATTTAACTAAACCTTAATTACCTCATTTTGTTTGTCAGATCCGACGCAGTCTTGGTCACGTGGTTAACATGGAAGAAGTATATCGACCATACCTGACCACGGACGAGACAAGATATAGTGAAGTCTTGTTTGTTGTAGACAATGGAGTGGTTAGTATTTTTTTATAGAGAATTTCTTATTTATCTCCTATTCAATTTCACATCACTTTCAAATAATTAACTTATCAAAGTGCTCGTTTGGAACATATATTTATTTCAAAAAACGTTGTGGAAAAGGAAGGCGATAGCACAACCGAATGGAATCATGGAATTAAAAGGAAAAAAACATGGAGAAATAAGCAAATCAATAATGCTGACTTAATAAAGTGTCCATCGGTACAGATGGTTATGCTTTGCACATGATCATGCATTGCAGTAATAAAGAATTTCAAAAAAGGATTATGATCAAGCACATCCCAAATAACTTACTTTAAAAGCTTAACAGTAGAAAACTGTTGTAAATTCTGTTTAATCTCACTGCATGATTTGTTTATGTTCAAAATAGTTTTTGAAGTGGCAAACTAAATAAATCTTGGAAACCCTATAACAGCAAGTAAACGACATGCAGCGTAACTACCAACCGTTTCTAGACAGAACAAAAGTGATTATTGTTGTAGTTTATGTCTAGGACGACGTTTCAGTTGAAAATGCTTATGGAGGTGGGGCTGATATGAGCTGGTGCTTTTATTCGAAATCCTCCTGTCAGCTTAAGATTGATCCTGTCTTTATTTGGTTGTTTATTGATTTTTGTTGTTTTATTTAGTACCAAATGTTCAATAACAACTCGAAGACTGTCACTGAGAACGTTGCTACTCTTTGCAATGCTGTGGACGCGGTGAGTAATCCACAAAAACGATTTTAAATGACACTATAAGGAAGAATGAATTGCTTTACATGTGTCCACAGGGTGACATAGATGGCCGAGCGGTGAGATCGCTGTAACTCGGTTGATATGTGATGAGTTTGTTTATAATGTGTTGTTTTTCTCTCTGCTACAAGGGCTTTTTGGGAGATTGCTTGATTGATTTGCTTCGTTGCCACAGGTTTACCAGAGGATCAATATTCGCATTGTCATGTCAGCTTTAGAGATTTGGTCCAACGGTGATCGCATGCCAAGAAAACCCAAAGGCGAAAAAGAACTTCGTCCGTTTAAGGAATATCGCGAAAAGCATCTTATTGGTAAAATACACCACGATAATGCTCAATTTCTAAGTCATCATGGCTGGAGACATGTGGTGGGAGAAGCATATCTTAGAGGAATGTGCCGTGGTTCCATCTCAACAGGAGTCAACAGGGTAAAACATAAAAGCATTGACAGATTGCCATAATAAGCTGATAATAAGCTGTGATTTAACAAGAAAGCATAAGGAAAGAGAAGGAATTCGAATGGCTGGTGCTTGGCTTACATTGAATTCAAATTTTATATAAAAAAAAACTATGACAGAACCTTTTGTAAATATTAGTGTCCAGTATTTTCGGCTTAGCGATTATTCGAATTATTTATTTTAAATGCCAGTTATAGTCCAGACAAAAATAAGCGCACCACCACTAACCAATTCTCAGAATAAATTGCCTCTTGCCTTATACAATACAATAAAATACATTTTTATTAGTAAATAACACAAATTTACAATGGCGCAGCCTATGTATTAGGTTTCCATGGGCGCAGGCTTCCTATACAGTGTAATTAAACTATATGGCTCTAACCAAAATATGAAGCTATTATTAACAAAGCAAAATAAACAGAACGAATAAAAGTATGTTAGTTTGATAATAGGAATCAGAAGAGTGCACGATTGACATATTGTTGATATCGTTGCTTGGTTCAAAGTAGCAGTATAATAATGTGTATATGTTTTTTTATGTTAATTTTGACGGCAAATTTTTTATATTGTTTTTGTTCTTCAGTGGAAATTCACCGAAATTGTTGGTCCTTTGTTCGTTCTTGCACATGAGATGGGACATAATTTTGGATTTGACCACAACACAGGTGCAATACTAACAACAGCTGATATTAATCATTCAATATGTTGTCGAGTCATTTTGGTATCTATAAACTTTTTGTTTTAGGAGAAACCTTGATCTCGATGATCAGAATAATACACACACACACACGCACACACACACACACAATTGCAGTTTTGTGTCATTTTTATGAACATTTTGTTATCAATTGTTTTAAATGATCAGTGCTGTAACATTTCCGTTCATTTTTTCATAGATGCATGCACATGTCTGACTCCAAAAGGTTGCTTTATGGGTGGACACAAGTAAGTCAAGATGCTTAATGACTTAAGTACCATGCTTTCGATAATTCTCCGTGTAAACAGTATTGTCCCTCACAATATAAAATAGCGTCTCATCAGTCAAAACAATAAAAAAAATTGGTTGTCCGCGTTCACCATTGTGCAAGTGTTGGGAACTCGTGACACCATTTCTACAATATTTGAAAATGGTAAAGAACGTGACATCTCAAAAATGGTTTTTCGACAGTTAATAGAATACAAGCGCCTTCCTCTCACATCAATTTTGTCCCTGCTCTTGACAAGATTTGTAGACTTGGTCTTAGTAAATTAAGACTATTGGGGAGGAGGGTTGTTTCGTTAACATGTAGTATGGTCTGAAAAAATGTGATGGCTTTTTATCTGTCTGAACACATTCGTTCCTGATTGTGGACTTGTGTAGTTTGCAAATGCCAGTTACAGTGCAATTTTTGACAAGTGACTTATCTTTTTTTGTATAGAACTCGAGTTCCAGGATTCTCTGACTGCAACTTGGATGGATTGAAGAAGATACACGACAAATGTCTATATAATGTTCCTGAACAGGTATGATTGGTGGTAGTACGTACTTCTCTTATGATCAAACAGCACAACAAAAACTTGACTTATTTACCGACAGTGGTAATCCCTGATCTTCAAATCAAATTAAATGATTTATTAAATTCATGATTGATTGATAACATTTAACCACAAATCATTTTCATAGGCTCTCAATGCTCGATGTGGTAATGGTATCAGAGAAGGAGATGAAGAATGCGACTGCGGTACACCAGAGGTACGCTCGGTCGAACCAGTTCATTACGTGAAAAATGAACTATAAGGTCTAACTAAGCGATGAAATTGCTAGTAAAAAAGCAAACTACACTACATTTCTAAGCAAATTAATAAGATATACCTGTTTGTTTATTGCAGTTGTGTGCAGCTAAAGATCCTTGTTGTCTTCCTCATGACTGCCGCCTCAAATCTTCATCACAGTGCAGTGATTTACATCATTCATGTTGTTCAAGCTGTCTTGTAAGTTCGTTTGCTCCTCCCAAGTTACCAATCATCTTGGATTTCAATTTTATATTACGCAAAATTGGTTTTATTTTACTTTGTTAAGAAGGGCTGTACTGCGCATGTCTATGACGAACTAAGAAGTCCTGTCTGTTGTTTTTGATTGGGAATATTTGATTTGTGTATCTGTAGGAATTTAATGCATTTTGCAATTCCTTGCTCAATTATGTTTTGCTTTTATTCTCTCGCGTAAAAATTATTGTATCCAGTATAAGAAACAAGGCACCCTTTGTCGAGCAGCACAAACCGACTGTGACGTTCCTGAACACTGCACTGGAGATTCTGGAGACGTAAGTATATTAATAGTAATATGCAGTGGCCTGGATTATTTATTACTAACCCTTCGATGCCTGCCTGAAAGTAGGTCATTTTGATATTCACGCATTCATGTCACGCAAGCCTTAAGTGACAGCGCCAAAACTGTCTGTCAAGGAGTCTAATGATCCCTTAATTGTTTAAAATAAAACAAATCGTCTTATTTCACATGGACTAGATACAAAAATTCCAGTTCATCTTTTCACTGTTCTGAATTAATTATTTAGTGTATATCACCTCAAATTATTTATTCTTTTCCTTGAAACAATTATTTAGGTGTAACTGAAATACAACCCCACCATTGTTTATCTAATAGTACTTGTGTTGATAATTTATCAGTGTCCAAGTAACAGAGTTATGCAAGATGGCGTCCCATGCAACAGAACTAATAAGGTTAAGTATATGTATCAAAGGTGACCAAAGCAAACATCCAATTCTCCTAGTTCATTATGACGTCCCATCAACACAATCTTCAGCAATCTATTGTTTAAACACAAAGGATCATGGTAGTCGAACAGGGTCAAATCGATGCAAATTCACCAAAAAATGTTCTTGCACTCGTATTGATGTAATTAAAAAAGTGGAATAGCCCCCCAAAACCCTGAATATACACCTAAATCATCATTTAAGCTATTATTAATGACAATGACTATTTTTGTATTATTTTTTTTTTCATTTTTCGATACAGCTGATACTCGCCAACACCAACCGCAACAGCGTCGTGACGAGGAAACTAACCCCTGCTATTCAAGCCCGATATATTCGCATCAATCCTCAATACTGGAAGAACACGATTTGCATGAGAGCTGGTCTGTTGGGATGTTCACCTGATGAAGGTACTAGTATAATAATAATAAAAATAATATTTATGTGAGGACATAAACAAATAAATGATCAGTGCACCATATGATGGAGTGAAAAGAAAACCCAGTTATAATTAGGAAATAGATTTCATTATTTCCCAGCGTCCATATTCTTATAGGGTAACCGGTCAAGACCTCGTAGAATCAGCTGTCATGTCCCCCATGAAAATTTCATGATCCCCCAAAAAGATGATACCATAACCCTCCATTAATCTTTCTTCACATAGTAACGAACATATAAGAAAATATCCCTAGTAGAGTGATGGGTGTTTATGAAAAATCATTGAGCTAAAAAATTTTCACTTCGCTTTGGGATGCTCGCGGTTGCCCTACACTTCATATATTTCAGCTACATTTCCAGCTGTATTGTAGTAATTACTATAGTTATACGTATATACACAGAAGACGTCAAAAGCTGGTGAGAACAAAAAAGTAGTGTTTAATGTTTTCACCACATAGTTGTGCCAAAAATCTGAAATATCACTGTCCATCGACACAAACTCCAATGCTATTTACCAACTGAAAATAGCAATACTTGTTCTAATTTAGACAAATTGTTCTTCTTGTAGTTAATCCAACGAATCCAACTCCAATCAAAGCTTACAATGATTTCTGTGTCGCGCCACAAAATGAGGCCTGCAATGCTCCCGACAATACTAAAATAATTTTCAAGTCTGGGTACCAATGTAAAGAAAAATATATGGAGTTTCAACTAGATGCTAGCGGCACTCTCTGGCATGCATGCAGTAAGAAACGTGTCTGCCCTGAGAATGGAAAAACTGGAAATGGAGTTAAGTTAGTGATAAGCAGCACTTGCACGGACCAAGATTCAAAGTTTGTGAGAACGTCAGGTAATTGACATTTATTGAAGCAATTTCAATATTTTTTATTAATCCTACTAGCAGATTTTACATGCGTCTACGGATTCTGGGAAACATGATTGGATTTCCTGTCTCAAGTTACCATATCTGTTTCTTTGTTCTTCCCATATGGGAAGAGTACAGAAATGTAAACTAAAGAATAGGAGAAATATACATCATATGCTCTTGGCGGGATATGATATTACAAATTATATAGAAACATGTAAGGATTTCTAATTGCCTTCATTTTCAGGTCATTCTCTAAAACACGTCAAGAGTGGAAAATGTATTCACTCAAAAGGTGGTCGACCTGGCAACAATCGCGAACTGATTATTCATCCTAAATGTGATAAAGAACGGCATCAGCTGTGGTTTATGAAGCCAGGTAAACTAGCTATGCTTAATTAATTCCCACTTTGATGTTTTCCGCTATTTTCTCTTTGTGTTCATTTTTTAGTATTTTCTTGATGTCTTTTCCTCGTCATTCGCTTTTTTCTCTTCTTTATCCCTCTTTTTTCAAGTAATTTCCATGTCTATCCAAAAACCAAGGCATTTTGTTGTAGTGTTACTGTATAATGCTATCATAGGTATTTCATTTGGTTTTGCAGTGTTCGAGATGAGCCATTTTGTAGTAATCCATAAGAATATAGCTTGTCACAACCATTCCATGTCATTACATCTAGTTTCCATAAAACTAGTCTAAATGTCTTGATTTACTAGCTTTTGACCACATGTCAAAAATATGTTTCAACCCAAGGCCATGAAAGATCATAACACATTGCACTTACGTATCAAAACCTGATCGAGCCACATAAAAACAAGCAAACAAACAAATCATAGGAAAAGTTTTTACAAATTTTCGCTGACACGTTCTTTACAACTACCGACCTGGGATCTGTCCATCTCTTGGGTTAAGACGCGTTTAGTTTGATATTCTACGAGCGTTGACTTGATCTACTCTCACCACCAAGACACTTTGCTTTTTCATGATCAGATTGTTGTCAATATGAAGCAGTAGGGTGATTTCTTTGTATTCGTAGATTGCTTGCTTCCTCTTGGAGTCAGTAGCGGCGAAATTAAAGACAGCCAAATAACGGCCTCGTCATACAGATCAAATGATCTTCCAAAATATGGACGATTGCGTAGCTCTAAATATTGGTGTACTGCCAGAAAAGGGAAAAAACAGTACCTACAGATAGATCTGGGCAAGGTAAAGATTTCAAAGACTATAGTATAGGGAGTATGACATATAGAAATAGATATAATCATGATATTTGGGCCTGTTTTATGGAGCTTGGTTAAAGTTTTCCACTGGATAAAAAGTTATCTACTGCATAAAACTTATTTAGAACTCATCCGCTGGGCGATAAATACGATATTCAGCGCTATCCAGGCTTCGTGCACTGACATCTCCGGCATCAGATGGGGAAAACTGTCAATGAAACAAAAGAACAAATGGGCTTTTAAAACACATGTGGCGCATGTATTTATGTAATAATATAATCGGAACCAAGGAAATTTTTGATGTTTTACAGACACAGACTATTGCGCATGTTCAGACTCAAGGGAGAGGCAGCTGGAACAACTGGGTGACAGCGTACTACCTGCAGTACAGTCAAGATGGATACCGCTGGACAGGATATTCGGAGAGTGGAGACGCACTTCATTCGAATGTAAGCACAAGTGGATATTAAATTTTTCAGTAGCGATTTACTGTGATTTCTTCGCAATAGGTGAAGTCAATTTATCGTCAAAACAACATCATTCGATACCTATTTCTGCTCCATTTTTAGAGCTATGTAAACTCCTAAAAATCTAACAGCAAAAACCCTAAAATGACATAGTCAGATTCCATATTATTTTTCAAACACAATCATCATTTTTATTGATTTTAATTCTTTAACTTGCATCGTACAGCTCTCAAAAACATTAACTTCATAAATTTCTGTGGATCTAATATCTAAGTTATTATCAATAATTAATATTTGCTGTACTCATAGATTTAAAAAAGACTATTTTACCCATAAGTACATATTTTCACTCTATATATCCGTTAAATGTTCACTTCTAACTGATTTTTAAAACTGCTTTTAGTCAAATTGTTATCTTGGCAAATGTGCGGAAACACGTGAAACTCAATGCAGGGATCTCTGGGGACCAGGTAAAAATTTGTTTGTATATCGCTTAATTATAAGCTTAAGCGATATACGACTTTAAGTGGTATTTAAAATGTCTGTGTTTAACGTTCAGCGCTGATTTCCAGACGTTAAACACAGACATTTTAAATACCACTTAACGTGGTACATTGCGATCCTAAGACATGTTCAAGTCAAATCTTAACACATCTCTTCTGAATACTAATATATTTTTGTTTTTGAATTTTTCATATTGAGTAGTTCTTCAAACTTTTAATTATTGCACAAGAGCGTCGTTTATTATTATTATTATTATTATTATTATTATTATTATTATTATTATTATTATTATTATTATTATTATTATTATTATTATTATTATTATTATTATTATTATTATTATGATTTTTCACATTTTGATTTAGCTCTGAGTGCTCTTTTTGCTGTTCCCCTGAATCTCTCAATCACGTTGTTGCTGGATGTCAACATTATTTAGACCGATTCACTTGGAGACATGATTCAATCATCAACTTCATCGCTGCATCGTTACAATCAAACATTGACAGAACATTACTTTACGCTGACATAGATGGATACAAAAATCCCTCAATTATCACTGGTGACAACTATCGACCTGACCTACTCATAAAAACATCTGACTGTGTGTACATTGTGGAACTTACTGTTGGATTTGAATCCAATTTAATGAATAACGTCAAAAGGAAATACAACAAGTACAAAATTCTGATTGAAACATTACAAAATAATTTCAAAACCGTCAAATTTATTAACCTTTCGATTAGTTCTCTTGGAGTATTCTCTAATGAATGCTCTTCGCTTTTAAAAATGCTTGATTTCGATAAGAAACAGAAAATGTATATAATAAGAAAAATAATTCAAATGGCGATTAGGTCTACGTATTTTATTTTTTGTAAACGAAACAAAATCTGGGAAAATCCTGAATTAATGAAATTTTAAATTTTTTTTTCCTTTATCATTTCTTCATTTCATTGTAATCATTATTCTGTATATATAATTGAATATTTTATACTTAAGTAACCAAAATACACTGTAAACAATTTTATTTTAATATTCATTTTAGTCAATTCAAGTAGCCGATTGTAAATTACCTTAACAGTGAGATTTACAATTGTATATGAAAAAGTAAATAAAGTTTCCATTATTATTATTATTATTATTATTATTATTATTATTATTATTATTATTATTATTATTATTATTATTATTATTATTATTATTATTATTATTATTTTTCACATTTTGTCTGATAGTACATTATGATTGTTGCCGGAACCAAACCTTGGTCCTTGGGCTTAAAAAAAATGAATTAAAAATAATTAATAAATATATATATAAATAATTTAAAAAATACATAAATAAAAGAATTACACTTATAAAGATATTGACAGAACTCTCCTTGATACGTGAGCAGTTCCAAGCAAAACTATTTTTTGTATCTGTGTACAGTCTAAAGATGTTGGCAGTTTCTTGACATGTTTAGTTAGTGACTTCCTTACAATTCCCAATGCTCCCACAGTAATTGGTATGGTGATTGTCTGCATCTACCACATGTTTGTTATTTCTATCTCGATGTCTTTACATTTGGATAGTTTCTCGATTTCCTTCGCTTCAATATTCTTGTCTGAAGGCACACTCAAGTCTATTAGCCAGCACTTGTTATCTTTCTTGTCCTTTATCACTATGTCTGATCTGTTGGCATTGATGTTCTTGTCTGTATTGATTGGCATATTCCATAATATAGTTAAATTCGTGTTTTCTGTGACTGTTGATGGCTTACGGTTATACCATTCTTTGCAAACTTCTATGTTGTACTGTTTGCACGTCTGCCAGTGAATATACGTTAATGCCTTGTCGTGTCTTTGGATGTACTCAGTTTTTGCCAATACAGGGCACCCAGATAAGATATGATCAACGCTTTCATCATGCTCATGACATACTCTACATTTAGGATCTCCTCCAGTTTTCATGATGATATTCTTGTATAGATTTGTTGGTAAGCTTTGATCTTGTGCAGCTTTTAAAAACCCTTCCGTCTCTCATTTTAGTCCAGAACTTCTCATCCACTTTAAGCTTGCTTCCTGATCTACATCATCTTTATTCAACCGTGATACATATTTATTATTATTATTATTATTATTATTATTATTATTATTATTATTACTATTATTATTATTATTATTATTATTATTATTATTATTATTATTATTATTATTATTATTAATTTGATACTTATCACAACTGAATCCCAACTGGTGGAAGATAAATTATTATTATTATTATTATTATTATTATTATTATTATTATTATTATTATTAATTTGATACTTATCACAACTGAATCCCAACTGGTGGAAGATAAATGATTTTATATTTTAGATGCTAACAATGCAGTTGATGGATGCTACGATAAGCTGAATACTGAAGCTACAGGATATGGTACTTGTGACCCATTTTCGAACTCGTCATGCGCTGAAGAGTAAGTCCAAAAAACATTTAGATTTCTGCCACAGTTATGTTTAAACTTGAAAACCCCAAACATTAACTTAAATACCACGTTGGACTTATTTTTTACTTTGATGATTCTTATTCACAAACTTTCAATAACCTCTTTGAGCTCTTTCATGACATCGTCCAACCAGAACCAGTAACTTTACTTGAATCACATCAATGTAGGTTTGTTTGGAAATTAAGTACATTAATGAGTAAAGGGTTTATCGTTTCTATCTTCATGTATAGGGATGTCCAATGTGGTCAATTACAGTGCCGATCGATCATGAGTGCGCCGCTGCTAGTCAACTACGGTAAAAGCTACACTACAGTCACCCTTGGCGGTTCATATTGCAGGTAGATCTATAACCAATCTAGTTCATTATGTATCATGCAAACGCAGGCGATAGAATCGCAATTAAGATATCAAATTTGTATCAATAATTTACAATATATTCTTTCAACAAAAAGTTGAATAAAGCCCTATAGGAACCAAATATTTAGCTAGTCCTACTAGGGTAGTCTCTTTAACATGCACTTTCCACGTTGTTGAACTTCTGTCAGGAGACTATTTATCCATTTGCATGGTTTTTAAACATAGAATCGTACTGTCATGTACTGTCGAACAGAAAATCTTGTGACGAAATTATTAGAAATTACTGGACAGGCCACTTATTTAAAACATGCTCCGAGTTACACGAAGCTTCAACTCTGAGACGTCGATTTGGTCTAAGAAATCAAGATGACGCGTACAATGAATCTACTGTTATAATCATGTTATACGGAAAACCTCTGGGGCCGGTTGCACGAAGCCTGAATAAAGTTATCCACACAATGCAAAGAATTTCTTTAGAATCATCCGCTGGATAGTGCGTATTCTGTAGAAGGCACAAATGTAATAACTGGACCCAAATGTAATAAATTTTGGATCCAAATGTAATAAAAGTCCCAAATGTAATAAACTTTGGACCCAAATGTAATAAAAGTCCCAAATGTAATAAACTTTGGACCCAAATGTAATAAAAGTCCCAAATGTAATACATTTTGGACCCAAATGTAATAAAAGTCCCAAATGTAATAAACTTTTGATCCAAATGTAATGAAATCCCCAATTGAAAATGTTCATCATTGTATGAAGTCAGAGTAGAAATAAAATAGATAAAAGAATGCAACTGATTCATTTCGTAGCTGAGCTGTGGCATTTGAAGAATTGTTCAGCAGTTGAGTAGTTATTTTGAAAACTGAATACAAACCCGAATTCAGTATAATAATCTGATTAGATAAATAATAGAGTGCACGCACTAAAAGTGTGCAACATAAATACCGCTAAATAGTGCTATTTTATGCTAATTCTATTGTTTTCTTTTGTTTAATTAGTGAGTTTACTACTAAATAGTGACAACTGTTACACACATTTTGTGTTTGCACTCTAATAGTTAGATATATACAATAATTAGATATAATTTTTTTTCTTAAGTAATAATCGTTTGTTTTAATCTCTAGAAGATAACAATACTTAATATTAATAGAAATTATATAAAAAATTATATGTCATTTTTTAGTAACGTAAGTGCTCTTTTGACAATGTTCAATACATCGATATGATAATCTTGTATCACATGAAATAATTATATAATAACAACATACATACTATATATCCTAATTTACTATAAAACATATATTTGATATGATATAAACTGATAGAAAATGAATGAAAGTGTATATATTGTGTGTATATTCAAATAGCAAAACTAAAACATAACAATAAAAAACACTAAAAAAAACTCTTTTTGAAAAAAAAAATAGATGGATACAAATCGGATCGATGGTATATTTCTAGAGAAACAGTTGTAAAATGTGCAGAAAAGTTATACATCCCATAGTGACGATATCGATCCAGACGTTTCGGACGTTAGTCCTTCGTTGGTGTAATAATAGGGACCTTAAGCACCAAGACGCGAGGCAGGATGACGCGACACCGGATGTAAATTTTTGTTTCCGGTCATGCGCAATGAAGGCAGTCAAGCAACAAACTTCGCGTCATCGAAATTCTCTGACGCGGGTTAGACAAGTTTCACGTCGTGCGACAACGTGTGTAATTTTTTAGTTGTTTTTCGATGGTAAGAGTGCTGTTTTGCTTGTAAACATGTAAATCAGTCATTTAAATATCTTTATAACAATATTGAATGAAAAAGGGGCTAATTATTTCATCGATTTTTTTCTTAAAGATGAGTCTAGCGTTTGTGCCGTCAGAGCCATGTTCCAGCCAACCCTCAAACAGCCAAAAGACATCGAAAGCTGGGTTTTTCGAAGTGTTTTCATTGTATAAAAGTAGAAATTCTTCTTCATCAATACTTCCAGCATCGAAAGCAAGAAGTAATGCATCTCTAGTCACTTTTAAATGAGCTCATTTTCTTTTGCAAAAGTTGTTGTGTTGTTATGTCTAACACCGCGTCACACTAGCATGCTTAAGGACAATAAGAATCGCAGCATGACCGCGTCATAGTGCCAGACCTCTCTCGGTCTTCAAGTCCGCGTCGTGCTCTCGCGTCTCGGTGCTTAAGGTCCCTAATACTCCGACGGACTAACGTCCGAAACATCAGTATCGCTATCATCACTAATACAGTGTATAACTTATTTACACATTTTACAACAGTTTTATACATAGATACCGCGAAATGCAAAAACTTTGACTACTTTGCCAAATACAAATATACATAAAAATTACTGGATTACATTTCTAATATTTTTTCAGATAGTACTAATGCTAGGCAACTCGAAAAAAATATAATTGGAGGTAAACCATAATTTGTTTGTCAATTTTGATATATATGAAAATTGGGTCAAAGTGGTCAAAGTTTTTGCATTTTGCAGTAAACAAATAAATGAATAAGCTACAATATTTTCCAGAAAATTATAAGACACTTGTATTTAGAAACTAATGTAGGAATATATATATCAATTGATATGTATTATAGCTTATTTGTTTATTCATATATAAGACTATCAATTTTTTTCATTCACTTATTTACTCATTTGCATGTTATTTCTTTATCATTTTTAACTTAGTCTGTATTTTTTTATATATATTGGCGCACTACAGAGTTTTGCTAGCTCGTGTTTTATTTGTATTTGATTTCTAGTCGTTTGTAAAAAGATTTTAGTTTCACTTTATATTGCCCTGATGATAGACCAGTGGTCCAAAAGCTCGGTTTAGTTTACTAAACATAATGTGGAAGACACAAGACTTCTTTCTTTAATGATGCCCACATACAAATCAATTTTAGATTAAAATCTCACTTCTCCACGAGCACCATGATCACCATTTTTTATTTGCTCTTTGAACTTCTACTGAGGATGATCTTCTTTCATCACACCAAATTTGATAAAAAAAATATACTATATAAATCCACGATCTATTTCGATTATCCTGGTTCGTGTTGTTATTCAAAGCGTAAAAGCTATTCAAAATTCTTAAAATAACTACTCAACTACTGAATGATTCTGCAAATGCCGCAGCTCAGCTACGAAATGAATCAGTTGCATTCTAATATCTATTTTATTTCTACTCTAACCTCATATAAGGATAAACATTTTCATTTGGGAATTTTATTGCATTTGGGTGCAAAGTTTATTACATTTGGGACTTTTATTACATTTGGGTCCAAAGTTTATTACATTTGGGTCTTTTATTACATTTGGGTCCAAAGTTTATTACATTTGGATCCAAAGTTTATTACATTTGGATCCTTTATTACATTTGGGTCCAAAGTTTCTTACATTTGGGTCCTTTATTACATTTGGGTCCAGTTATTACATTTGTGCCTTCTACAATTCCCGTGATAGCGCTATTCAGGTTTCGTGCAGCTGGCCCCTGAAAAAACTAGGCTTTTCCTCTGGAAAACATTGACTTAAAAAATCTTCCGATTTATTTTCGTTTTCTATATTGCTTTTTACGCTCAGTGCTGCAGTTCTTGCTAACACGGATTCTGTTGGTGGCGGAATGGTGCACGATGGGACGAAATGTGGTGATGGAAAGGTAAGGTGCATCCCAGTTGTGGGGGTATTAACGTCACGTCGAATTTACAAAATTATCATAAGTTGGTTTTACATTAACTAAATGCCAGTTGGTTTTCATAGATGTGCAGCAACTTTCAGTGCAAAAAATTTAGCGAGGTCAACAATAAGTCCTGCCCAAAAGTGAATGGAAAACAGTGTAATGGACAAGGAGTAAGTATGCATTTGCAATAATTACTATAGCGTACTTAAAAGAATCTGCCAAAGGAAAAGTAACTTGCGGGGAAACTGCAACACACTTCTCTCACGGATATCCTATCCAATGAAAGCAAGGTTGTCTAAAAAATCCACACTCCCATCTCCAAGTTGTCAAAAAAATTTACCCTCCCCTCCTCAAGTTAACAAGAAACAAATTTGTCACACAATCAATTTGCTTGTTGCTACGCAGTTTAAAAAAATAATACTCGATCTCTTAAGAGAATCTTTTTAAGAAACAAACCCACATGCAATGGTCCTGTAATACTTTTTGTACAAATTTATGCTTCAGGTCTGCACAAGCACAGGAGAATGTCATTGTTTTGAAGGCTACGATCCAAAGACTGGCTGTGTGCAAGGTAAATATTTTTTTTACAGTTGGTGATAAAATCAAGTATTATACTATTGTGGGCGACGTCGGTGTTTCTATAGTAATACCATGATCACCTCGGATTATTTTGTCTTCCGCGGGAATTACAATCCCAAATTTGCCTCATGCATAGACATGAGGGAAATTTAGAAGACATAGAAATATATCCTTTGTCTTTTACTAAATTTCCCTCTTGCATATATTGTACAGAGAGAAGTTTAGTAAAAGACAAAGGATATATTTCTTTGTCTTCTAAATTTCCCTCATGTCTATGCATTAGGGAAATTTAAAAGACAATGCCTTGTCCTTCTCGCAGGGTCTACCTAAAGTCCATGCTACTCACTAGAGCAAAACGCGTTCTACGTATAAAAATTGCTGATCGCTTTCAATGTGGGACGCGTTTCTCCTTTCTTGTGCATAAATTAAAAATGACAACTTTAAGTTGTTTAACAATGTTTATTTTTCTTTTTGAATGTTTTTTATCTCCCTCTCTCTATATATTTTTTGCAAATTAGTTTGAGTGATTTTGTTGTTCACGCTTCCTTGATTTCAAACCCGCACGACTAAAACCGCACTTTTTTTACTTTTTTCCTTCGTCGGAATAATATTAAAGAAAAGAAAGAGTGAAGGGGTATCGCAATCATCCATTTACGGTCTCTAAATTACAAATATATTTTAGATATCATTACCATTCTATGGACGTCCATTGTAACCTACTTTCTCAAGCTCCTTTATTCTCCCGTAGAGACGAGTCCTCGAAAATACAATCTGAATTCTGACCACTGTACCCCTAAATACTTCATAATCGATATATAATTCCCAGTCTTTTTTTTCATAGCTTTTGCTGCTGTTGACGGTGGCCTCGGTGATTGGTCTGATTGGTCTACTTGTACTGCTGGTTGCAATGGCGGTAAACAAAAGAGACATCGGTTCTGTAATAACCCCTTCCCAAAGCACGGTGGGAAGTATTGTAGTGGGCACTTGCAGGAGGAGCAGAACTGTAATACTGCAGCTTGTCCAAGTAAGCTATTAACATTTATGGGATGTATGGTAATTTCATATGTGGCATTTCCAATTGTTATATCGTCACAGCCTGTTTATACTGGAGGGAAAGTCAGCGGTAGAATTAGATAGAATGTTGGAGAGAGTTTTTTTTTTAATGATTCAAATCAAAGAATTGCATTAAAAGGTTACCTTATTTGGAAGTTTGTTTGCACTCTTTTTGGTGTTTTTCTTGGTTTTTAAAGCCTTAAATTTTCAAAACCTTACAGGAATTGTTGTGAAAACACCACTTAACAGGTCGCCATCTTGTATATGGTCTGAATTCATTATGGGCGGAGCCAGTCAACGATTCTTTGATATGAAACGTTTAATATTTAGGATTATATTGTTGAGGAGGCAGTTTAATTTCAACTAGCCACGTTTTCAGATACAGTCATGCACGTCTCTTTGGATGAATAAGTGGTGCATTTGATGAGTGATTAATTATAAATTTGGTCGAATTTACCTTCTTTGACCACAATAATCCTTCCAGTTATTTTATACGATAGATTGTTTGAATGTGACGTCATAGTGAAAGAGGGTAACATATATATATATAAGATAATATCTAAATATGTAAAAGGGGATATGCTAACATGATTTTTTTCTTTTTTTTTTTTACTAGAGGCCTACTCTTGTCGCCATCTTCACTCAATTTCCAAGAATCTTCCGGACGGAGTTTACGACATCTATCCACGTGGTCTATCTAATCAGCCAATCAAAACATACTGTGACATGTCACGTGATGGTGGTGGATGGACGTTATTGGTTACTAGTCACACTAATTCATGGACTGCCAATGACGTCACACTAAGAAACCCTGAGAATCCCAGCTTGACCGCCGACTTTTCTATTCTGAAGTACGCAGACGAGATAAAAGACAATGTGAATGTACTGGGAACGACGTTTGAGTATCGATTAGAAGCACAAAGACCAGGTTTGCTAGCTCATAAGTTAGTGCTTTATTTTTGCCATATTTGATTCGTTCATTATCGTTATTATTTAAGGTTGTTCTCATTGAACGCTGAATACTCAAACAACATATATTACAACTACCAGAATGCTTTGCTTCCTTTTCTAGCGCAATTAGTACTAATTGTTCAGTTAATCTCCAAAAGGATTAAGAATTTGAATATGAAAAAGAGATGCTGGTAGACGTAGTATTTTCAACTACAATGTAACCCCTCTATTGCGGACAGTGCAAGGACCAAAGAAAATGTCCGGTTTGGAGGATGTTCCGCTTTATTGTTTATACGTCTTCTGAGAGGGTGAAATTTGCATATTCTAAATATGGAAGTGGAAACAATTCAAGTTTCAAAATTTGTTAAAAATTCATTATGTTGTCTCAAAACTCGTACTCTTCAAATTGGCCAATAGGAATCCAATTGCAATTATAGTAAAATTATATATAGTTTGTTGATTTTCTTGTCGCACGCTTGTTGGCCATTGCATGGATATTACGGTATTGGCGAGATGCGTGTAGCAAACAGAAACTTCAGCATATCCCCAATAAACTATGTATTTTCTTAAAAGAGGATGTCGGATACCATCGAGACTCTCATTTCAACGATATTTTACAAACTTTACCTGAATATAGCCTTTGGTTAGTTTTCAGTAGCGCTTTGAGTTTTGGTCATTGTCGTGACGATTTTTCGAGCCTCAGAACGTCTGTAAACGGCGATTTCAAATTCTTCGAATTTTCTTCAAAAAAAAAAAGATTCGCTGGAAGTTTTAAATATGTTTTTTTTTTTTAGGCTAACCAAAGGCTACATTCAGGTAAAGTTTGTAAAATATCGTTGAAATGAGAGTCTCGATGGTATCCGACATCCTCTCGTAAAGCTTGAAGAACATAATATGAAAGTGCCATTTGCAAGTCTTGGCTAATTGTAAGGCTACGCGTCATCTTTGACCATGTCACAATGAAAATAACATTCCCCATTCTCTGCATTTAATGTTCCTAACTGATGTTTTTTTTTTTTTTTTTGCGCTACAAGGTCGCTGGGGAGGTATCTGGGAAGCCGACCGATCCTACTCGTTTACCGCCAGCACTATCCGCCAAACCAACATAAGGCTACTGAAGAAGTTTGATAACTGGAAATATGATGATAAAGGAATTGAGCAAAGAATGCCTCGGTTAACTGGAGCGACATTGACAACATCCAAACATTCAATTAAAAATGCTTGGGGAACTATTACAGGTACAAAACACAAAGCTAAGAGAAAAACGCGATTCCTAAAAAAACACAATCATTTTTATTTAATAAATATATACGTTTAGTGAAGTTACTTCAGCTTTCATTTTGGGGAAATATACAATATCTGTCGGTGTGTTTTTAAGTGCTTATCGATTTATGCTTTAAACAATGCGCTCCTAAGGCCTTTTATGAATTTCTAGGGCTTCTAGGATCCTCAGGTACTTTACATTTAATTAAACCGATTTCAGTAATATAAAAATTAGGTAATCCTAATAGCGGAGCTCCAACAATATGTCTAAAATCAATACAATTATTCGGATAATTTTAATTGGTGCGAGCACAATGTTATATAATTTAATATGTTTTTGTGGCAAAACAAAAATGCTTCCTTTGCAGCAACTTTAATATTAAGTGCTTTACAGAAATATGACCTGAACACCTACCCATATTTCAGCTATTAGCCCCTTCCCCTTCCTTTCTGCACAAAAATGAATTAATGCACCCTGTCACTTTGATAGCCTTTGCTTATCAGAACACCAGCAAATATGGATGACATTTGTAGTCTTTATTGTCTACAACAATTAATACAGCTACAACAAATCAGTAAAGTAAATTATGATTAAATCTATAATTATAATTTAAATTATTTACAAGTTAAAGATGTGCCTGGCTGATATGAACAACCGATCGATAAATAAATAGCCTGGAAAAACAACAACTATGTTGAAACATAGTGCCCATCCATTGCAAACAATTTTACTCTGGGGTTGAGAGCAGTAAAAACATGTAACAACAAAACTCAAATTAGGTTGATTATATTATTATAGATATAGCTGTTCTTGATATGGTTGTCTTGTTGAAATACTGATTTAGGAAATAGCAAATCCTGGAGCACCTTCAGTCTTTTCGTATCTTGTCCTTTTCGTTTTTTTTTTTTTTTGTTTTTTGTTTTTTCTGAGGATTCCTCCTTCTCTAAAATTTTCTTTTTATGATTCGCTAAATTTTTCTATGATTGTCTATGTTGACCAGTTACTATCTGCTTAGGTAAAATTTGTTCTACACTTGTCAGTTGACGCTTTCTTTCTCGCTCAGCTCGCTTTGCTTTTCTTCGTTGAAAGTCCTTCGTGTTTCTTTTCCTAGTCTTTGTTGTTGTTGTTTTTTTACTCGGTCAAAACACTTTTTTAACCAGCGGCTTAGCTTTACCAGTTTATAATAATATAAACTTTATTAACAGTCATGGCAAAGAAATACGACTATCTTACAAATAAGAATAAAAATTATAAATAAACATTATATATTATATATATGTACATGTTTAAGAATATATAATCAGTTTCAAAATTTACTATTACAAAGAGATTATAAACATTTACTTCCTCGTACTAAAAAAGATCGTTCATGTCTCTTAGTTTTTGATGTAGGAACTCTTACTTTGGACATTGATCTTAGATTGTATTTGGTACCCGTTTTAAATTGTAAAAAACGCCTGAACGGGTGGTCTACGTTGTTTACAATGTCAGTAAATTCCTTGTGTGTATGTTGTTGTCTTCTAGAAGCTAAGCTATTGAGAGTATTCTTTGGAATATCTATGATCTTTAGACATCTATGTTGCACCCGTTCAAGATCATCAATCAAGTAATCTGGTAAACCATCCCAGATTGGTGAAGCATATTCGAGCAGTGGTCTTATCTTAGTTTTATATATAGTCATTCTCAAACTCATTAATAATTCATAGCTTTTTTAACCAGTAGCATCTGCATATTTGAGTCACGTGCAAAGTTTGGATACCGCGATCCAACATCGTCATGCAAATTAGATCCAACGTCCTAGGATTTGGGTATTTGATCCAAGCCCTAGGACCTTGGATCTTCTTTGCATATATTAAAAAAATTCACATTTATTCTATTCAACTTTTTTTTGTTTTTCTTTCAATTCTTTCGTTAATTATATCTATTTCTCTAGAATCAAGTTTTTGTTATCGATTTTTTTTATATATATGAAACATATTATTTATGACCTACCCGGGGCTCGAACCCGAAACCTCTCGCATGCGAATCCATCTATATAACCACTGAGCTAACTATGATTTATTTGACAAACTAAGCAAACAACTTACGTTATAATCAAGCAATTCATATTTAATAAAGCAATTCAGTCATCATTTAGCAATTCCAATTCAGTTGCAATCAAACAATTCAGTTACAATCAAACAATTATATATGTTCTAATTAAACAATTCAGTTATAATGATGCAATTCAGTTAGTCAAACAATTCAATAGTCATTCACTCGATACTACTTGGTATTGTAAAACACTTTAATTTTACAATTTGTAAACATGGCTCTTGAGTTTTCGGATTGCGAAAGCGAAGAGACGAATTGTTACCTGTCATTTCAAATACTATTTCGCAAGTGAATTGATAAAACACCTTCAATCTTTTATAGCTGCTTAAGCAAATTTAACTATACCCAAGAGGCTAACAAAGTATAGCAAAGTGTTTTATACTGCATTCCAGCTGGCATACCACTACAAAGAAACTCCTTTGTTCAAATCAATTTAGGTTCTAACACTGCTTTAAAGTTATGAATTTTAAATGATAGTTTGAGAAGTTAGATCAAAAACTCGTGCTTCGTGTTTCATCACGGGACCCAAACACCTCAAAGGTGCTAAAAGCACTCGGCCTACGGCCTCGTGCTTTCATCACCTTCTCGGTATTTGGATCCCGTGATGAAACACTCGCACTCGTATTTGATCTATTACGTCCAACATCCTTTGGTAAATTAGCTTTCCTGCATACCCGCAGACTGTAGATCTTCTTATTGGCTCGAGTAATTAATTCATTAACATGAGAGTTCCATTTCAGGTTATTTTGAACCTTTACACCAAGAAGTTCGAATTCGTCTACTCTCTCAAGTTCCCTTCCGTTGATGTAGACTGGATCAGGAGCAGGACATGACTTTTTGAAACTGATCCACATATCTTTAGTTTTAAGTGCGTTGAGTTGCATTTTGTTGTTGGTTGCCCATGACTGAAGATGGTTTACTGCTTCTTGTATTTGACTCTTATTCATAACAAGTTGGTACTGTGTACAATCATCTGCGTATTTGCATGTAGTAAGAGACAATTCAGATGGAATGCTTTCTTCGATGTCATCGATGTGAATATTAAAGAGTGTGGGAGAGATAACCCCGCCCTGAGGGACTCCTGCGATTACAGGGCCAGTACTTGACAGAACACCTGCTAGTTTGACTTATTGAGTTCTATCTGTTAGAAAGCTTTGAATCCATTTCCAAAAGCTTTTGTTGACACCCTTGTTAGCAATCTTAGTTAGTAGGACACCGTGATCAACAAGGTCAAACGCTTTCTTGAAGTCAATAAAGATAACATGGACCCCAGTAAATGAGCTACCAGGCTCAGTTGCATTATACCAGTCTTGAGTGATATTAGACAGTGCAGACACTGTAGATCTGTTTTTAGTAAATGCGTGTTGGTTGTTGTTTACTCTTAAAACATCTCCGTGTAGCACAAGTTGGATCTTTTCTAGAACTTTTTCAGTCTGTGGTAGTACTGAAATCTGTCTAAAATCATTCTTTATATCGGTTGGGTTGTTTACTTTGGGCACTGGGCTTACAAGTGCATGTTTATAAGCAGTGGGATACTTGCACTGCTGAATACTGGTACAAAAGACGTCGTGTAGGACTGGAGCTAGCTCTTCATGGAATTTTTTCAAGAACCAGGCTGGGATACCGTCACTTCCGGTCGCTTTGGAAGGATCAATACGTTTAAGTAAGGCTTTAACTTGCCCAATACTTGGTACAGATGGCGGATGGTCTTGAAGATTTTCACATAGGTCGCTCACCGAGAGGGCTGTTGGAGTCAGATTTTGCCAAGGCGCAGCAAAGGCTTGAAGTAATTGGTCTGATAGTTCCTGTAAGTCCTTGTTTGATGTTGCAGGATTTAACGATTGGCTAGTCGCACCGCAAAGCGAAAATATGCTTCTGAACCATTTACTTGGATTTGCGTGACGCTGTGGTTGAGCCTTTGTCTCGTAAAATTTACGTTTTGCATTGGTAATTAGACCAGCGACTTTATCACGCAAATGTTGGTATTTTGCTTGATCGCCTTTAGAGAAAGCCTTTTGTCTCAGACTAATTTGATGTTTTATATAAGTTCTTTCTTCTTGTCCATTGTAGAAATATATTTTTTTTAGTTTTCAACAGTGAAAACCAGTCTTTTTAAGGTTTTAGTAAACTGAAAATAAAAGACTGTTTTTGAGTGTGCAGTGTGTCGAGGACAAAGTTTAGGCGCGAAAACTTCGGCTCACTAAAACTGGTCAGCAAGTTTGCGCGTGAGTGTACACGGACGTACGTATGTATGTACGTACGTTGTACGAATTTCTGGGCTTCCTGTGGTCGATCTGAAATCAGCTCGGTTTACCATATTTTCTTTTCACGATCAGGGTAAACTATATCGTGCTACGTGTAGTCTTCTGAAGAAAGCAACATCTGATAAACTACCAGCATCTATTAATACACAAAGTTTTGTTGATGACTTAGGATCCTTCTTCGTTCAAAAGATAGTCGATATTCGAGCTCGACTTGATATTGAAGAACCATCCGTCAGTTCAAGCTCTAATCCTGAAGTGTCTATATTTCCACCTGAGTCCATCCTGGAAGAATTCAAAGAACTTACAGAGGACGATGTTAAATCCCTCATACAACGTTCATCCTTGAAATCCTGCTCCTTAGATCCAATACCATCTAAGCTACTCCCTCAGTGTGATGTGTTATTACCTGTCATCACGTCTCTAATCAACAAGTCCCTTAGGACGGGAGTTTTTCCTCGAGTATGGAAAGAAGCACTTATAATACCATTACTGAAGAAGCCCGGGGCTGATATGCACGTCCACCAGAACTTTAGACCAGTCAGTAATCTGTCAAAATTGTCAAAACTAACCGAGACAGCTGTTTGTCATCAAATACAAAATTATCTTATTGAACATAACATCTACCCAGACCAGCAATCAGCCTATAGAAAAAACTACAGCACAGAAACTCTTCTACTGAAAGTAAAAAACGATCTTCTTATGAACATGAATAAACAACACGTGACTCTATTAGTACTATTAGATTTGAGTGCTGCATTCGACACTATATAGACCATAAAATGTTGATTGATTGCCTTAAAACTAGATGTGGAATCACAAATGTACCTTTACGATGGTTTGAATCCTGCCTAAAGAATAGATCTCAACGGGTCGTCGTTAACGGAGCGGAATCGCGTTCTTTTGATTTACAGTTCGGCCTGGCACAAGGGAGTTGTCTTGGTCCTCTGTTATTTACAATCTATACTGGAGATTTATTTAACATTGTTAAACCCCACCTACCATCTGTTATGTGCTATGCTGATGATACTCAACTGTACGTTTCTTTTAGTCCCAAGGATAGTTGTAGGGAGGATGAGGCCATGGCGGCTATGGGAAGATGCATCAAAGATATACAGAAATGGATGAAAGATGTAAAACTACAACTGAACACTGACAAGACTGAACTGCTACTCATTGGCACGAAGCAACAACTTCAGAAAATAAATGTGTCCACATTATGTGTCGGTAACGACTTGATAAAGCCTAGCAAAGAAGTCAAGAACTTAGGGGTGTGGCTCGACCCATCCTTGACAATGAACACACATATTAATAAGACTTGTAGTATTGCATTTTACCATTTGTATAATCTTCGTAGAATACGGAAATATTTATCACAAGAATCAGTACAAACTCTTATTCATACACTAATTTACAGCCGAATTGACTATTGCAATAGTCTATATTTAGGTTTACCTGATTACCAAATGCAAAAAATTCAAAGAGTACAGAATGCCGCAGCTAGGCTTGTATATAATGCCGGTAAATATTGTCACATTACTGTTTAAACTTCATTGGCTGCCTTTTCGTGAGCGTATATTATTTAAGATTCTTTTAATTACATATAAGGCTGTTCACGGACATGCCCCTAATTATATTAAAGACTTAATTAAATTTAAGATACCTGGGAAATATAACCTCAGGTCAAACAGTGACAATTTACTATTACAAACAGAAAAAGGGAAAACATATAGTACTCTTGGAGACCGGGCATTTCAGGTCGCCGCTCCAAAACTATGGAATTACTTACCATATAATGTTAGAAGTTCACCCTCTGTATTATCCTTTAAGAAAGCACTAAAGACATATCTTTTTAGAGAAGCTTTTCCATCAAAAATTTTTAGGACGTATGCATATTTTTATACAAAGTGATTTTTATTTTAATTCTTTATTCAATTATTTATTTATTTATTTTTCTATTTATATTTTAGGGCCATTTTTTTAATGTTATTATATAATTTTTAATTTTGTAATTAGTTTTTTTAATGATTTTAGTTCCGCGCAGATGAAAATGTACATTGATATTTGCGCGTTATAAGCAAATAAATTATTATTATTATTATTATTATTATTATTATTATTATTATTATTATTATTATTATTATATTATTATTATTATTATTATTATTATTATTATTATTATTATTATTATTATTATTATTATTATTATTGACACTTTTATTGAATTTGGTTTCACATGATAAATAGTACAGCGGGACCTGTCCTAAGCTATACTATATAGTATTTTCAATTATGAATGTCCATTCAGCTTGCTTATTCCTTTCAATGTTCCTTTCAATGTGTCTATTTCCTATAAGTATAAAAGTTCTTAACTATTTCAACGTTTTGTGACAGGACCCATTTTTGGCTTTTCATTATCAAGTACTTGGTCTCATCTTCGTTATTTTCTGTTAAATATTCGTTAAGATCATTCTTCAGGCTTTGATGGTATTCTGCTAGAAAGTCAAAAACTACATTAACTATTATTATTATTATATTTTCTGTTATTATTTTATTTTCTGTTAGATATTCGTTAAGATCATTCTTCAGGCTTTGATGGTATTCTGCTAGAAAGTCAAAAACTACATTAACTATTATTATTATTATTATTATTATTATTATTATTATTATTATTATTATTGTTATTATTATTATTATTATTATTATTATTATTAACTAGACCCTGAATTCAGGGTTTACTCGTGCCCAAGAACGGAGGTTCTTAAAAACCGAAAACAAAACAAAACAAAAAACAAGAAACAAAACGACACAAAATATGCAATACGGTTTCTTTGCGATATCTCGAACTTGCCTTTAAGCTCTTATAATACCACAGGCAGCCCAAGCAATCTACTCGCTTCGCTCGCAGCAACTAAAAGGCAGGAAACTATCATCCATACCACCTCTTCTTTAACGGCAAAAAATACTCCAAAATCAACAAGAATTACACAAAAACTACATCAGCATAAAAGCTCAATAAACAAGATTTCAATAAATTGCACTTTACTTCAATTTTTCACGAAAAATACTGCAAATTTTCGCTTTTTCTTTCAAAATTCGGCAGATTTTCCAATCAGTTGAAGAGTGGACCATAGCGAGTGGACATTATTCGTTGTTTGCCCTTTGTTATGTTTTCTCAATTTCGCAAAGTTCAGCCAAAAAAGAGATCCTTTTAGACTTGAAAAGTGACCAAATAGTCTCCTTTGGGTAACATACCAAAAGATCCTTTTGAAATATTTGTCTTTTTTCGCTTCTGTTAATACACATCGCTAAACAATCGTTCTTCAAGTCGAGTGAGCGAACTTCGATATGTATACGTGTACAAGCTCGAAAATTCTCACTTTCGCAATGAATTTCTCGCTACTTTTTGATCTTTCCACTTCTAATAATTCTTATTAACAATTCCACGAATTGTTTTTCCTTAAATTAAGTTTTATTTAGCTGTTTTGATGCGACATGGAAGCATTCGTTTTAATTATTTGTTTAGCTGTTTTGATGCGACAGGGAAGCATTCGTTTTAATTATTAAAAAAATTGTTTATTAAAAAAAAACTGAATATAAAACTGCAAAAGAAAGATTACTTAAGAATAAGAAAAAAGAATATATAAAAAAAAAGAACCAAAAAAGAGATTGGCCGTTCGGAGACTTGAACTCGTACTACTTATATATAGCTTAATGGATCTTACGAACAGCATGTTTGGCGCGATGGCAAGTCGGGTAAGGCGCAGCCTGACAATCCAAAGGTCGCAGGTTCGAGCCCGTGGTCCGTCCATAGAAATTTCTTTCTTTGTTAGTTAAATTAATCAGACCTGATGGAACGTGTCTGAACTTGCCAAAATTTCTAACAGCGAAAAAAAAAAAAAAAAAACTGTTTGCAGAACTAAGGGCCTGGGCACGAGTAATTATGGTGCTCCACTTGCGCAAGCCTTCGGCCTGCACAGAGCTCCGCTATGAGTCTATCATTTACTAAGAAATAAACATTGTTATTTTGGTTTCACATCCACCAGGAAACAACAAAATATATCACCCAGCACCTTGGATCGCAGGAACTTTAATGGAGGCCCAGCCCGAGTACATCTGGTACTGGATGCGTGAAGGTCCAAGGAAAGATGAAATTACTTCAAACAGCTTTCAAAGAGGTAAGCAAGGGGAGGATTCAGTGGGGTCCGTACCCCCTTTTGGGAAAAACGTCTATATTTTTATAGATCAATTTTTTTTATTCTGATCGGTCATTTTTGGGGTTGTGCCCCCCCCCCTCCCCCCCCCCCCCCGACCCTTCAATATTTTTTGGATCCGTCCCTGTTTTTCTTACTCATTAGCCCTATAAGGTACAAACGGATCTATAATTTCGAATTCGACCCCGAAAAAGGTCCGTCGAGCATCCTCTTTTAAGAATTAACCGCGTTATTTATGAGTACAGTAAATATCTATCATTTCTTGAAACAAACTGATTGTTTCGCATTAAGGTAATTCCGTAGTTTTGCACTGCGCACAGTTCTGCGCATATTTCGAATTTTAGAGTTTTACATTTCTTATCATCAATAGATACAGAGTTATGTCTGAGAAACACTTTAACGTAAAAATACGAACAGTTTTCACATTTTCAAGCGAAAAATTACGATTTTTTTTTTAAACTCGCCCCACTCCATAATCAGAAATGCCTTGATATTATTGAATTTTGAGGATATTTCTCAAAATATATCGCAAACCAATACGGGCACCTATCTTTTTTATTTCATAATATCATTTGAAATCATGTTTTTTAAAACATATATGATCGATGAAAAAATTATATGGCTAGATTTTTCGGTATTTTGAAAAGTGTTTCGTTCAAAGTATCGATGAGGCCCGTAAAAATTCGAACATTTTGTTAATTTTTGCTTTATTTCTCATCGCTGTTGAATTTTTGTGCAAATCATTTGCATTATATCAGTAGCCCAGTGTATAAGGAGCACATTAAAGCACATTCAAAATATTTGGTATTGACCAAGCTCAGTGAAGAGATACTTTTATGACTGATGCCCATTTACGAATGTTAGACGCTAAATTGACAAAAGTGGGAAAATTTTATTGCAAAACCCAATACGGTGACCCTATTTTTTTATTTTATATTTTTTATGAAAAACTCAAAATGTTTTACTATAGAAAGTTTTATCAAAATTCTATGGCTAGTTCTATTTCTACGGAATTACCTTAAATTGTTTTGATTTACTGTATTTGTTTTCTTTATTTCAGCAAAAATTTAAAATTTAAAACGTGGACAGCTAACAATTTAACCAAAGAGCATCCTGTTTTAGTGAAATTAGTTTTATGGGGATATGGAACAATAAAGAACATTTCAACCTTATCGTGTGGTGTTGTTTATTATGTTTCAGAGTAGGGATTGGGAGTTTAGCTATGTGGCCTGGCCGAAGTCCTAACAGCTATATTTGAATAACTGATAAGGCGTAAATTACACTCATTTTAGGTTGTCGATACACACAAAAACGTAGTCGGGAAGAATGTCCACTGCCAGTTCACGAATGTCGGTTATTCTTCGCCTTTTTTGGCGTAATGTAAATGTATTTAAGGTATGGGCACACTATAAGATCATCAAGGGTCTTATTTTCGACCCTCGAAGGACCGCGAGCAGCACCTACACACTTTTCAAGGGGGCCCGGGATGGAGGGGGCAACGTGAAAATGCTGAAATATTTATATATATGAAAAAACGTCGCAGTTAGAATTTTATTTTAGTAATTGGAGGGCAAGAGCAAAGAGCTAAACATGCCGTATTTCAGTTGTAGTGCTTGAAACGAGTGGTAGGGAGTTCACTCCGTCGTGCTTCTTACGTTTCTCTGCTGCTCTAGAACTCCAAAGAGCAACGCTGTCTCGTTTGCAATTCCTACCATATATGCAAAAATTAATCGTAAAGAATAATTAAGGTACAGTTACGAATGGTGATTGCATTTTTTTTAGAAATAACGGTTACGACACTTTATCCTGTCCATACGAACATACGTACATACGCAAGTACGTACTCAAATTAATGTTCATGACATGTTTTGGTCGAAGATCCTCTTCAACTCGGATTAAAAATGTAACATTGGCTATTTTTATTTATTTATCTATTTTTTGTACTGTGTTACCCTCTTTAACCGGTTAGCTCAGTAGGTAGACCATCGGACTACAGTGCGGGAGGTCACGGGTTCGATCCCTGTGGCCGGACCAACACTCAGGGTCTTAAAATAATTGAGAAGTTGCTGCCTTTGTTTCTCCATCTACATATGGTAAGATCTTCACGTCCTCTCGGATAACGACGTAAAAACGGAGGTTCTCTACACTTCATTCACTAATCTGTATTAGAGGAACGTTAAAGAACCCACAACTACTGTTCGAAAAGAGTAGGGAATTCCCGGTGTGTGTGTCCTGATCATACTAATTCACGCTAACTACTAACCCCTCATGATTGTAAGCCGCGTGGCAGCAAAATTGCGCCTTAAATAGCGGCCCGAGTAAATAGATAATAAAAAAAATTGTAAAGCGCATTGAGATGTATGAAATGCGCTATATAAGCACCTCACATTTATTTTATTTATAATTAAGGAGTAAATATCTACATAATTTAAAGGATTCATTTCCCTCTTTTCCAGTCTCCCTCTCCAGAGTTCGATGCCATTTTGAATTACGGGCATGCGCAGTAGTAACCATAACTCCAAAATCAGAGCTGGAAATTCCGTTTCTCCACATTGTTATGTTTCTCGACGTTGGTCAAGAGAAACGAAGGCTCGAGGTACGACATTGAAAGGGAAATCGTAAAGATCTTTCACACCTTAATTATTCGAGATAGTTATCATACGATAAGCCACGATTGGAAATCAGTTTGATAGGAATTCAGCCTCTGTCAATCTCGTACCCCGAGTCCTCGTTACTTCGGCCAGCGGCTCGAAACAAGGACTCTGGCATAATCCACTGAAAAGTAGCATCACGGAATTCTACTGACCATGCGCACTATTAAGCACAAGTTTACGCGCGGGTTTCCTGTGGCGGAGGGAAATTTAAAATTCACAGCAATGGCGCCACAGATCGCGGCGATAGCATTGCTCGTTTCAGCTTTTTTTAATGTCAATTTCTTCTAAATTTTATTTCTGTGTCGTTTGTAACAAGGAGTGTTCGAAGCATAATTCCACTATAGAAATGTGGAAAGCTATAAAAATGATTTACCGGCATGTTTTGGGGTGACCTAGACGAGTGGAGTTATTTGTACTACTATTTGCGATACTTCATGTTTATAAACAAACAAATTGTTATGCTAATTTGCCAACCAGAACAACAATAAGCTCTATTGAAATAACGTCCAATCACTGTCTGCTTGGCACATGAATAACAAAGGCTTACGCCAGCTGAAGTATCGCTTTACATTTATCAAACCAAAAACCTCCTTAGCGTATTTTTTTTTCTAATATAATTCAAATGACAAATGAATATAGTGTCCAAAGGTTAAGGACAATGATTTTGGTATTGGTTTCTGTTCCAGATTTAATATAAAATAGAATTCAATATTCATAGTATTTACTGTTATAAAAATGAAATATATAGAGTTTTGTTATGACCAAACTCTTGGGCAAGAGAGTGTCGATTACAGTGTATATTAGTTAGGATGATAGGCAAGACACATGACAACATGAAATTACCCACTGTATGGGATAAAAAAGGTTATGAGAAAAAATACAAAGTAAAAAAGACATGATCGTAAATATGCTAATTCCACGCCAGTTGATATTGAACATGAATTTTAGAGTGAAAGCGTATTTTTTATCAAAACAAAAGTACTTCAGAATAGTAAAATAAGCTATAAAGAGAGAGTGAAATACATTCTCTTACTGGTTGGAAGCCTCGATGCAAGTTCAAAACCATTTTTTTTTAAAAGCTGAAGTTTGTGTCTTTGTCATTTTGAATTTAAATTATCATGTACTTAACTGGCACAGATATTTTATTTTAGAGCCTAGCCTACTTCTATGACATTAGTTAATAAAAGACAATTGTTCAAATTACCCTTGAGCAATCCGATTGTTAAAATCTGTGGTGATAAGTTGTCTCAAATCGTGAGTGGGCTCCATTATATCCTTGGTCTAGTTTAACCATGCAAGAGGTGAATCGATAGGTTATTGGATGCTCTTTTCAGCGCAATCATGTTCTAAATATACAACATTTGCAAGACTAAAACAAATAAAACAACCATAACCGCTTTGGAAGGTAGATTCGCGTAAAATGATCTTGATATCTTTGACAACACAGGAGTAAAAGGAACAGCTTCTCGAAGACACGCCAGGAAAACATAGTAATCATGAATCTACGATACGTCAAATTCCACAAAGCTCGAGGCTTTTATCGATATACCCAACGGTATCATGCACGCCTTAAAAGGCATCGTAAATTTACTATCTTAGCCGAAAAAGCTTGAAAAGCAAGGCTCTAAAGTTTGCATTGATAAACGCTTCGTTGTGACAAATCGCGCCCGCAAACTTGGTCAGCGTACACAGAATTCCGTGATGCTATGAAAAGTCCAAGGTTTCTTGGACTTCCGGCTACGCATGCGCCTTTACGGCCAATGTACAAACCGACCAATGGGGAATCGAGATTATGTCAGAGCTGATATTTAAAAGTAAAATCCGTTGTAATTCTGATGGAATCGATATCCAGCATCGATCAACATACGGCGATATCGTCAATGAAAATGGATTTTTCCTAGTGCTATTGTGGAAGTTTTGGAACAAAATTCATAGATTGTAATGATTATTTATCGAGTAAACATAATCCGAAGGGATTTTAGGTTAATTTGTGATTTTCGACGAGCTAGAAGAGAAATTCTGTCGGCCGATGGCAGCCGTGTGTGACAAAGGGCGAAACATTAAATAATTTCCTAACTATTGCTTCAAATTGGCTGAAATTCTCTAGGAAGTTAAAGAAAATAGCGCTTCACAAGTACAGACTTAATTTTTCATCATATTTTATATATTTTCTACTGCTAAAAACGGTCACAAACATCTAGCTTGAGTTTATTTGTGTTTCCGGTTGTTTGCGCTTGCGTGGTTGTCAAAATTGAATGACCAATCAAATTTTAACAAAAATCGGATTATGTCAGAGCCCTTGTTATCCGCTGCTGGCGAAGAAAAACGCGGGCTCTGAGTATGAGATTGAGCCTCTGTAATTTGATTGCATGATTTAATAATTTCATTTCTTTACAAAAATACAAAATTGTATGGGGAAGAGTACAAACACATCATGAGTTTCATCATTACTGCGATTTTCCACTCGAATAGACTCGCAGTCATAGGCCTTTTCTGAGTTTGATTAAAATGATGCATTGTGGTCTACCTTCAGTACAAACAACACCATATACGGCATAATGAACAAAAGATGTTTGAACTGAAGCTAGACCATAATGCACCATGTTTGCTATTTCAGAAATGGTCTATTGAACGCTTATCGCCATTTGTAGTTTTTGCTCCGTCAATCAATACACCGAATTACTCACCTGCTCTTAGAGATGTTACTACGACCTTTATCGTGATGAATCATGATTGGTTAGTTTTTATTCGGATGGTAATCGGAGTTTTGATTGACAGCTGGAACAAAAAATGCACCAAATGGCGGTGCTCATCTCTGAGTAAACGGAAAACTGCAGTAATAGTGAAATCTTGAATACTACTTTTTTATATACGTTTTACTATTTTTAGTCACTTTAATTATGTACATCAAGTATATTTAAGTATATTCAAGACATAAATTTGATTGATTACTTGATTGCATCACGTTTGTTTGTTTCTTTCGATTCTAGTTGTTTAAAGTGCCAATCACCCCTAGAACAATGAAAAATTGGAGTAATCTGGAGACAGCAGGAAAACGATTTTCGTTGTTAGAATTGATTTTGGAGCAAACGCGAATATTTTATCGATTTTTAAAGTTTGAAGTGACCTCGCACTTGCCGGGAATGTGGATCTGGGTCGAGTGATGTCATACTGTACCACACGGAACTCTTTTGATTTGCCAACAATTTCCAACACAACAACAACGTAATGTACCCTATCAAATAACTTATGTTGTTTGGGTGTCGATTTCAATTTTATATGTAGTGTTGAATGACAAGTATAATGTGACAAGAGATATGCAAACCACTGCGCATGTGCCCAGGTACAGTATGACATCACTTGACCTAGTTTTGCATCTGTCAAAGTAACACAGGAAACCCAAAATACAGCTTTTAAGGGGGGGGGGGGGTGTGATAGGCACTTTAAAGAAATGGTTGTTAATAACAAACAACTACAATTAAAAAAAACAATCCTACTGAATGCGTGCAATAGTTATCACTATTAAGTAGTAAATGGCACTAGTTAAATAGTAGCAAACAAAAAAAGCCCATAACTTGCGCTATTTAAAATCATTTAAATTTCACGGTTAAGTTGTTTGCACTGTCTATATATCAAAAAAGGTCATGATGGGTATTTAAAAAAAATCGGGGAAAAAATGAAAAGGGTGTCACTTTAAAAAGATCTTTGAATATGAACTACGTTTAAAATTTAGTTTAGAAGAGGTAGTAGGATATGCAAGTGATCTTTCAAAGGATATTTACAACAAGAAAAACAAGGAAAAAACTGACAAAATCAGTTAGTCTTCACTCGTAGGAAGATCATTTCTTTCTCCTTTTAGTAGACCCATTGACTTTAAGATCGGTTTCCAAATGGCCCTGCAGTGAAAAAAATAAATAAAACAAAAAAATAAAATAAAATAAAACAAATGGATCTAATCAGAATTAACATATATATATAGAGACTCTTGCGTAAAGTTTCAAAGATTGGATGCTATATATATATATATACTGAGTTTGTGACCTCTATTCTGAACAGTACTGGGATCAAAGAAAATGCCCGGTTTGGAGGGGGTTCTGGTTTAGAGGTTAACTTTACAAACGATATATGAAAATACAGGACCAAAATCGTTGTTGTGTTTAAAGAGAATGTCCGTACATTTAGGGTCCGGTATTGAAGGTTTTCACTGCATGAACTCTATCTTTTTCGGGAATCAAAAATATCAACTTGCCTTGACAGCGGCGCCTACTGCCACCACATCAAGAAGAAATGTATCATGACCGTATATGGAGTTTAACTCATAATACGTCACACTATTGTTTCCTGTTGAGAAAATCACAAGTGGGTGTTTCAATTAAAGGTAATACTTAGGGGGATAGGGGCAGGGCGAATTAGTTTGCATGTGACGGGATAGACCGTTGTTAAAGACTGAAAATTTAATTAGTGCGCATGCGTTATCTTTTGTGAGAAACTTTGTTAATTACCTCGCGATCTATGGCACAAAAATGTTGTGGCATGGTGATAAAATTACAGGAGTTTCATTCGTGGTATGTATAAAACGGTGTTGATGTTCAAACATTAGAATAACAAGATTGCACGCCACATAAGCGTAAAAATAATTTTAAACTATTTAGTTAATTCACCGAGTCATAACATAGAAATAATAGTTTTAATGAATTACCAGCTTCTTGGAGTAGCTGGAAAAGTTCCCGTTGTTGACTGATTGGAAACAAGACATCAGACTGGACACCAATTACCTGGAAATAGCAAGGATGGCATCAATGGGCTACATTAACTAAGAGATAACTAATAAACTGAATATGACATGCACGGATAGAGTGAACGCCACATACGTGTGAAACAGTTGTTGATATTTAGTGTCAAATAAGATTTAGTAATTATGCACTAATTAAGAATTCACCGAGGCATAAACACAATACCACAAAGGAATTGAAATATAACCTGTTTTTTTTTTTTTTTTTTTTTTTTTAAATGCCTCGGTGGATTCTGTTAGTACAAAACTAAATCCTATCTGGCACTAAACAGCTTAGATTGTTTCTCGTTTATGTGGCATACACTCTGTATTCGTTGATACTTTACCAGGGTTGGGCACTGAAGTCTAGATACTCCGTCCAGCAAAGAATCAAATCCTTCACCCAAGTCAAACAAGTCCATAGCCTAGAGGATACCATAAAAGTGATAAATAACAGAAAGGGGTGTCGAAAGTAATGATCATTCATATTATTATTATCACTAATTAGAACTGCGTTTACCTTGGAAATATACAGCAATGAATTGGGGTCGTATTTTGAACAGAATGAATCACCCTGCAAATAAATCACATCTTTATTCACTGACAGTAAAAAGGAGGTAAAGTTCCATTGGTCCACAACGTAATTACGTACGCTATTTCTCTACATAAATGACTTCGACCTGCTTATCCATACTGTGAGGTTACGTCCACACTAACCCGGATAAATTTGAAAACGCAACCTTTTTTATCCGGTTAGGCCTTCCGTCCACACTAAAACGCATGAATCCGAAAGAATTTTATGCTAATTCCATTATATAACGAGTAACTTTGTCACGGTATCGGAACAAAAGTTGCGTTTTCACATTTATCCGGCACATATAGTGTAGCCAGGGTCTGAGTAATTCAAGGACACAAAAGAGGGGCATATCATAGGTGCAAGTGCTTCTTCAGATTTACAACTGTGTTTTTTATCATACCTGATAATCTAAATAGCTTTCAATCTCAAACTCCGGGCAAAAGTTAGGCTCTATGTCGCTGTTGGAGTTGATTCTTTGGCGACCAAACCGTTCCTCCCACTCTGGCCCGCTTCGATATGTGATGGTGGCCACTTCTCTGAAAATAAACAAGAGATCCTATATGTGATTAACAAATAAACCAGCTCCGGCGTCATTCCGGATTCCAAAAGCATTGTGTGGTGGATTCCGTATTCCCTGACATGGAGCAAACAAGTTCAATCAGGAAATAATATTATATTGTTTTACTAGTTCATTATATTCAAATACTTTTCCTTCTCATAGCTGTTGATGTATAAGGAATGGACCATTAAATATTTGAGGGGGGAGAGATTTTTCTGCAGAAAATTTCTTGTCCATATGATGGAAGATATTTTTTCTTCCGTGCACGGCACTTTTTTTTTTTTTTTTTTTTTTTGCACATCTGCCTTGCACGATATTTTTTTCTCTGTTTAAGGCTTCGCTCGATTTTTTTGGGGGTGTTTTGCCCCCTTCAAATATCTAATGGTTCATCCCTAACGCGTGTGAAATGTAGAGACGGGAGGTTATTTCTATTATATTCCTATTTAATTCTTAGAACAAAGAGCATTGTGGCTGAAGCGTGTTATTTGAATGAAACATATTATGTCTTGAATATTTAGTAGAATAGAATTAAAAAGTGATATGGTATTAGCCTCCTCCGCAGGCGTCTCTCAGTTTTAGCGTTTTCGTTTTCCTTTCTTGTTTCTTGGATGGGATTATGGGATTACGTCACCTCGAGAAAGAAAAAAGGGAAAGAGACGCCTGCCAAAAACCGAGCAATGCGGACTTGTAATGTCACCTTTTGGACATGCAATGGGACCGGGGGAGGGGTAAAGAAGTTTTTATCCAATGAAATTCACACTGGGTGGTGGTAAGTGTGATTGTTGTAAAACATGGCTTCAAGTGCGAGTTAATAAAAAACTTCTACTTCAAGTATTATATTTAAGTAATTCGCATGAAAATGTTTTAAGACAAATTAAAGCGACTAAACTACAAATAGAAGAAACTGAAGATTTAGTGAACCAGCTCTCGACTGAATTTAAAGGTAGATGATTCAAATGCGGCCGTTCGTGAAAGTCAGAACGACACAATACAAGATGAACCGAGCGAGAAAGAAAAAGTTATAAGCAAGTTACTCGTGTCGCCATGCGGGTTGCCTGCGGAGGAGGCTAATATGGTAGAAAGAAGTTCAACAATATCCATTCTTTCTCTCGCCTTATGCTAACCTATCAATAGGCGGATCAAGCAATCCACTTGTCCTCATTTCGCTGATCCACTTTATGTAATGGTAATTAAAATAGTAGTAAAGTAGTAAGCAAAATATGGTTTAAAAATAAAGGGATAAGAGAATAATTTTTTTCTTTGAGTCGCCTTGCGTGGCATTGGTTCTCGAACTCGCGTGCTTTCAATAAACCGCCATCTTGAACCTACTGCTTGAAAAGAGTGCAAGTGGATTGCTTGGGCTGCCTGTGACCTACCTGGCATGTTTCATTCCGAGTCTGGGAAACCTGCCATTGTAGTAAAAACCGTTATTCCAGTTCAAATCACTCATTAGAATGCGTCTTTGCACATATCGCATGGCAACAGAGGCTGGGTGTGATTGAGCACACGATGAGATGGACACCACCCTCCCTACCCTGTCTGGATAGAGACAGCCTGTCATTAGAGATAACATACCACCAAGAGAGGAACCAACTGCTGCGTGAACCTGCACAGATAGAATGGAATATGCTTAGGAACATTGAATTATGGAAGGATGGATGGATGGATACATGCCTTTTTTTCGTTTGTTAGTTTGTTGGTTGATATGTTTGACTACTATACCCCACCGCTATACCGCACTTTTCAAATGAAACAAACTAGAATAAATTATTTTTTTTGGTGCATAAATTATCAAAAATTAATTTTTTGGGGGAGGATAAAAGGAAAAAGAAAGAATTTATTTTTCTTATCCCCGCTGTATGAAAAAAAAAATTGAAAGAGTTTTTTTTTAGAAAAAAGGAAAATTATTTTTTGCTCACAGCCTGGGTTGAATACAGGAAAGGTAAAAAATAATAATCAACAAAAAAAGTATCAAGAGGAAGGTTATTTTATTGGATCTTATTTCCAACAAGTTACATAACTGTCTAAAAACCACAAAAAAAGTTCTCTTGACAATTTGTCTATATATCCATTATGTCTGTCGTATACGTCTTCAACAAAAGCTTTAATGTTTGGACACAAGTGTTCTTTTTCTCCAATGTTCACAAGTTCTTTGTGCAGAGAACATATTTCATCTGAAGATTTGTTCAACAGTTCATTGACAAATGTAATACTTTCCTCGGGTCGAGGTTGATCAATAAAATCGAACAACAACTCACACAAATTGTGTAGCATCTGCATGTCAATCCCATTTTTAATATCGTTGTAGTCTTCACCGAAAACTTGGCAGGCCTTTTTGGAATCGAAGTCGTGGTTATTCTTTTCGCACCAATTGTGATAGCATGTTTTACACATGAATGCCATAGGCTTACGTTTCCTTGTACAAAGTTCTACATAAATGTAAGTTAAAACTTCATGAAATTCTTCAACAAAACCGAGTTCATAAACATCTAATTTTCTCCTTGGCTCTCCTCGAGGTCGAACGACTCTGTCTAACATTTCCATCTTCTTCTTCAGTATACCAGGGAGGTGAATAAGGTTTTAACCAACAATATACGTACAGTATGATAGTTAGAAGCATTTGAATAATTATTCATAGCAATGACAGCTTTAATCACATGGATTACATCATCAGTACGAGATTCTAAAAATGGAAGTTGACCATTTAAAAATTGTATGTTTTAATTGTAGACAGTGATCGAGTCAGTTCGTTTTAAAACATTTTATTGATAAATAAAGTTAAAACTGTAAAGTTAACATTCTAAACTCTTGAGCACAGGAGTTTTGTCCTCGAAGTTTTCTGTGCATCAAGAATGCTTTACGAGGGTTTTGTTCTGGACTTCTGAACCGTTCACCTGTTTCGAGAACGGTGAAATGATAGTTTGCGATATCACTAACTCCATGTACAACGATAGACGATTTTTTTATCGTTCTTCCACCTTCAATCTCGGGAATAAAGGTGTATTTGGATTGTAAATACTTGTAAAAGTAATCTATACAAAAGTCAGGATCATATTTGTAAAACAAAGGTCCGACGAACACATCACACAATTCACTTGCTAGCTGATGGAGATAGAGTTTCTTGTTCAAGTTTTGATCAACTTGATTTTGATCTTCCATCAGTTTCAATGTTTTTTCAATGTTGTGGTTACTGTAGAGCTCGTGAAGAAAGTTCATTGTCAGGTTTTTCAAATTGAAATACTCTTCGCTTTCACCGTCTACGTTGAGCTCGCGTTTTGAAAAATCGTCAAATGCTAGAATTAACTTTCTACAGCGCAGGTTCATCTGTACAAAATTCCAAGTCGGTAAAAAGTAATCTTTCCAGAAGTTTTTGTCAACTTTACACTCTTCGGGCACTCGATACGGACAATCTCGCTTGATATTTTCGAACCACAGGTTGCGGGCAATCTCTTCACAGCAGTTGTAGAAGAGCGATGAGAAAAAACACTCCAATTCCTTCATCATTTCGTTCATGGTGATTCCACGTACAGTTCTTTATAATGACGAACCTTCAACAAGTTATCGGATATATGAAAGTTTTAAGAACAAAAGAATAAATCAATAAAAATGAGACATTAATCACATTGTTAGATCAAAACAGCCCAGTTGGCGCTGGTTGAGAAGGAAATCCAAAGTTCTTCAAATTCAATTGGTGTTGTAGAATCTCTTTTTTAACAAGATTGTAGTAATATTCGTAAGCAAGAACACAATCAGGTGTTGGTGCTCGAAATGTTTCGGTAACGTCGGCTTCTGTGAGACGAAAGTCCCATTCTTTGGGCCAACTAAATTCTCCCTTTTCTCCTGTACGCTCTATTGTGACTATGTGCTCTCTTCCACCATCGTTGTATTCAAGAGTTGCCTTTTTCGTCTGTTTAAAGACTGCTGATGAGGGAATCAAACCACTTTCAACGATTTTTGCCCCTGATATTTCTTGGTTTGTTTCAAGTTTGTTCTCTGCGCTATTTACAAGCACCTTCTGCTCCTCTTTCTTATCGTTGAGCCAACAAAAGCTCAGCTCTCCCTTATCTTGATCCACTTCTAAACGAAACATATTGTCAATTAATTACGGCAAGACTGGAAGAAACTATTAATCTATAATCCCGCTGATCGGTTACGGTGTAGGCTCAAAACCCTTGTACAGGCATACTGTGGGCTCACAATCAATATAAAAAACCTTTACACACACGTTTGAACAACCATTCTATCTGTCGATATTGAAATCAACGCCTTAACATGAACCGTCTAACAATTGTACGCAGACCTGCTAGTTCTGCAGAAAACATCAACAAGTATGAAGTGCTTGAAACTGGTGAACAATTTTCCAGTTTCATCAGTAACATGGCATCTGCATTTGCCGAGTATGTAAAAGATCAAGAACTATCAAACTTCGTTTCTTCGTGGCTGGCCGACGCCCAGTCACAAGAGCCGATGACAAGGCTACATTTGGATATTCCAACGTACGAAGAAAGTATTCCCGAAATAGAACCCCAACTCACACCAAGACAAGAGATCATTGAAAAACTGTTGCTTAGAGCATTTGCTAATTCAAAGTCATTCATATGGGCATTATCCGATATAAGTAGAGAGCGGTGTGAAGGATGTGAGATTGATGACCCATCGCAGTTTCATCACGACTGTATGATGCTAGATGCGCAGACTATCGTATGGAGATATAGCATCGACGCTTTGGATAGAGTAGATGACGATGAAGTTATGACGCTGTTTAAGAGATATACAGATCAAGAGTTAGATACCCCGTTAAACGGGCTTGAACTGTTGCGCTATGAATGTAAAGACAGTAGAAAGGAAATATTAAGTAGAAAAAGAGATGAATTTGACGACATTGCTACTGAGGTGTATCGTAATTATATAAACGGCTATGGGAATTAGCCTTTTACAAAAAAAAAAAAAAAAAAAAAAAAAAAATTCTCTGGTAAATGTATATTATTTTTACGTTTTCTTGAATAAACTATGTTTTTGATTATACCCATGTCTCCTATCTTATTATGACAACTTATTATATTTCCTTTCATGTAGCCCTATAACTAATAAATAAGAATGCATTTTCAATTTTATGTTCATTTTTACACTGTCTGTTCACGATGGCACTTATACCTTTCAAAACCCCTACTAGTATTATGATTTCTGGACCGTCCCAGAGTGGTAAAACTGTACTCACAAAAAGAATACTTATGAACAGACAAGAAATGTTTGATCAAGGAATTGGTAAAATTGTTTACTGCTACGGTGCCTACCAGCCGGGTTTTACTCAGCTACAAAATGAAATTGGTAATATAGTTTTTGTCGAAAGCTTTCCAGAAGATGTGCTGGACTATTTTCAGGGGGAACACGGTATCTTGATCATCGACGATTTAATGGATTCGTGCTCTAATGACCAGCGTATGTCAGATCTCTTGACTAAACATTCCCATCACAAGAACATCACCGTCATCTATATTGTACAAAATTTATTTCCACGCGGAAAGTATTCCCGCACAATTTCTCTCAACTGTCATTATATTTTAACGTTCAAAAATTGTCGTGATTCTCTTGGTATTTCTACACTCATACAACAAGCATTCTGCGGGAAAAATGACAGAGATTATGCTATGGAAAGTTTTCAGGATGCAACGAGTAGAATATACGGCTATCTGTTGTTCGACCTACATCCGTCTTCACCGTCAAACTTGAGACTGCGTACAAACATTTTCCCTCAAGAACGCCACACAGTTTACGTGAAAAAAATATAAAACCCAAACATACAAGTTTACTACTTCATTTGCACGAAAATGTCAGACCGTGTAAAGCGGAATATTGATTTTCTGACCGTTTTAGCAAAGTGTAACAAAAATCAACGCAAAGCCTTACTCGAACATTGTGACAAAGACTTGATCCTAACGTTATCTGAAATCGCAATCAACGTACTTAAAGGCATAGTCAACCTAACAGCAGCACAGAAGGCTAAACTTCGAAGGTATAGAAAACAGCTCAGAGTACTCGCTGATAGACAGGTACCTATTAAACACAAAAAGAGACATCTTTTACAAAGTGGTGGGTCGTTGCTTTTAACACTGTTACCACCAGTTATTTCAGCACTACAAGCCGTACTTTCTAAACCATGAAGTTCACCAGACGCATGGTTTTGATACCTGAGGGGTTACTGGATACATTAGAACGAAAAGAGAACATACAGACTACACCCATTACTAAATCTATCATAAGGATCGATCAAAAAATGGACGATATATTAGAGGACAGAACTGCACAGCCTGACGCTAAAGTAGCAGAATACAATCAAAATCTACAACGCTACCTCGACGTCCATGAGAAAAACAGAGCATTTGTTCCTACAGTTAAAATACAACAGGATCCAGCGCCGCTACCTACCGATGACCCTTCTGAAACCCCGCAACAAAATAATCCTGAGGAAACGACTGCCGAGCGCTTGTCAGAGGGTGAAATATTAGATTCTGTTCCCAAAACATCCAAAACGTTAGCAAAGTCTATGATCAACCGATTGAAAGCAAACAGAGAACACATCACATGGAACGATAGAGGCGAAATCACAGTAAATGGCCATAAAATCCCAGGATCGAATATTATTGATTTAATCAACGACCAACTGAGAGACAGAAAAAACTTTGATCCTACGGGGTGGGAAACCTTTACAGAGTCATTAAGCAAGATTAACATGCCCAAGTACTTGATGCGAAACGAACGACGAAAAAGTCATATTTCACAAGTACAAACTGATTCTCCAGCATCTGCAGCTGCACCGTCAACAGAAAAATTCTCTTTCCCACCAACACCGCCAACCACGCCAAGAACATCAAAGATTCCTACATTCAAACGCACAAGAACAGCGAAACGTTTCTCCGATAACTGGATCCGATATTAGACCAATTATATATGTATGATTGTAAACATGTTTATTGGACAAATAAAAAAACACTTTGAATACACAGTAATCTGTTTTTATTGTACTACGTTAATTGGTCTTATTTTGCACGCGTGTCAATGCTATTTGAGTACGTTTTATTCTTTTTTTATCATTTGAAAAACCTAATAATCTACGAACAAAATGACTTACACGTTGATCATTCACACTTAAGTTATCAGTAAACGATTTTACTATTTCTAACATCGATTTTCCACGGATTCGATTCAATAAGAAATACACACAAAACTGTCCACACATGCTGGACGCTAAACTTTGTAAACATCTAAGATTATAAGTCCATTTTCTTGAATGACTATTTAAAAATGTTTTGAAGTTTTCTAGATAAAAATCAGGCGGGTTTCCATAAGAATCAAAGAATTCGGCGTTTTCTTTGCTAGGGAAGTACATAGCCAGCCAATGTGATCCTTTTTCTGTTTGAGGATCTGTATTCACAATCAGTCCACAAGGATAACTTTCAATTACTTTAGGCAGAGTATCAGAAGCATAAACGCCGCAGAATTTACCACGACTTCTTGAATCTTGTTCTATGGCTTGAATCAGATCTAAAGTGTTCATGCTGTATAGTCAAACAGAACCTCTCTCTCCCGTGTAATCTCAAGAACGCCGTCTGTTTCTCCAATGCAGTATAAATTTATAGCTTCTGTCAAAGCTGTACTGAACACAATTTCTAGTGAAAGATTTCCCCTTTGTTTGAGAGCCATGTATTCTGAAGCATCACAGCCATCAGCTCTAAGATCAAATACCAAGAATCCGAATCCTGCGATAAAGTCAGTAGCTTGGATATTATTTCCAGAGTCGTTGTTGTACTTTCCTGTTGCAGTAAACAGTGTTTGATAGCCCTCTAGATATTTCTTGCTGCTACCGGTGAGCTTCAGTTTTAGCGGTTTTGAAGGGGTCTGCTCTCCGTCTACGTAGACACCGATCGAAGAAATACCAAAAAGTTCCATGTTAAAAGGGTTTCTTGTCAAACTTCCATTGCTAGCAGAAGACTTGTTCATAAATACTATAAGACGATTAGGAATCTGTCCGTTAAAGATGTTATCTTTTACGATTGAAATAGTAGTTCCAGGAATAGTGAAGGTTTTAGTAACGGTTCTTGGTACCTCGTACATGGCAGGACTTGTCTTGAGTGCATTCTCGTGAGCCAGAATTACGTGATTTGCAATCTTGACCTTTCTTACTTTCAGTTTTACCGATGTAAAGTCTAGTTTGTACTCTTTTCCCGTTTCACCAGACATTAGAAAGTATTCAGGAGCATTTGGAATGAGCTTAATCTTTAGGTCGACAAAACTCAAGAGAAATTTTCGAACCATGAAAATATCGCATAGTAGTGGACCTATCAGCTCAAATTCTTTACTCCGTGCTATCAGTTTGCTTCTTTCTTTCAACCCAACGTTTTTACCGTCATCGCCTACCTTGGTATCCTCAAAGGCACCAGCTGTATCACTATACCACATTGACGTTTGTAGTTGCGACTTTTTTAGCACCCATACCGTAGCTCAAGACAGTCTTACAATAGCTTTCAGGACTGTAAGTATTCGTCGAGCTGGAGACTAGCGTAGATCCTACATATATTTCTATTTGTTTCCATAGAGCATGTAGTAAGTTGTTAACAGGTGCTATTTTCTCATCAGCTTCAATATTCGTTCCATCCTTGTGTTTGATGGTGGCTGATATCAATAAATTGACAAAACCCAGGTCTACATAGTTTTCATCACCAACGATATTAAACTCAATTGGGGTGTCAGCAGTGACAGTAGATATCGGTTGATATTCAATGTCAGTCTTTTTGATAATGCTAGTCTGTGTTGGACTTATTGTAAATAAATCAAGTTCCTCTACCATGCATTCCTGTGAACGGGGATGAATCAAAGCCATTTTAAGATCCAAAGATATCTTCAAATGTTCTCGGTTTGACTGCTTTTGAGGTTCTGCGTCGTCTGACAGCTTTCGACGATCTGACCGACTTTGTTAATTTTTTTCGTTTTATAGCTGGGGTTTTTGATCTATCACGCTTTCTCTTGTTACCACGTTTCTTTCCCGAGCCTGTTTGATTATTCAAGGCCCTCAGCACTTGGTTAGTAGCGTTACGTTTCAAATCACCACCTGTTTCTTTTATTCTGTTTCGAAACGAATTCCTGATATTACCACCTTCCGCAGCATCCGCTAGCACATTTGCTCCTGTTTTGAGCGCTGCTCTCCCTAAGGTTTTTGATGCAGTCGTTAGAAAAGGTAGAGCCTTTCTAAAAAGACTGCCAAAGATACTACCGATTCCTTTTCCACGCTGACCTCCATAGCCCCGTTGAAACAGCTTTCCACTAAAATACGCACCACCGCCCTTTTGCGCTTGAGTTGAATAATAGTTCTTGTAAAGCTCAGTTGGTGGAATGTGTTTTGAACTCATGTTTTACACCAGATACGATAACTGCTTCTTTCTGAAATGCAAGTTAACTACTACGCGTCCTCTTTTAAACTGAATTTTTCTACCAGCGCTATCCAATATATCGATTCTGACGTTCTGAAATTCAGAGACTGACAGAGGAAAATAGGTTGGGACAATGAACTGGTTGTAAATAATATCGCCGTATTTTCCAGTAACTGGAAGAACTTTGAGCAGTTTCGCCTTTGTATCACCGACAAATTGATAGTCGAGGATGCTAGCGTACACATACAAGCATTCGATACCGCCATTTAGATCACACACATGAGGACTTGTTTTTGCAGAAGCGATTATAACTTCTTTATCACCAAAACCCAGCATTTGTGCTAACTGGTTGTACAGTACTAGTTTGTAACCGTTTTTTACATCAACATGTACTTGTTCGGATATGGTATTGAAAGTCAGTTTGATATTATCTCCCAATCTTTCTTTCATTTTAACATTAATAGCATCAATCAGAGTTTTCATACTGTCATAGTTTCCCGCTTGAATGCGCACTGAATCCGGTATTTTATCAGGACCGATGTATTCAATACGTGAAATTTTGTCTGGAGCGTTATAATATGTTTTTGGCCATATAATGCTTTGTAGACCCACTTCATATTCACCGTTGAGTTGGATTCTTTCAGGTAATTGTACCGTATAACTTGATAACGCGTTATCAGCGTACAAGTCGAGAGATGCATTTGAAGGCAAAAGAACAAAAAACTGTCCGTCCATCATGTTGAAGAGACAACTAAAACTGTGACAACAATTTGTAAAAACATTTCATTTTATTATTCTTTTACAAGCTGCATTTCACTGGCATATATTGTACCTATGACTGGTTCGCCCTTGAGATCACTGATAGTATAAACAGGCGGGCTTCTAGCTATACGTTTTGTGATGACAAATATTTCCTTTGTAAAGTTTGTTTCGTAGCCTTTTGCAAACGTAGATTTTTTCTTTGAAAGACGAATTTTATCACCTACACGAAAACGAAACTTTGCGGGCTCGTTTAAATGCGTTTTATCGTACAAGTTATGCCATATTTGATCTTCGTTTTCAAGGTTAACAAGACGTGGCTTTTGTTTTATGGACGAGTGAAAAGTATTGTTATAACTATTTACAATATCTTGCAAAACGTTCAGATAATTCAAAGTATTTTTGAAAGTAAAATATTTGTACAGTTTATGTTTCAATGTTTGTATCACACGCTCTACCACGCTTGCTTTGATCTCCATGTTTTGCGTGTTGAAGTAGTGAATGTTTTCTTTCTTCAAGAGAGCTTGGAATGTTTTGTTGACAAATTCCGTTCCAAAATCACTTTGCACAGAAATCGGCTTGCGCGGTTTGGCCTCTTTCAAAATTTTGATGAATCCATTTGTGGTATCTGTAGCATTTTTTGATTTCAGTGGAGCGCACCACACGAACTTTGACAGAACGTCTATCGCGACGAGTAGGAAATTGAAGCCTTTGTTTTCTTTTTCAATGTTAGATACGTCCATTAAATCTATCTGCCATTGTTCGTCTATAGCGTTTACTAAAGTTACATTTCTTCTAAAGGATTTTCGAAGTCTACGATGCAAAGTGTGCGTAGATTGGGCGGCTAACCAGTCGTAAACGATTTTTCTAGTGATTGAGTTACCCCCTACATCCTTTGCAGCACGATAAAGCGCTTCCCCTGCTGAAAAACTTGCGGGACTTTTTGGATTGTAATATAGGCTTTTCAGAAGCTGATTGATTTGTCTTTTGCTTTTTCCCATCAGTTGTTTGAACTATTACAGTGCTATGACAGCAGGCTAAAGTACATCTAATTTGTCTTAAAATATTTCCTAGTTTTATAGAGTTTGGCGGTAGCGGCAAACAGCACTTCATGATCACAGTTCAGAGTTTTTCACACCGAATGACAATCTGACGACAAACGACTTAAGTTATAATGAAATTGTATAATGGATTGTATTTTGATAGCGACAGATACGGATAAACAACTAAACTGAAATATAAGCTAACAGCATTAACATAAACTACGACACTAAATAGTTGTCTTCAATAATGGCTCGTTTTGGGCTAACTTTACTCCTTCTTTTGGGAGCTCATTCAGCTACAATCAGTGGTTTGTGTTTTATTAGCTGGACCACTAAATTCATCGACTGTTCCTGGCTTAATCTAACCCAAGTACCTCGCTTCAAAGGTGTTGATTTTGCCACTACTCTCTCTCTCCGTAATAATTTTATTCGTAAATTGAACCTTACAGCACTGTTTCGTGATCTCCCTAATCTTCAAGCTGTTATATTATATGAAAATCCGATGAGATGTGTACGGCAATGTCAACTCGCAAGAAAAATTATACTAAAAAGTCATTGTTACTGTCCGCTATCTACAACTTTCCTCATGTCATCAACCACTTCTACTACCGAACGAGACTATACTCAACCTAAAAATTTTACCACGTCCCATGTTACAACAACTTTGGCAATTACTGGCTATCGTAAGACAACAATGGATATGTACATAATCTTGGTAGTGGCATCATTATTGGTCATATTGCTCGGTTCATTGATTTTTGTTTGTATTTATAAGCGTTGTAGACATAGACCTCGTGGTGGTCTTAACATGGAAATGGTTATTGTACAATCTCATGATGAAGAAGGAGAAAGAGAAGGAGAGGAAGAAGAACTAATTTTTTCAAGAATAAAGTCGGACTGAAGTACAACATAAACAGTTTAATGAAAAAAAACACTTAAAGTTAATGTTACAAGAATCAGAGAAAAAAATCACTAATAGATAAAATAACTAATTTTACTAACTTTTTTTTAAAATGTTTTTTTTTCTAAAATTATTCTAACCTAAAATAGTTATATACAAATGTTCTGTTCGATATTATCTAGAGTTCGGTAAAAAGATACATCGTTAATATCTGAGTCTTTGTCGTCATCATCGTGCAGAAATAACAAATCCTCCGATGTTAAGTCATCATCATCATCATCATCATCTTCATCGGAAGTGTTCATAAGATCAATTTCGATGTTATCATCAGCTATTTCTTGATCATTGTTGTACATATTTTCAGTGTCACTTATAAAGAGTTCACCTATTAATTCAGGTTCTGTTGCTGGAACGTAATGCGTTGAGAACAATAGTAGACTTGAAGTGTTTATTGAACTAGGTTGATGGGAGGCGGTTACTTCACAGGCAACTGGTTTTTCCCAGAAGAATCCGTGTGGAACTGTCTCTGCTCCATTGTTCAATATCAATCTCTTATCAAACACAAGCTGATAGTTTTTTTCTTCTCTTTTAGTGTATATTTTCCTAGTACGCGAGTCCCGTTTGATGTTTTCATTGGTGACCACAATCTTTGGTGACTGATTAATGTCTTTAACTATTTGTTTGAGCGACTCAAAGTTCAGTTTTTGTGCATTAGTGTAATTGAGTGTGAATCCTTTAATTTTCACACAATAGGTATTATCTGTCACTTTATAGGCGTAATTTTTTGGACCACAGCTCACAAACTCCTCTATGTAGTGTCCAGGACCGTGCTCTTTTACAATTTCGTCTGTCAGTTCCCCAAGATAGTCACCCAGTTCAATGAAATTTTCTCCATCTGTTTCACGCTCGATTAGGATAATACTGTCAGTGTCAAAATACAAAATTCTATCCTGATATCTTTCTAACAGAGTATAGAGTTTTAGTCTCGCCAAAGCTGTTGTGAAAGTTGCGATAAAAATATTAGTAGATGGCGATTCTTTGCGATATTCATTCTTCTGAGAAAAAATGACCTCTGCTACATGCTCATTAATAATGAAAAAGTCATGCATTTCATATTCAGCGCTGTGGGCAATTTCAAAAAACCTCTTAGGTTCATAGACTAGTTCAGAATTAGTACGTTCTTCTTTCTGTGCAAATTTACCCCAAAGGCTATTAAGACATAATTTACTGATGGCTCTCAAACCTCCGTTAGGTCGGATTCGTTCAGGTCTTAAACTGATTCCTTCATGTTCAAAATAATTCTGAATATACTGTGCACGATCGTTTTCATCTTGCACCCATTCCGGAAAGCCACTTGATTCCTGTTTTGATCTCAAAAAAGTGTTCACATAGTCTTTAAAAAGCTCAGTAGATTTATTCTCGAAATTCCAGACTTCATAAAATTCAAGAATTTTGTAACCTAGTTGTACAGCCTTTTGCAATTCGGCACTGACCCAGGTACCCGTGAGAGCCCTTTGTTCAATTGTGTGTTTGCATACTATTTTCGGATCGTCAACACACGACTTGCACAGTGGAAACAAAAGTTTTCCATTAACATGATACGGCAAAACACCAAATAGAAGATTTGGTGGTGGAAGTACTTTACATCGAATTAAACCGAAATACTGATTGATATCTCCGAAGTTTGATAGAATTCTTTGTGGATGCATATTTACGGGGTATGACTGCGTTTTATTGATATAAGGATATAACGAAGTGAAATCTACATATCGGATCTTTTCACCTTGTTTGACTTTGTAAAACAGCTTGTTTGGTGAAACGCGACCACCCGCAAACGAATCTCTCGGATCCAGATTTCCTGGTATTTCATGCGTAGAAATAAACTCCTTAAACTCGCGCGTTTTTGAAAGAACTTCGAAATCACAATACCAAATAAACTTGACTTCGTATCCTAAGGAACGGAGTCTTTCTTCGCGATGGAGAGTTTCGTTGTAAACAGTTTCATTTGTAACATTTTTCCGGAAAGGATTAATCGAATCAGGCTGATAGCATCGATTACAAGAGTGATAGCAACACCCATACATCTCAAAAACTGTTTTACCGGCTAGGCCATCGACATAATAGTATTTATTTTCAAGTTCGTCATAAATTCGCTCTTCACCACCATTAAGAGCATGTTGTATTCTTGTTCCTGTTACATGTGACACAAAATCGAGCCATTGTATGCACGCGTTGGAAAATGGCTTTTGACTGCCACGATAATTGTGTTTCGGTACAATGGCTATCGTTTTCGGCTTTAAAAACTTATCTTTGTATAGGGCCATCACTGTTGACGCAATTGTACAATATCGAAATGGATCGGTACCTGTCTCGTCTAGAAATATTTGTCGAAATCGAAGGCAACTTTCTCTCAATATATTTACATCTTGGATACAATATTTGCGAATTTCTTCTTTGAAATTAAAAACATAGTTGGAATTTTTCAAAGCTGTATGCCATTCAATTAGCTTTTGTCGTTTTTCTTCACTTAAATTATTCGGAGAATAATATTGTATATCCGGAATAGGACCACAATATTCCCAGTTTTCACGGACATTAAATAGATGTGGAAACGAACCTTTAGAAAAGCGTGAAGTATCTAAGTCAAACGTTTTCGCTAATTTATCTAGAGGCTGAGAAAACCACAAAAAACTATCAATAAGCCGAATGTCTAGCGCATTCACTCGAAGCTGAATTATTTGCTGGCCGTTCCGGATGATTTGTATGTCCGATGTAGGTCTATGCTCGAGTAACCATGTTAAAACAAATAGTGTATCAAATTTACTGCCATAATGACTAATAACTGAAAATCCGCGATGATTTTCATCAAACAAATACTCGCAAAATGAATTTAATGCATTGTATCCCTCAAATACTTTGGTGGTTCCGTGAAAATCTTTAGCCACAACATAATTTACCACATGCTCTGAAGTACTCTGATCAGTTTCAACATCAAAAAAAATCAGTTTTTCCGAACGAGATTTTACCGGTTCTTTTTGCATGTAGCAAAGATGATCAGCAGGTACAAACTCTTTACATATGTGGCACAAATGTTCACCACAAGTGTGTGAAGATTTTCGATGTGCGTCAACTATCGTACTGCATTCTGTACATCTGAACTTTTTGCTGCATTTTGAACGGAATTTTTTGCCATTTTTTGTCCGATCTTTTTTGTGACTATCGTGGCATTGTTGCGAGCGACAAACTCGATGGCAATCTTTACATTCTACGGAATTGTCGGTTCTCAAACATGATTTTTTTTGACAAACTGTACAAGTATCGAAACAAGGGTGGTAACGAAAATCGCTATAGTACTTTTTGCACTTATTACAAAAAGATCGCTTTCCAAAAAACGCCGGTAATTTTTTAGGATTGATGACATCAAAATGACCCTGATTGTAATAGAGGATAATTTTTTTGTCTTTACTTTTACCCTCAAAAATAGTAGAATTATTAGCAGGAAAACTTATGACAACGATCTGATAATTTGATAAATATGTTTGAAATTGAGCCACCTCTTCAAGACCACATGGCCCAACTGGTACGTTGGCTTTTTCGTGCAAGTCTAATGCTAATTGTTTTTGAATTTTTCTACCATCGCGTATATCTGAAAATTTACGATGCCCATCAGCAAGTGCTTTCCCTGTGACAATCGCTCGAGCACAGCACACTTGATCCTTATTTTTAACAGTTATTATACTTCTTTTCATTTTTGTATGTTTGGAATAGTTTAAAACTTTGAACGATTTTCCGCTACCCACAGAAGCTTTCAATCCAACAACATCTATGGTAAAAGAGTTATCTAAAGAAATTTCTTCTTCCGACTGAAGAATTCGTCCAATTTCATTCAAAATAAGCGAAGAATTTTGTTCACCGACTGGAACTAGTCTAGTGGATAGAGGTTTTTTAAGATTGTCAGCACTAACCATCACGCGCATTCTATCTTTTTCACTATTATTGAGCTTACATTTAGTCTTAACCTCAGATATGACGTTTGAAAAAACATTATCTAGAGCATTTAACGAATCCTTGATTAAGTTGTTTGAGCCCGTAACATTATTTAATTTCGCCCGAAAGGCACAACTATACGCTCCATAAGATTTAATCTGCCTATCAGAAATTTTCTCTAAACTAAAAGTAATATTTGTACTTTGTACTTTGGCACTGACAGAGCTACCTGTGTTTGTGCTGACAGCTCTTTTTCTTTTTTCTTCATTGATAATTTCGTTCAGCAGAACGGTCACTCTTTTCTGTAAGGCAATGGCTCGGCTGAAATCGGGGCGCTGTTTCTTCAGTTCCCTTCCCACTCGCTTTAAAAGTCGCTTTACTTTTTGTTGACTCTTTTTACTTTTTCGTTTCTTCGCTGACTTTGAACTCGTTCGAGCCATGATTCGAGAATGATTTGCTGAAATGCAATCGAGCTTTATAACTAGTAGTGAACCCCTCATCCCCCCCCCCCCCCCCCCCCAGACAGCTCCACCATGTGCCCATTGTTCTGCATGTGCTGCGCGCCAAAATATTATTGCAACAAAAAAAATATGAAGACTTTTTTTAACACAAATTACTTTTAATGAAAAACTTTCGAAACAATTTTTTTTACAGTCAAAGTAAAAAATAGTCTTACTTTGTTGATAACTAAAGCTGATCACAAAATTGTGGGATTGTTTACATCAAAACTTAAACTAACTGATACCATTTTGTTAGTGAATGAGGAAAAGTATTGATTCTAGTTAAAAAAACAGTTTTTTTGTTTTACTCAATGTTCAGTGGGTTCACTTTTCTCTTTTTTTCTTTCTTTTCAGTTTTCTTTACATCAGCTTTTCTCTTCTTGCTGTCGTCTACAACTTCTACTACGACTTCAGCGCTTGTTTCTTTTTCTGTCTGCACTTCTTTATCTTCAACATCTGAGCTGTTAACGATAGTCAATTTGGATGGTTTTTCGTCAGACCACTGAAAATATCTGCACTTTTCGCCTCTCTGTCCACATCTAAAGTATCCTCTGCCTGGATTTTTTTCACTTTTTGAAACGCAGAAGGTTGCTGCTTGTCTGTGATTGCAGCGAGGCTGATCATTTCTGTATTGATCAAGCACTCCATCCATAAAAGCAGTCATATAATCACTAAAGCCCTCGGCCTTTGTAAAGAAGCCACATTTACGAGCCTTGCATCTTATAAACTTCTCTTCAGCTTGGGACGTAAAGAGCTCTAAAACATTTTTCTCCTCGCAGAAGCAGGGATAGCAATCTAGTGAAACCATGATGTTCGGCTGCAGAGGTAGTAGGTGCTGTTAACGTTGATTACAAGAGACAAATGATGCTCCGATCCAAACTGACTTGCATTTTATAAGCAATGCACACACATGGCCATGAATGCTCAACAAAAGGGTAAAGTTTACGATACGGGTGGTCGTATTTTTTTTACCTTTCAAAAATATGCCTAGAATTTTCGTTCTTTTATTGCTTCTTTTTGTACTAATCAGAGATGATACTTAAAAAGTAACCACTCTTTTCTGTAACACATTTTGTTTTTTTTAATATAAGTAAGATTTTCAATATTGTAGCTTTTTAATTTTTAATTTTAAGAATATATTAAAAACTTGTTACAAAATTAGGTATTTCAAGCTTTCATATATGTACAAGCTTTATTACAGATATCAATAGACTAGTACAAATAGGTGTTGTAAAACAAACAGATGCACATTGTGTAATAAGACGATGCTTTAGTTACAATGACAACAAAATCGATCTGAAAATATGCGCTTTTTTTTGCAGGTTTTAGTAAAACATTTTTTTTTTAATTGTAGCTTGATAGAGATTGATGAAAATAAGTAACACATTTTTAGGTTAGAACATTTTTTAATCGTCTATTAGAACTCATATACCTGAACAGATTTTTATCGTACAACAATAGACGATAGGGAAATTACAAATACAAAAAGATGAAAGTTTGTTTTATACGGTATTTTCCAGCTGTGAGAAAATTGTTATTAGCACAGCTGGTACAAAAAACAAACAAAACGCACACTGTGTATCTGGCCTGTACTTTGTAAACTATTGAGCACGCTGGAACTTATGACCTGACTTTTGTCCAGGCTTGAAAACTATAGGCCACCTGTAGATGTTGAACATTCATGTAGAATAACTTTGTTCGCATATGAAATCAAAAAAAAGAAGTAAAGATTATTTTTTCAGTTTAATAAAAAAATAGGCTTTTTTCATTCATGAAAAAAGTATTAAAATATACCAGTCCCCTATTGATTGTTATGTTTAGTTTAGTTATTTGGTTGATTGATTTTGGCGTCTTATAAAAAGCCAGCTATCATTACAGTTTTGTCATACCGTCCTCTGATTGAAACGAAGAAGATAACTAAGAAGATAATCGAACATTATGGAATTTAATGAAAGTAAGTCTCAGCATTTAAGTTTAGGTTTTTTTCATGGATCGAGCTGAATCAAAATCCCATGTTAATGATATAACTCATTTTTTTTCCCTCCTTTATATTCGTTTCCAGATTGTAATGGATGTGGCAAAATTGTTAATTTTCTAACCATTTCACAACTCATCCCATGCAATCACAGGATGTGTACTGATTGTACACTATTTGTGAAAGAGGTGGGGGTATGTGGAAAAACCACATGCTGGTAAGTAATATCAAGTACTTTAACCGTTTTTAAGGTTTTTTTTTTTTTTTTTAAAAAAAAAGGGGGCATGAAATAAGAGAGATAAAAATAAAAAAAACATTTCATTATTCCCACATAATGTTCACTACGAACCAAATTCAATCAATGATATCAGTTTATGTATGTTTTCTTTATCATTATTATTTTATTTTATTTGTTTCAACTAGATGTTTTGTAGATCGTATATATGTCAGGACTTTTGTGGTGCCACCACGTGCCAGTTACATAATCGTTTTAGCCTATATGATTTTGTTCTTTGTCCGATAGACGACCACAATAGTCGCACAAAAAAGCAATTTAATAAAAAGAACTAGTACTTTTTAACGCAACATCCTAAATTTTTGTTTTTTGTTCTTTAGGAGCACGCCCACACATATCTTATCAGGGACGTTTGTGGACGTCGAGCCACCAGAGGTAATGATTAAGTCAATATATCCTCATCATGTAAAAATCACAACTTCTGACTAAATTGTTTTTTTTTTTTTTGCTTCCATGCTATATTCGCAGGACTCAGACGACGAACAATAAAAAACCGAGGAAGAGATAAAGAAGGTATTTTGTTGTGTAGAGATTCAGAAATACTTTAATACATAAAAAGCAATAGCCTATTTATCAAGTCCGTGTGTGCTACCATCTTTTATGAAAATCACGTTAAAAAATGAGTTACCAGATGCAGATTACTTTGAAGTATGAGACTATTCTCTTTGTTGTTAATCTCTACATTAATTGCTATTCTGTAATCTTATTAATTATTTTAATTTCTTTATGTTGTAGATATAGCAGCAGCTGAACTTTAGTGTATTTGTGTGTAATTCAAAAACTGTAAAAAAATTGTGAAAAAACCTGTAAATATATGCAAACTGATTTTTTTTTGTGAACAATAAAAAATATATTTGTTATCCAAAATATGGCTAGTTTATTAATGTGAATCAATCACTCTTTTTTTCTATTATTATCTATTCCACTCTTGAGAATTAATACTTCTTGTAGATTATCTTTTTTACTTTTCCTGTATTCAACCCAGGCTGTGAGCGAAAAATAATTTTCCTTTTTTCTAAAAAAAAACTCTTTCAATTTTTTTTTCATACAGCGGGGGTAAGAAAAATAAATTCTTTCTTTTTCCTTTTATCCTCCCCCCAAAAATTAATTTTTGATAATTTATGCACCAAAAAAAAAAATTTATTCTAGTTTGTTTCATTTGAAAAGTGCGGTATAGCGGTGGGGTATAGTAGTTGTTTGTTTGTTTGTTTGTTCGTTCGTTCGTTGGTTTGTCTGTTTGTTCGTTCTATCATTTATCTGTCGGTCTGTCTGTCTGTCTGTATTTTTTAATACAAATGTCTATTTTTGTTTTTCGGTTTGTTTATTTATTTATTTTTTCAATCGTTCGTCCATCTAACCATATTCCTGCCTGTCTGTTCTCTTCTCTAACCTTTTCAATTCCAAACGAGTCCAAGAGTAAGAACTGAGACTTCACCATGTCCTGAACACTTACAATTGGGAATGTTGTTGCATAGTGCTATTGAATAACACAGATAGAGAAATGGTATAATTAATAGCAATGGCAACAAATTTGGAAACAAATGCAAAGCATCATATTTGCTAAGTAAATGTTGTAATATATAAGGCTATTGGATGTAATACTCACGTCATTCGTGACTGGGTTTATGGAGGATGGACCACTGAAATGCAGAAAAAGAAAAATATTACTAAGTGTATCCAACTTTTAATGCAGTTTTTTTTGTCAGACTGTGCACAGGGTAATATCCAACCCCTTCACATTTCCAACAGTTGAACTACAAATCACATTGTATTTCAAGATATTGGGTCGGCTGCACAAAATCCTTGCCTCCCCCCCCCCATTCAGGGGGGATGCACACTGACTATTTGCAATTGTATAGGACCTACACTCTAACCTCTCAACTCATGAATATTACCTTGATCCATAGCAGCCGCCAAGAACATTGCAACAAACAACGAAGAACTTATCAGTGTCCAAGGCACAGCCAGTACCTATAAAATTTTCCCACCAGCCTTCTGCAGAATTGTCCTATCAAAAAATATATTTCTTGTGATTGTTTGTAGGAGGCAAATTTTCTTCATTAGGAGGGGGAAGGAGGAGGGGGAGGGGGGAGGAGGAGGACATCACATAAACAAGGAACTTTGCAACAACATAATTTAAAATTGTGACAACGACTCCAAGTTTTCTCAGTAGGGGGTGTGATCCACCCCCTACCCCCCAAGACACAACTTACCTTGTGACTTCTTGCATGCATTGATGCAGACAGGCCAGTATACAACAAGATAACATTGCTTTTATCTTCATTCAGTTCCCCCCATGTCTCATAAGCGACTGTCATTTCTGGAATGATCCCTTGATTATATTGGAAATAGAATGGTTGGTTGTATAGAAATGTCTGATAGCCAGTATATACTTGTGAATAGACTGGATCAGCACCAATACTTTCTTTGGATCTGGAAATCATAATCAAAATTGATTAGAGGCATATTTAGGGGAGGGTCAGAAGGTGCCATTGATCCCCCGGCTTTCAACTATATATATATAATATAGGTATAATATAGGAATAATAGTACTACCCCTCCCTAAGTAAATACTAAATATGTCCTGGTAATATAACATAATGTTCCATGAAATCATCCTCAGAAACCCAGACAGTATACTTTGGCTCAAGCAACAGTGTATACCGGGTCTGAACAAGAATACAGAAATTCAGTGACAGATCTCGGAGAGGGGTGCAGGGGGTATGCACCCCCTCCTGGAACGATTTTGGGTCATTGTTTTATCAAATATTTTTCTAAAATAACCTAAGTATTTCATGTTTACTGGGTAGTGCACACCCTTCTGAAGATGATGCACCCCCTCCTGGAAGGATTTCAAGTCATTGTTTTATCAAATATTTTTTTTCCAAAATAACCTCAGTATTCCATGTTTACTGGGTAGTGCACACCCTCCTGAAGATGATGCACCTCCTCCTGAAAACAATCCTGAATCCACTTCCGAAGTTGGAATCAGAAATACATGAATTCTCTTGTTAGAATACAGAATCCAAGCTCTTGTTAGATTCTTTTACACAAAGTGATAAGTACTAAACTTTCGAGTCATCATGACAATCATCATTACATGTTTTTATTCAGGTAATTATTTATCCAAAACTAAGTGTTTAATTATTTACTTATCCGATTATTTTCTTCATTTACTCGTCAGCATATATAAATATCACTGCGAATAGTAATTATAAAAATTATAATTATATAATATGATTATGTAAATCATTTTCAATTAAAGTAATTTGTAATAACAAATGACTGTCAATCAATAAATAAAAAATCCATTGTAAGTCATCCAAGCAGATCAAAATCTTATGAAAAGACAAATCGATTACAAATTACGTTTCACGACGTTTTATAAAACAGTTTTAAAAACCAAAGAAAACTTAACCAACGAAACGGGAGATTTAGTAAATTGCATCACGATTAACATCAAAATGGTTTCTTGGATTTACGTTGAATGGTACTCGGCTACATGTGCGCGTATATTTTGTTATTTTCAAGTTTCAATTTACGGAAAACAAAACATCAAATTTTCAATGAAAACCACTATAAGCTTAGAATCTGGCTGGAATTTAATCATGATACTTTTTCCACTCAGTTTTTAGCTGGATTTACACACGAGTAAATTGGAAATAAAAACATTTCTAATTGGAACAAAAAGTACAAAGTTGTACAACCTTTGTTATTATTATTATTAGTTATTTCCAGATTGCAATTCCTATTTACATTTTACTTCATAAATTTCAAGTTAGAATTACCAAAAGAAGAGAAAATTTTGCGATTGAAACTATCACTTTTTTACATTTTTTACGGAGAACATGGGCAGCTCATTAATGTTTATACTGACCTTGGCGATAGTTCACTCAAACATGGGAAAGAAGGCTCCATTCCTTTGAACTCTTGTAGCAAATCAGGCACTTTAACTCTTGGGGAGGCAAAGGTGTGCTCTGATCGATTACTTGAGAGTAAACATCGAGATTGTAGACCAAACGATCTCAGCGATCGGACGAACTTTGAGCAAAGAGCCGTCGAACGAATCATCTTTTATTGGACCTGATTACTCCAAAACAGAGCTTAAAACAAACTTCAAACAAAACCAAAAACACTTTTCATAATTTAGTGTGTATAAATACGTTCTTCCATGATCGAATTCTGAAAAGAAACCTTTTGAGGAGTTTGGGAACAATGACGAGGCAGAAATTCCACGGTTCTATTATTGTCCTTGTAAACAAGAGCACGCTATATCTACGTGACTCGTGAGTGGACTTTGACTTGTAAATATTTTTAGATCGCGGGGTATCTCGTATCACGCTAGTGTGACTGCAAAATCACGTAAGCGGAACTGGTATGTCACACTGCATGACCAAGGTATGTCACGCTACGTCAAATAAAACAATTTCCTTTTTTCCCCATCGTGTAAATGGAGAATCGGAACTCATTGGACGTGACTATAGTTAGGAAAGACATAAAATACAAAATGGTCAGTTTAAGAGGTAACAATAGAACTAAATTTAAAAAAATGTACAAAATTCAAAATAGCCGAAAGATGAAAGAAAGAACTGACATAAATATTATCAAAATATAGAAATTGCAGATAAACTAAAATCTAAGTAACCAGTCAACATAAATAATTACATTGCTAAAAAATATGACCGTCTATGTGCTGATGAATACACTGTGTACATTTAAGCTATAGTGATATTTCATGTTTATAAACAAACAAGTTGTTATGCTAATGTCCAACCACAATAAGCTCTATTGAAATAAAGGCCAATCACTGTCTGGTTAGCACATGAATAACCAAGGTTTACATCAGCGGTATCACTATATAATCTAGTTCTATTGTTCATTGGTCCTCTTATTTATCAACAGAATTTAAAGAAGAGGAAACTCAATTGTCTGCTGGACTTTCCTATTTTTTGTTTTTGTGTTCTGATGAGTTTTCAAAAAGTACAACATCATTATCTTTTGTAATTTTTTTTCACGGCTTGAACCCAAAAATAAAAAAAAATAAAAAATTCAGGAAATGGCTACCACACATGAACTCTTTTGTTCAGTGATTTATGCATATAAAATGAGAGTAGCCCTATTGCATCTCCCTCCAAACAAGGGAGGGGGATTTGTCTGACAAACACCGTCTGCAAACCATGGCTATGTTGGACAGTCAAAAGAAGCAACCTTTTCTCATTTCTCCACATGCACCCACACAAACTGTATGTACAGGCTATGAAAGAAGACTGTGATCACTGACATTTCTTCATATCATGATGTCATCAAATTGTTTCTTTTGGCAGCTATTGAAAACATCACATACATCTTAGAAATTTCATGAATTAATGAACCTAGAACAATAGAAAATCACTACTGTGAAGGCATCTGTATATCTGACACAGAAATCGTCCTGATTTGCATAAGGTTTAGCTTGAAATATCTCGGCCAAATTAAATCTAATTTCAAAAATATTATCTAGAATAGCAGCATTTATCTAGACATTTCATAGGTAATATATAATATTTGCATCCAATCTGTATGGAATATAAAATGTCTCGCTTTGGGCTCGACATTGTATATTCCATACAGATCGGCCGCTCATATTGTATATATTACAAAATACCATGGTAAAAAGAAGTGTTCACTTTACAATCTTTCTGGATGTTAAATAAAGAGGAAATATGTACTCGTACATTGAGATAGTATTGGGGCTACCTTGAGCAAATGTGTTTTACATTTTTTTATTAATATATAAATTATTTTTTACATGTCAGAATGACTTTAAACTGTTAATAAAGTTGTTGAAGAATTGAATATTATATATAGTTAACTGTGAAACTGCCACAGAAATGAAGAAATACATTACACTGGAATGTATTTGACATCAAATTTGAATGTTCACATTTATATTCTGTTCATCAAACTATTTAAGCTCTGCAGACAACTTAATTATTTACATCTTGTGGACAATTTTACATGAATGCCCAGTCAAACAAAGTTGTTAAAATACTTTAATGTTGTACATAATCAGAAATCAAAATTTTACATCGTTTACATCACAGCTAAACTGCTGATTGGTGGAAGGATAGAAGTATGTTTATACATTATCACAGGTCATACAGTACAATGTAGTTCTGAGCATTGCACTGAAAATACTGCCAGAGGTAATTATGTGCTCTCTGGCTGTATGTACTCCAAGGGGCTGTGGGACGAGGAACCCATTGAGGACATGGATGACACTGATGATGTCTGCTCTTGTGATGGAGTCGACGGGTTGGCATTAGCAATGCGGTCAACTAATGCTGAATGAAGCTCATGGATGGCTTCAGGATGCTGAAATAAATAGGGAAAACCTTGAATAAAGATAGATGTGAAGTCATCTTATGTTAGACAAGTTATGGCTGGGACACATGAACAAATAAATAAATTAAGAAAGTACTAATAATTCATGCAATTATTACATAATATTATAAATATTTTAATTTTATCTTTGTATATATACATATATTTAAATTTCTGTAATATTAATATTTAAATGTTATCCTTTGTTTATTTACATGTTATTTATATTATTTTTACAACTTACTTGCTTGCTTGTTTTATTGAATTATTGAAAAGTACGAGATTGAATGGATAAATGAAGTGATGAATGAAGAAAGGAATAAACAAATGAGTTTGAAAGAAAGAATGAATGAACAAAAAAATGAATGAGCAAGCTAACAAATGAATGAAGAGAAGAAAAGGAACAAATAAATATACTGTTAAATAATGAAATACATGCTAACCCAAGGCAGTTTTGAGATCTGCCATTAGACTTTAAGTATACAATACTTAATGTTAAATAAACATCCAATTAAAAAATAAATTTTATTTTTCATATTACAAAATGACTAAATTGACAAATGATTGATTAAATAGACTGTTCCGTTACCTCAGTTTCTGGTTGCGTGGCTGTGAGTATCTGCACTACCTTGTGCGAGTACATTTTAGGATAGACAAACCATAACAATCTCAGAGTATGTCTAATGGCAGCTGTCTGTGATGTTAAGCCAAGTAAGAAATTATCAAAGACAGCATTACAGAAATCTGTGTTTGAAAACTCATCCTGCATACCAACCAGTGATGTTACTAAAGTATGAAGCTCTATTTCATCCAAAGGTCTTGACTGACAGGGTGAGACGAACCATGGAAGAATATGAAGAAGTGATTCCCTGAAATTATTTATAATCATGTTAATAGAATAGTAATGGACAAGCAAAAGATATGGTTGGTTGGTTGATTGGTTGCTTTTACTGGTTGACTGAGTTATAGATTGAATGACTAATGTTATCAAATTTGGTTGGTTGACTGAATGACTGATTGATTGATTTACAAACCAATTGATTTTTTTTACAAATTTGCTGGTGGGATTTATCCAGCTTACAAATGTACATGTATATCTAGCCTTTGCTTAACTTGCCCTAGTTTAGTGAAAAGGCTTCTCCATTAATAAATGTTTTATATTTGAAGAATTTGAAAATCATTTCTTACTTGTCTTTTTGCTTGAGAATATTCAGCAGATAACACCAAGATAATGAAAATGCAACTTTATCAGTAGCTAACATGTCCATGAATTCCTGGCCATGTTTATGCCCAGTTGTCAAGAGTTCTTCCTCCATATCATCATCTGGTACTTTGTCATTATATTGCCTCAGAGAGGTATCTACCATTAGTGACATAATGAATGGAAGCAACTTGTCAGCCAGTTCACAATTCTGCAATGATTATCATTGGATAAATAAGTTTCAGGCAATACATATTTAGTCTTTAGACAAGAGACATGAGGAAGCAAATAAAATTTATATTACAAGTTTGTTTGTTCTATATTTTAATTTTAAAAAGCCAAGCTTAAGTGCTATTTGTGTATCTTCAGGGCAAAGATGGAAAATTTACAATTTGTTTCTATCAACAACAACAACTTTATTTGTCACTGCCAATATTAGACCATTTTTTCCTACCACACTAATTACAATAACTGAAAAAGGGTACAGGCTGTTTGCAATAACCATAATGCTAAATATAGTAGAGTAAGTAAGTAGACAACCAGTCCATGTATCATCATTTGGCATAAGATGCGTACTAATAGCACAAAAGCTTGAGTTTTTAAATTCAAACATGAAAGAACAAAACTGGTAAATTAGGCAGCGTTTAAACAAAGCCGGCTATTTTTTAGCAGGCTAAAAAAATAACTACTTACATAGCGCTTTTGTGTAAATGCTTATTGTTTCTGCATCATTTTGGGGAGCTTGAAGAGCATCTGTAAGTCTTGGGGACTAAATGTTGGATTTACTCTCTCATTATAACGTGACCAAAGTGATGACTTCAGCACTTTCAAAAAATAGCTGCCAAAAGTGTGTACACGAAAACGCATAGCCGGCGTTTTTGAAAATATCTACTCTAAGAGGCATTTTCGAAAATAGCCAGCTAAGTAGCGTTTTCATGTAAACGTTAAGCCTAAAAGGATAAAAAATGTGCGCTTACAAACAAAGCCAGCTTTGTGTAAACACTGCATTACTTATGCCTACATACAAACCAATTTTAGAAAATAAAAAAGTTACTTCCAATAAAAATTTTGCAAACCAATTTGCCTTGCCTAGCAAATGTTACATGGTAAGACTCACCACAGGTTGTTCTTTAAAAGCCTGTTTTTCTATCATTTCCCATGCACCAACACCAAGACTCAACAACCTCAGCAAGAAGTTAATGTCATTATTAGTCTGAAACAGTTCAAATTATATAAATGAGTACAATCATCAGAGCTCAAAACAAGGGCAGGTAAAAGGACAATTTCCTTTTAAATTTCATACTTGACTGGCCGAATCAGATTTTGAAAATCCACTGAGGGAGGAAAATTGGGAAGCCTGGAGAAAAAACTTCAGTTCACCTATCACCTCAGCTGATCTACAAATCAAACTAAGGTCAGAGTGGTGAATGGCCACAGCCCTCAACACTGGCATTGTATGCAAATTGGAGAAAAAACCTCAAATCACCTGTCACATCAGCTGATCTGCAAATTAAACTAAGGTCAGAGTGGTGAATGGCCACAGCCCTCAACACTGGCATTGTATGCAAATTGCCAATTTAAGAAAACGTGACACTCTCTAGGGAATGGTTCTTTTATGAAAAATGTGTTGAAATATTTACACCTGAATCATTTCCCAAGAGTGACATCACATGGACTGAAGTAGGAAATGAAACATGTAGCTGAAAGAGACCTAGTAGTTGATTCTTTATATAACTGTGATACTCACTCTAGGTAATGTCTCTGAGTGTGCAAGTCTTTGTAGCAGTTTGATAATACTCTTTGCAATGGTGTTAACAGCAAATGGATCACACAGTATCATGGCAATATCACTACAAAACAAAACACGTTGAATATTGAATACATGGCTCATAATAGGGGCAGGTCAATGGACAGTGTCAATCCAAATTTGCTTCTTGACCTGCCAAATCAGAGTTTGAAAGGACAATAAAGATCATTATGAAGTTGACCTCCATATTTTTGAAGGAAAAACTGATATTCTAGATGTATATTTAAAAAAAGAATTATTACAAATTTTGCCCTTTCAAAAAAAAGGGGTAATGACCTTCCAAAAATGTCCATCTTGACCTATGTATATCACCCTGTTATTTCGAGCCTTGGAATAAAAGCAACCACACAAACGAAAAGAAAAATATTAGAATATTTGCTGACACAAGAGCAAACATTTTCAGTGTCACTGTGCTGGCGGATGTCCTTAATATTTTTTTTCCTTGTGCTTCAGTTGTCCCTGATTGTTTGAATCCTTTTTTGACTATGCAGATAAAAATCCCCCTTACCCAATCACACGCTCCTCTTCTTTCTTAGCGGCATCAAGAAAACCATGCAATTCCTTTATTCTCTTCCCTTCAATATTCTTCTCTCTGATGCACGCATCCAGACACCATGTAAACTTATGACATGGATCAATATCTTTGATATCCTTGACTTCCAAGTCATGCACAGCCATTAGAAGCTCTGACCTCAGAGTGCAATAATGAACTTCATTGGCCCTGAGAAAGAGAGTTCTCAAGAACTGTAATACTAAATTGTAAAGCTCCAAGGACTTCCCTATCATTTTAGCAAGATCTTGAACTACTGCGTTTTGCCGCCTGACTTTGGAAGACACTGCGAAGAAGTCATTATGTGAGTCAGTATCATGAAGTTGTGTGTACTTAGCTTCTAGGTACTGCTTGAGCAAAGGTCCCACTGCGTCACCAAATAAATGATGGTGTTTTACCCATATTTGTCGTTTGACTTCAATAGTACAATCCTCATATAGTTTACTATCGTTAGCTATATGCTCCAAGCATTCGTCGCTCACTTTGGGCAGAAATTTCATGATTTGCATTACAACTGGCCTGAGTTCATTCACGTGAATGAATGGGAACGACTGCTCTAGCAGTTCTTTTAATTTTGCTTCATTTAACGTCTTTAACTTCTGCAAAAACGTTTCTTTTAAATGATCCATGACTGAAGTGTGAAATTCTAGTCTCCCAACGCCGTGTAAATCCAGGAAAGGAAGTGCTGATTGTAAAGATGGTAAAAGAACTCCATTGTCGTGCTGAAAGTTCTCAATGGCGGCTGCGAGGTCAGGAGAGTTGGTCAAATTTTGCCTTATATAATCACAACCAGGTAAGCCAGCTCGCTCAAAACCCGCCATGATGAAAATCAATGGGCAGTGAAAAAAATAACTAAAATTCACGATCCTAAGTAAAAGAAAAGTCTACTAAAACAACAATTTTTAAGAGAGAATTTGAATCGCCATTTTGGCGGACATCGGCCGAAGCCGAATGCGCATGAGCTGTTGCCGTTCGCGAGGAATGATGGGATTTTATAGTCGCCATCTTTAATCAGAACTCAGTCTTTCCTCGGCGTTAAAGAATGGCGGAAAAACTAGTAACCATTAAAAAAATGGCGGACGAGAGGAAACAAAATCAAAATATTGAGCAAAAGGTCTTGCAATATGAAGAATTTATCGACAAGAGACTAAAGAAAGATCTTGAGTCAGTTTACAAAGCACAAGAAGAGGTTTACTCAAAAATTAACGAATACATGCAGCTAAAATGTACGATAAATCAGTTGAAAAAGTCCAGAGAAGAAGACGACATGAAAGAACTAAAAACCATGGTTGACTTGGGAAATAATTTCTACTGCCAGGCAAGTGTGCCAGACTCGTCGATGATTTATGTCGCTGTTGGTTATGGATTTTATGTGCAGTTTACGCTAGACGAGGCATTAGTTTTCATAGAAAAGAAGTGCGTCTCATTGAACAGTTCTGCTGAAAAACTGTGCAAAGAGGCTGCAAAAATCAAAGCGAACATGAAAATCGTATTAGGAGGACTGCAGGAACTGCAACAGCTGGGAAATGTACGGAGAACATAGATGAATGATCTTGCACTAATATATAGCGAAGTTATGATTCGGGCTGTCAGATAGATCGCATATTGATTTTCAATTCACTGATGTGACCTTTAGGAACGCTCGAATTGGTCACGTGACAGCTTGTGCACATGTACGTTGTTGACATGAGGTAATTTGACCATTAAGGGCGCTCCAAAATGGTGAATGAATGAACTGAAATTCAAATCGCAGTGCTAACAGTGAAATGTAAAGCCAATGTAAGGCACATGTTTTTGACTCATGAAAAAAGGAAATTGAGCATGTACTAACAGAGTGATTTGGGTAGTTGTTGATTTTTCAAGGACTTGCAAAAATTAGTCCTCTTTAGGTGAAATAAACCCAGAAATCTTCTTAAAAGATGTTTTTGCTTAATTGATGTATATTATTTTACAAGAATAGTCAACTCCAGCCTCGAAATCAACCAAATACACCAAGTTAATCAAACCACTAGCTTATTGCATCTATGAACAATTGGATATGATGGTTGAAAATTCAAAACTTTGTTTTTGAATATCGGTGATGGAGGGAAAACCACCCTAAAGGGTACCAACTTAAATTCTGGGAGTCTGAAAACTCCTAAGAGAGCCTAAAAGGTACCAGATCTCTGATTTGGACTCCTAAATGGTATGACAAGCATCCCTGCCCTCTGAGATATGGAAGTCCTCACCATGGGTTGACTTCCTCAACCACTGTCCTCGACAAATGTCATCTGTAATCTTTCGGCATCTTTTGTTGTACTTTTTCAAGTGTTTATTTTGACAATGAGAGGTGGTTTGGGAATGGGAATAGGTGCAAAGGGTTTTTCGAAAAGATTTGTTGAAAAAATCCAATTATGTTAATTCTTTTAATGGGTTGAACTATAAATACATGTGCTTGGACTATAAAACCAATTACATATAACATATGTACATAAATGAATAAATATACAAAGAAGATGAATTTGAAAATGAACAACGGTCCTACTGTGAGCAAACAGCATTTTGCATTCACATTCTCTGTGACGTGTACATCTAAGGCCATGTGTTTAATAGACTCTTACAACGCTAGAATCACAAAATACAATACTTGATTGATGTGAAAAAAGAGCTTATTCACTGGATTGGTTACATGTAAGTTAGCAAAGTTTCCAAGTTTTGAATAGCTTGTAATCTGATGAAGATATCAATCTTGTTGAATTTTTACAAAGAAATAAATTCGTTTTTCTCAAAAATTGCCAAGTTTGCACTTCAAATTACCGTGATAAGAGCCTATTGTTCTAAATTGTGTAGTTTTTAATTTTAGTGAACAACATTTTGCACACCCACCCCTCCATCAATCCCCACCTCCCACACACACAGATTCACACCACTTTACCCCTCCCCTCCCCTCCTCATGTTAAAGATTCAGCCTATGTATTCACTTTTGCATTTGATGTTACTTTTGAAATCATGATATAATATTTACACACAGGGTCCGTGCAGGTCCTTAAATCCTTGAAAAGTGCTTGAATTGAAAAGTTGTTTTCAAGGGCACTTGAAACTCCTTGAAATTCGGAAAAAATTGAAAAAGTCCTTGAAACTCCTTGAAAATTCGATGTTCTACAGTTAGCAATCTCTGTGATCAGCTGAATATCTTAGCTAGATTTGTGGCTAGAAATATGCTCTATTTATATGCGCCTGTTCAGCCTGTTGGGTTCCCTGTCTCAAATGATGTCATTATTTAACAAGAGGTTTTTGGTGGGAAAACCCATATCAATGTAACTATAGACAGTAATAACATTGTTGTCTATCGTGGCAATTAGGTGTAAATATTACCGAATTTGAGGGTAAGAGGCCAATAATTGTTCACAACTGAAATAAGACGTTATTGTAAGAGATGAATCATACAGAAATAATTAAAATACATTTCGAAAGATGAAAAGTTTGTTATCATGATATGTGCGCTGAATTGAAAAAAAGTAGCTATTAGATGAAGTTATTTGTCACTACATTGGAATAGTCTATAAGGTAAGAAACGTACAGAATCTTCATGATCCTTGAAAAAATAATTTTGGTCCTTCAAAAGTCCTTGAAAAGTCCTTAAATTTCCTTATTGATCCCCTGCACGGACCCTGTACACAGTCGATACACAAAATCTGAGCTGCCCTTGTAAGTACCCTATATAATCATGTCAGTTTTTAAGAACTTTCGTCACAAATCGAAACAGAGTGTTGATCAACATATGCACCTCATCTGGTATTTTTAAAATACCCTTAGTCCCCCCCCCCCCCCCCCCCCTTCAAAATGTCAGGATCATTTTTTGATTAGTGCCTCCTTCACCCCCATCTGCCAGTACCGGTCAACAAACTTTGGTCTGTGTCTCTTATAGTAATATACGCTTTGTATTCAAAGTGTATAGAGTCCCAAGGTAGATGATGTTGTTTCTTGATGAGACGCCTGTCAAAGAATTATGTTGCATTCATATGTCGTCAGTCTGGTCTATGTTCTTAAACGTACAAAGAGGATCGCTGGGCTCGTTCAAGCACAACAAATGACGGAACACGCTGGAAAAGAAAATAGTATGAGACAAGAGAATGAGTATTATGCTTATTATGCTTTTGTAGTGCTTCAAAGGGACAAGAATACGAAGCATAGAGGCATGTCCTCACTGTCGATGTGAAATAGTACGACATATGTAAGCACAAGAAACAAGACAAATATAATATTTTCATCCTCATTCTTATAATATATTTGATTTATGCTTTTGTCGCTGTCGCAGTGAGAACAGCCTAAAACCTGGTTTCCATATAATCGCTACAATCGCTGGGATTGCTATGGTCGCCAAAAAGTTATCTACATCGGTGGGATCGGAGCGATCGTAGCGATCAAGCACAAATAAACACATAGCTTTTCCTAGGACCAGGTCTTAGTTTAAAGCGCACTATCGACGCGCGGCGTAACGACGCCCGTATTCTGTTTTGCGATAAATTTCTATTTGTTGGAGTAGTTGCGATTTTGGTGAAACCAAAGTTTTTCGATCCTAAGACCGTTTTTGAAGGAGATTTGAACGTACTTAGGATAAAAAAAAACGTTGGTTTTCCTATAACCGAATTTTTCTTGGATTGATTGCGACCGTTTTCGATCGTTCTCGATTATGTGATGAGTACATGCAAGTGTACATGCGATTTAGAGTGTGATTTTAGACTTTTGAAGACACAACAATAATAACAAAAACGCTTTTATTTGATACTTACTAAGGGTCGTCGTAGCACGATGTCTTCAGTCCACGCTGTACAAGTCGACCTTGAAGTTCTTTGATTGACAAGCTGTTACACCGTTCACTGCAGTGACAAAGAAATGTTTTACCGTTAATACATGTCAACGTCAAAGAGTTAAGGGGGTACTCTTAAAAGAATGGTTTTCTATGAAGCTAAAATAAGGCCCATTCAAGATGTTTCTAGATTGTACGCCACAGAAGTGTGAAACGGTTCTTAATATTTATTGGCAGATAAGATTTAGTTAAGCACTAACTAAGAATTCACCAAGAGATAAACACATGACAATACAACAAAGGACACTAAATAGTTAAGAATTGTTTCACACTTATGTGACGTGCACTCTGTTTGTTTGCGATTCTTTCTGATAATATCTAGTACCAAATTGTCATAATTCAATAGGCGAGTTGCATTATAAGGTATTTATAACAGAATTTTGTGCTCACTATCTTTTGTAACACGATATGTATCAATATTTGATTTATTGATCTCCAAAGAGATTAAGAATTTATAAATGAAAGACAATTTGCACCAAATGCTGGTTGTTGTAATTAAATGACGACTCATAATGCTTCATACTCATTCGTCGGAGTAAGTGAGGTAAGTGAAGTAAGTGACTTGACGTCCGAAACGTCAGTTCTCTACCAATATTAACTGACTCAAATTACAATCTTGCATTCAACTATTCACTCCTTAAATCGATTCGGTTACCTTTTTAGCAAGAGAATATGAGGTAAGAGAGCTTATCATTCGTATTGGGCCTTACACTTATCAGGGGATCTTTAAACTGAACGTAACGTCGTTGACCAGATTGCAGGAGGCGCGGTCGCATCGTCAGAACATCTCAAGACAAAAGTGCGGAGATTGCTAACAAGTTTCTAAAAATCGCACGACAAGTAGAGCCCCTGATGGGATCCGGTGATAAGCTCTCTTATCTCATACTCTCTTTCCTTTAGTTAGTTTGCACAGTATAAAGTGATAGCATACGAAAACTTCTGCGACTTTGTAGCTAGTTTATACAAAACATATGTCTTGCCGCACGAAGTGTCATGAGTTGCCCATAGATTACTTACAATTTTGCATGATGCAAATTATGGCCAACAAGGATTTTCACCTCAGATATTCTTTCCACTGGAAGATTGGGAACTTGGTCTTCTGCGAGATAGCTAGAAAAATGGTAAGAAAATACCATAAGAATGATGCGGTCATGATAAAGTACATGTATAGTCGTTTGCGAATGAGTGCGAAACAGTATCGCATCGCATCGCATGGTATCGTATCGTATCATGTGGCGTCGCATGGTATCGTATCGTATTGTATCGAATCGTATCGTGTCGTATCGTATCGTAAGAAAACATTCCGGCGAACCACACTGCGTATCTGCAAGTTTGTAAATGCAATACGCGTATTGCATTTACCTTGCACACGGTTTTGAGTTGTGTTCCCTTATTGGCGACACTAGGTTGTACTCATTTCAGATCTTAAACCTGGTTCACACGAGCAAGGCAAATGCAAACGCAAATTAATGCACTTGCGTTTGCGTTTTTACCGATTCACAGGATAAAAACGCAAGTACAAGAAAATGCTTTTTTAAATTTCTTGCGTGGCATATTTGCGTTTGCGTTGCTCTTGTGAACCACGGCTTTACGTAGACCATCCTATGATTACCTGTCTTCCATGAATGCTGGAAAAATCTGTCTGTCCACAAGATGCTGTCGTGTTCCATTCAACATCACGTGGACAACCCCCTGAGCTCTTAATGCAAGCTGGAAATAATCAGTGAAATAAGCAACGAAGGTTAACGTACGTTTCTCGGAGTCATCATGACTCCATTCTAGTAAAAATCATAGTGAAAAATATAGTGTAAAGTAAGAGAAGTTGTTGACCACCTCTTCAAAAACTCATGCATAATTAATGAGCTATTAGGCCAATTGGATTAGCCCATTTGGTCACGTGCATATGCCTTTATAACTGATAAAATATCCTCATTAGTATGCTTTATATGAACAATACTAATGAGAATACCTTTATCAGATATAAAAGTCCACGAGTCTAGCAAATATCTTAGTTTAAATGTTATCATAGACCATCACTAGCCTTTGAAACAAGTTTAACACATTGTAAGATGTACTTAGTGAAGATTTTGGTTGTTAGATTAATTGTTTTCTAGTTTGTTTTCCTCCTTGCTAATTTTCTTTGCGTTTTTGCTTATTTTCCCTGTCTGTTTGTTTGTTTGTTATCGGCATACAACATTGACAACATTGACACTCACGCTATCTGCAGCTAGGCCCCAAAATGCCTTCTGTTTGGAGCATTCATAGGGACAAGACTTGAAGTCTATACCTGGCCAGTTTTTACTTCCACACCAGATAAGACCATTCAGAAGATACCTAAAACAAATAAAGTTAAGTCGTTTAAACAGTTTTATGAAGTCGACCGCGATGAAATGTCATTGATTATTTTCAGTCGGGGCTAGTGGAAAGAAGTCTCTGGAAATGAAAGAAAACTAAAAGATATCAATGTACAACGCCATATCATCTAGAACTCACGCCATATAAGTGCAAAAAAATTCTTACCATTTCATGCCAGATAAGATCTAGTTATACTCACTAACTAAGAATTCACAGAGACATAAACACAATACCATAAAGGATTGAAATAAAAGCTGCCTTTGTATATGCCTCCGTCAATTCTTAGCCGGTTAATGCATAACTAAATCTTATCTGGGACTAAATAGTTAAGAATTGTTTCACGCTTATGTGGCGTGCACTGTATAACACAAAAAAGGAGAGCAACAAAACAATGTTACCGTCATCTCACAACTAAACCATTGGAGGTACAGGTCTTTTACTTACCCGGGTAACGTATCTTCTAATGTTACGTATTTATTGAATAAACGAGAATAGGTATGAGCCCACTCTCTCGTCCCGGACCACAGCAATACCTGCAACAGCGCACAAATAGCATTTTACTCAATCATACACTAAAACATAACAGAAACCAAGTCTTTAATTTAATTGCCTTAATTCACTATGACGTCACACCAAAACAACCTTCAACAATCATGGTTGTGGGACGGAGTCAAATCAAAGAGAATTCACCGAAACTTGTTCTAAAACCTGTATCGTCAGTGTAGGAAAAGAAATGGTATAGCCCCCAAACTAACGTCCTGAATATTGTTTAGCACATTTTAACACATATTAAATCTATCTATTTTAGATAAAATGAAATGATTTATTTCAAGAGCAAAAAAAAAAAAAAAATTAGTTGATATATACATATTCTAAGAGCCATTGTTGGTGATTGCAAATGTTCATTACACGGCTGAAAAGGTCTATGGGTAATTTTTTTATGAATAGCTACAGAAGATACACATACTATTTTATCGACCATCAGAGATCTTCAACTTGAGTGAATGACACTGATTTGAATAAAATTACTTCTTATTTCTTATCATTATATCATTATTAGCCCATAGTACCTTTCGGTCGTGAAATCTACATCCGGAATCCGCTGTTCATTTATCACTCCCGACAACAAGCGATATGTTCTGTGATCTGATGGCGCAGGGGATGACAAACAACTGCTTTAATAAACCGTTCATCCTTACCTTATCTTTAATAGGTTTTTCATTGATCATACTAAAGAACTCAATATAATCCTGCTTTTTAACATTGCAAGGATCTTTACTTGCAAATGCTTTTACAAATGCATTCCAAAGAACAACACAATCTACATTCTTAGAATCCAACAAATAAGAATCCTTGTTTTGTACAAAGTCCCAGCATCTACCAAGGAAGATTTCTCGTATATGTGGTGTTGTTCCTTTATACGGCTTATACATCCAGTTAAGCTTTCGTTTACCAGATCTTAAGTAGTAATATTGCTGTATTTTGTTTCGTACGAACGCTTCTGTGTCCTCGGGACCTGGGAATGAGAGTTTTTGCATCTGATCCTCTAGTTGATGCAAGATGACACTTTTGACACTAGTGAGACTCTCTTCCTGGTCTTCCGGACTGTTGTCCGACCAACAGGTTGAAATGCTGACTGGAAGTGAAATTAGAATATAGCACCATAAGTGATAAGTATTAAATATTGGAGTACTGAGTAGTCTATCTGATATTTGTACGATATGCAAAATGGACGATTGCTTATGTCTCTTCTCTTCTCTTCTCTTCTCTTCTCTTCTCTCCTGTCTCTCCTGTCCTCTCCTCTCTTGTCCTCTCTTTTACTCTCCTGTCCTGTCCTCTCCTGTCCTCTCCTGTCCTCTCCTGTCCTGTCCTGTCTTCTTCATAACTCGGGCTTTGTTTCATATTGTTTCCATTCTTATGTTCTCATGTCTTAATTCAAACTATTGTCTTTTTTTCTCATCTCATCTCTGTTTTATTAACGATGTCTATTACATCTGTTTCAAAAATCATCGGTTACAAACTTACAAATTACAAAAAGAGATTACATTTCTGGCTTCAACAAAATAATGTTTGCATAAATCATCTCGTTGCATTTTTACACAAATTGTATTATTGCCCTTACAACATTTGTATAGAAATTTGCTTTCAAAAAGAAAAGTTTAAAAAAAATTCAAGGTCTGATCATTTTACTCACCCAAAATCAAAAAATATAAACATGTCCCTCGAATATCCATTATGTTGATACAAATCCAGGTTTTGTACTTTCACCTATAATAAGGTGTGATATCAAAAATGTCAGCGCACAAAATTAGCAAAACAATGATTGACATGGTAGTATTCTATGTCTCTTTGGTTCCATCATCCATGTTCATCACTCTATATTTAGGTCTGTCAAATATATCGACTGCCTGGGAAGTCACCCTGGCACAAACAGACCCGTTTCAAGTTTATCATTGCTAAGGTTAAGCCTCAATTGTAGGCAAATTAACAAAGGAGTCAGGACAAAACCATTGGTATATTTATATTGTTTTTAGATTTGTGCATTCCCACGGGATGTACCTCGTACAAAAGAATGTATCACATACTATCGAGGTTTAGCCGGTGAGCCGGTGAGAACAAGAAACTGGACTATTGTACTTGAATTCACTCCATTAAGAAAAGTTATCATTAATTTCTGATATTTTTATCTAGAAACCGATGTTGCTTTATTTGTTTTTACGTCCCATGTTGTTTTGGAAAATAAACTTGTTACTCTGTCACCCAAATCAAAGTTTAATATAAGTAAGTAAATATAATAAGAAAAGCGGTGAATTACACCTTTTTTTGTATAAAATCTACCAGATTATATAAAACGAATCTAGATGATCATCTTCAATTCCAAAAAAATAGTCAAACCACAAGAAATTAAATCATATAAAGTCTAAAATTCAATGATCACATCCTAAGATCACATGGCTTTCGCCCATTAGTTACGACGCCATATTGGATTTTCAATGTACATAGATTCGAATTCACGGTACAAAATTTTACTTTACCTTATTCTAAATAATTCCTATTCCCCCATCAAGCTAAACTCGATTTCTGTTTCTTGATAAAATAGGACTTTCTTTTGATTTTTAAGCTGTAGTAGTGGCGAAGATTCAATGTAAGTCGACAGGAGACGAAGGCACTGGCCATAAACCTCTTTGTTGACTCTGACGGCTTTTTTGGTTAAGTCTCTGCGTCTCTCTTGCTTGTTAATATGGGTTTTTACTTGGATTCTTAAACTGTGGAGGTAATTTTGGTGTCGATAGTGATATTCAAGAGAAAATACAAACAATACGGTCGGATGAAAATGTCAGTATCTTGCGACTGGTGTCATGGCGAACATACAGGTGACAACAATTGACCGCGAACATTCCCTCACATCACTGAGCTAATAAAACTAACAGCGGCTCGCACTGATGTCTGGAGAAAATAATACAATTTGCAGAAAAACGTATTTTCCACAAGACAACAATTTTTTTTTCAGAAATGAACAAAGATAATTTTGGGTGTATCTTCTTTGACATTTTCTTTTTTATTAACGCTACCAGTTTGCGTCACAACTGGAGGGTTTCTATTTAGGTCGAACGTTCACATGGTTAGTATCTCAGACAAAATAAACAAAGATAGTATTTTTTGCCGGTTTCTTCTTATTTGTTTTTGTTTATATTTTTTTCAATTTTTGGTGTGCTGTTTTTGACAACAATTATTTAACTATTGTTCGATTTCTTTTGAAGTTTTTCGTGGATTGTTTGCAAATGTTGCCAAAAATGCTATAGAACGTTGACATACATTTTTGAATTTTGTCAAGTGACCACAACTTGAAATCATTAATTTGTTTGTGTGAAATTGTCACCCACAAACTAAAACTGAATCTAAGCGCTTTCAAAATGATTTATCTAGCGCGATGTGATACGTTTGTACCGTTACTTAATTTGCAATTGCATTCTCCGAAAACATCGTCTGGTTTCAATAACTATGGTGTTACTTTTGATGCTTACGAGAGCCTAATGCTTCTGCATAAAGTTATGCATCTAAACAAAGCTTTATCTTGCTGCCGAGTAAAATTATTTAGTTGTAATCTCAGTGGGACTATTGGTGTATTAGTTAGTGATTGTGGTTTTTGATCCATGACATGGCCGCCATGTTATGACGTCATAATTTACACAAAAACTCTTAAAATCAATTGACCCAAAACATATTTGCCCAAAACAAAAATAGCCAGTCAAAATAAAAAGTTTATTTTACGAGAACCAAAAATAACGTTTATGGATCTTCTTAGGAGGAGATGAAAGCTGAACAGCTGGTGTTTTCATTGTGTGTCGTATTTTCTTTGGTCTAAAAATGACGTAATTTTCGGTGAGATTATCGACAGCGAACACCGTTAGGAAACGATGGACGAGGGTCTAAAAAGCTACACTTAAAACTGTTATAATACGGTTCTAATCATGAAAACAAACTTGCCGATGAACTCAAGAACTTTGTGGCAATGTGTTAGTATACTAGTTGTTTTGGCTTTAGCTTTGATCGCACCCTCAGAAGGTAAACAAGCAATTTTTAAAAGCGCACTCATCATTATGTGATTATGACCTTACGACATTGATCACTAACACTTTTATTAGAGACAAACTGCTTGAGAACTCTCAACACCAATTAACAATACAATAAATTTGATATAATAATTATATTTCAAGTATTATTTGCTAAAAACAGCACTTCGATCAATCCAATCTGAACTACTTACCATTTGAATGAAGTACTTATAATTGTTATCATGGATGACTTCAAGAACAGTCCCGTTCTGCGAGCTGTCAAAACCGCTGACAGCCCTCCATTCATATTGACAAAAGTGCGTTAATTCAAATATTATTCAGCTGGCATCAATTGATTAGATGTGATTAATGTGAACGAATTGTGTACGATACTACTACATATCAGCTGATATATGCTACAAATGCTTTTTATTGTCTGTATTTTGTTGATATCTTTGCGTCTGGAACAAATTTATCTGCCGGCTTTGGAGGATGAAACTGGAGAAGCTACAGATATCACGAACTTGAATTACTATTTACGAGGACGCAATTTTGATTTAATCGAAGAATCGCGCTATTTACAGGACCTATAGTGCTTTTTTTATGTGAAACGTTAAAAGTTGATTGACGTTTTGATTTTGAAATGTCGTTAACAGGGTAAAACATAAGAGAAGATATGGATTGTGTTGGGTTTATTAATTCCATCAAATCAGTTTTTAATTCTATTCTTACAGCAAACAAACTATTGGAATGATTTATTTGCATAATGAGCACTGGCCGTAAAGACAATACAAATATGTCCCTACAATAGATTGTTCACGCTTTTTTTTTCAAGAATACAATTTGAAAATAATAAAACGTTGCTTTTAAGTTCTGCGTTATCCATTCCTTCTGTTAGCTTTTACACTATCTTCCATGCGGTGTTGTACAATATATGATCAATTTTTCTTGTAGGTAGAAGATTCTACAATGGCTGCATTCATATACTATCTTACAACCCTAGGCTTGTCAAGAAAGCTGAATCTTTTGGTATTCAAACAAATGCAAAGCTAGCCAAACTTGGCCATTACCCAGACTCCTTTCGTCTGAAAGTAGGAGGGTTTCTGGGTAAACATGGGACGTTCGGAATTGAATCGGTCAAAAATCGGGGATATTTTCTTCGACAGAAAAATTACAAGTTTGTCTTGGAGAAGCCTTCAAAGAATCCATCCTTTGGTAAGAGGAAACGAGACTTAACAACTTGACATCGAAGATGCTCCAGTATCTATATTATGATTATCATAATTTCATTGTGTAGTTGTAATGATATGTAACTATAATACTGATGACACTAAGTACCATTTGTTTACTATAGTGAAGAGGTAGACTCTTGCCTTACGAGTTTAGTTTCCGCACTAGCTGTCGCACCGATCTTCCCTGCTTTGGTACCAAGGAATGTTTCACCAGTTTTGCTCAGTTTTGCTCGATTGTTCATTGAAGGAACTTCCTCTGGCATCCAAGACATTTGTACTCCTTTCCTGCTCTTATCACTATACTTGATTTTTTCGTGTGTCCTCTCCACTGTTTTATCAACTCCAGCTTTTGTTCTTGCATATCGAACTTTACTGTTCACCATTCATTGCAAGGGTTCTTTGTACAGTTCTGATTTCATTCGTTTTGCTGTTCCTGCTCCCGATCCATAACCTGGTTTAAGTTCAGCCCTTGCTTCAGTTCATGTCACCAATGTATTTTAATGGATCTTGTAACAACTACTTTCAGCAAAGGATGCCACTTTCCACTTTGTCAAGCTACAAGCAAAGCCGGTACTGTACGGCATCGAACTGGATCAGCATCCATCATGGTTCGTGAGATACAGTAAAAACAACAGGTTCGAACTGATGCTTGCTCAAGTGCCGAAAACGCATTTGAAAGATGTTGCTGACAAAGCTTTTATTTTGAGAAGAGCCAGGTGTCAAAATAAAGGTAAGGAAAAATGAATGCAAACATTTTCCATTGTAAGAATAGAGTCGTTTTCGTATGAGTACGGTACGGTACCGCTACGATACGGCAAATGTTTCCTTAGAAACTACGGTACAGTACTGTTTCCCACTCATACGAATATGAAGAAAGTCTTGAAACTGAGACTCTTTTCAGACTGTTTAGTTTTCACTGCCATTGCAAAAGGCATTTTGTCATGTCTGAGCTTGATTCTGAGAATCACAGATGTCTTATTACATACCAACTCCTCAACAAGAACAAGCAGCCATTCAAGCAGTTGAGATCGAATTTCAAAGACAAAGCAATGACAGTTAAAACCAAATTTTGCCGTACTAATAAATAATATTTCAGATAAAGGTTTTTTGTTAAAAATACTTTTTTTCAGATCATTCCACTGTTCAGAAGAAGACTGAAATCGTCGGTAGTGATACTGAAATAGGTATGTTGGATCTTTTACTTTTGCATTGAGAAAATCTGATAACTGGTTGCTTTATATTAGATTTGTCACTCTTTATTATTGCACATGTGGGCTAGGCAAATGAAATCGTCAAATGTCTTTTAATTTCACCTCCTGCTACAAAACGTGTGGTAGATGGCAAGTGTGGATCAAGGGTTGTTTTCAGGAGGGGGTGCACCATCTTCAGAATGGGTTGTGCTATCCAGTAAGCATGATATACTGATGATAATTTGAAAAAAGTATTTGAGAAAGTAAGGAGTTGGATATTTTTGAAGGGAGTGCGCCCGGGGGGGAACTTCGATGGTAAACGATCGGGAATGCTCGTCGTATCTTTTAGGGGTAAAAATCGGCGATTTGGTATCTTTTAGGGTTTAAAACAATTTGCTAAATTCTCATTTTTTGGTATATCTTTTAGGGGTTGAATAGCACTGAAACTCATGATTTTGGTATCTTTTAGAGATTAAAAATGTGAAAAGCCACGTCCTTTCGAAAAACGTCAGGTATCTTTTAGGGGTATTTTTGAAAAAATTCCGACGAGCATCCCCGATCGTTTATCCCCGGAGACCCCCCCGGGGGGATTGCGCACCCCCTGCATCCCTCCCCTAGATCCGCCAGTGGATTTTTGCCTTCAAATGTTGAGAACATGCGTAGATTTGTTTGAGCACGATCAGTAAATCTTATATATAGTGTCAAATAATTATGCATTTAATTGCTAATTGATATATTGTACATGCAACAGAGGTCATTACTCGATCGTGGACTGCAGCATTTGACTATTCAGTGAGTCAGGGTGACAAATATTAACAAATAATTTTCCTATTTACCTATTTCAAAAGAAATTTTCCTTGTTTTTTTCTGTATACCACATACTGGATACAAAATACTGAATACCGAATACTGGATTCCAAGACCAAAATGATTTAATGACAATAAAATGCATAGAGACTAACAATGCCAAGTGGACTGAAAAAATGGTTAAATCTTCGTAATATGGGGTCGGCATGCTAAGATGATAATATTTTTTGTATTAATATATCGTCAACGGTGCATTTCGGTCTTGGAATGTAGTATTCGGTATTCAGTAATCAGTATGCAGTATTCAGAAAAACCCAAAGACAACCTTTTATGACATAGGTATATATCGGCCATCATATATGCATATTGGACCCTCCTGTATTAAATATTTTGGGCGTCCTTGGTATCATCAATAATATTTTAAAAATAATTAATATGCTAACAAATAATATGCACGTCTGCTGATAAAATATCCATTGTTGTACGTAGAAAGCAGTGATTACGACCCTGAGGAAGTGAATAACTACTTGAATGACATAGATATTGACAGTATACAAGACGGTAGGATTTAAACCTTGCATGCTTAGTTAACCTTAATGTCCTTAACCTTAACACCTTGTCATGATCAAAATCATCATCATTATCATCATCATCATCATCATCAAGATCATCATCATCATCATCAATGTCATCATCGTCATCATCATCATCAATGTCACATTATCATCAATGTCATTATCATCATCATCAATGTCATCATCATCATCATCATCATCATCAATGTCATCCTCCTCATCATCATCATCATTATGTTCCCCTATATGTCTCAGCTTGTCTCCAAGGGGTGCTTCTGCTTTTGTTTCAATAACCTTATGAGTTTCTATGAATTTCAGACGACAGCAGCTCATCGACATCAAAACCTAAAGCCAAATCAATGGACTCCAGTAGCGCCCATAAACAAAACGGTAATTAAACGATAAAAAAAGATACAAATACAACTATATAATCAAGTACGACGTCACTGAAGTAAATTGTCACTGCTATAGTAAAAGGCTAAATGTTTCATCTACTATTTTTCCAATCAAAGTTTTAGCTTGAATGAAATAATTGCAACTACAAAGTTGCACATTTAGAGTAGTTTTATCCGAATGTGAAACAACTTGTAATACAACTCTGTTGACGGAGAAAATGCCGACGAATCTTGGATGTGGGTTATTGCGCAGTTGAAACAAATATTATTATAAAATATAAAAGAACGTCAAAAAAATGTTTTGACAATTGAATATTTTGTTACATTTGACAAGACATTTTATTAGAGCAATTAGTTGGTATCCGTTTTTTTAAATGACTGGTGTATATCTTATTAGTATTATATACTGTACTTTGAATGCTAATCTGATGGAAATTTTCAATTTGCGAGTTAGTTACCGAAGAGGACAGAGGGGACACGATCATTGAAGTGGTACAAGGTAGGTATTCAAGACCCATTAGGTTTGAAATGGCACAACTAGACACAGGAATCCACTCATGGAACTTAACGTACAACTTTGTTACACTTTTTATCATGTTTTCGTGCGCAAATTCTATTGCATATTGTTTTTTTGTAAGTATGACTCCCACGCGTGTACTATAAAGACAGTGAAATATTTTCTCGGCATCTCATATTAGTTTTAGGAAAGAAGACTCTTGGGCGTAATGGTTCTAATCTCTTTTTACACTGCGAATGTTACAGCGAATTCTCATGTCCACCATTTTTACCATCGTAGCCATCCAGAAAGAAAAGAGCACCCTTTTGCAATTTTTGGCAGAACGCCTTAAGAGATGAGATGATTTAGTAATGATATCTGATTTCTTTCCAGAACCAAAGCCCAACCCAACTATAAAGGAACACCAAATCCTTAAAGAACTAAAAAGTGGTAAGTTACGAATATCATGAAAAATGTGCTCGCTTTTGCGAAAAAAAAGGTTTTCGTCGTTGCTATTAGAAAGTGTTTTCTTTGCGTTGTTTGCATGTTTGTTGTCGGATTTGTTTTGACAACGTTTTCCTCACTATATTTTTTTCCTTTCTTCAGCTTTGAAGCTTTCTCATTCAAACAAGAATCCACAGTCTTTAGAGATGCTTCAAACAGACATCGACAGCAAAGTAAACAACTTGGTGACAGATCTGCAAAAGAAGAACAGCGGTCAGGGAAATGGACAGGATTCTCAACATCCACAGAAAGATGATTTAGTATCCAGCAATTCGCAAACAGAGTTAAAATACAATGACCAAATGCCGCCAGAGGAACTTCCCGAAAATCAACAAGACAAAAAGAAAGGAAAGAATTCAGAAGATCACAAAGCGATAACAAATGCAGATGGAAAAAATGCCCAGAAAAACGTCGAAAAGCAAGAATTTGACAACATCGACAAAACGGAAAATAATATTAAAAATGATGTGAATCCTAAAAGAGAAAATCTTCAAGAATCCCAATCGCCTGGTGAAAATGCAAAAGATCAGGATGATTCAAGACTCGATGTGGAAATCTCTGCAGCTGAGAGCAAATCATTTTCAAACGACACTGGTATGGATATTACACTGAAGACAACTGGCGCCATCAAACAGCTAAACCAAAGCAGTACAGCCAACCCCTCACAGGAAAGACAAGAGGATACCAACAATCCTTCAAAGGAAATACTCTCAGGAAAGCCAGAGTTTCTAAGCCTGAACAACTTCCAGGATTCTAATGTGAACTCTTCTGCAAAGGAAGACAAGTTGACGACGCATTTGGGCGATGGTTTAGGAAGCGTCAACAGTTCCAAAAACGGCACTTTTAGCTCTGGGACTCCAGATAATGTGATATCCTCCCCGAGAGAAAAAAGTTCGATTAATGAAGACAGCAAAGAAATAAAAGAGAGCGCTTCAAATACCACATCTGAGAACCATAAATCAACAAACCCACAGAATAAAAACACTGCTGGTGAACAAGAGAAAAACACCAGTCCTGGATCAATTGGAACCGATGGAAATGCGAATAATTCTAGTCAAAATGCAGATAAACAACACGAAAGCTCTATAATAAAGGAAATAAATGATTTGCTAGCTCAAGTGAAGAAAGCAGCACAATCTAGTAGCCAACAAGATAACAAAGTTTTGGAAAATCGAAGAGAAAATTCTACAACCAGTGACAAAAAAGAGAAAGATCACGAAAACGAGATTTCGTCCAAGAATCACAAAGGAGAAGACAACATGAATCTTGAAAAAGAAAACAGGCAAAGCACAGGAAATGCCGAGGCAAAACTGGTAGAGAAATTGTCCGAGGAACAACAACATGCTCCAGGCAATAACGAAGAACATGAAACAAATGATAAATCAAATGACAATGACATTGTCACAGACAGTCCGAAACTGGTCAACGACAAGTATGAAATTATTGCAAGGGGTATTGTTGCTCGATTAAGTACTAAAAGTAAAATATTGTTGAATACAACAAAGAACAGAGAACGGCTGAATCGTCTAGTGGCCATTCTGAAAGAGAAACTTAAAGCAAGACTTCGAAATGAGACCATAAAGTCGATACGACTAAAAGATCTCCCTTTTGTCTTCCCATTTCGTCGTAAGGACATAAGGAGTAATTACACCTCGGCTTCGTCTCTGTTCTCTGGTAAGCACGTAGCTAAGGGACGGACCATTAGATATTTGAGGGGGGTGGGTTGGACAAATACCAAAAAATATCAAACAAAACCTTAAACAGAGAAAAGAAAATCGTGCACGGCAGATGTGCCAATAAAAAATATCGTGCAGGGAAGAAAAAAAAATCCTGCAAAAAAAATTGTTCACCCTCAAATATCTAATGGTCCATCCCCAAGGAGTCATCTCCTTAAACGTTTCTCGAATTTATAAATCTTTGAATACGGTTGTTTAACTAAAGAAAAAAAAAATATAAGTTCCAACAAAAACATGGTATGTTTACTGAATAAGATTAGGTTTGTCTGAAAAGCGAATATTCTAGAAGTACACTTTACTGGAATTCTCCATTTTTTTTTATTTCTGTTGAGCTTTTACACATATACCTTTTATTGTCATCGCTGTTTTCAATATCATCATTTTCACATTTTTTACGTCAATTTTTAGGTATTTTGAAGAACGAAAATGGTTCATTATTTCAGCCAACAATATGTGAGTATGCCAGGTCTTTTGTAAAAGTTGTACTTGTATGGATAGGCATGGTCCTGGGATATTAGAGGAATGCGAAGAAAAAAAAACTGCTTTGGCAAATATATCTATTTGGAATTCTGTTCAATAAATTTAGTGCACAGTAGAATTCTTGAAACGTATCCAAACGTAATTTACCAAGCTGTAGCATGGTTTCATGCAAGAGAAAATAGAAAATGATGTCAAGCAATCTATTCCCCATACTGGGCTTAATTCGACACATCATAAGCCCCATTATGTCTTTATATTGCCGCCGAGTTATTTTAAGAACGGAACGTGATTGGTCAGAATGACCAGAGAAGAAATAGCAGAATTTTGTGCTGGCGTCGGAGATAAAAAGGAAGAGCTCTTCAAATTTGAAAAAGAGGGGCTTAATTCGACACATCATAAGCCCCATTATGTCTTTATATTGCCGCCGAGTTATTTTAAGAACGGAACGTGATTGGTCAGAATGACCAGAGAAGAAATAGCAGAATTTTGTGCTGGCGTCGGAGATAAAAAGGAAGAGCTCTTCAAATTTGAAAAAGAAAAACATAACAATGCTGGATATTTTAATGTCATCTTTTTTTAATTTCTCTTAAGGATAAAGTTTTAGCGGGATAGGCAACAGACTTAAAATACCCTGATTTCTAAAAATAGCACTAGCGGGGTTCATGGTGGGTCCGGCGATAGGTTCTTTTGTTTCAAGTTATGCTGAGATTATTTGAGATTTGTAAAAACGTTTATGATTTAGTTTTTTCAGAAAAGTGTGACAATGCTTTCCCTGAAGTGTGTGAGAAATGGGCAGAGAAGAGATACTGTCTGACATTCAATGAACTAATGAAAAGATACTGCAAGAAGGCTTGTAATCTATGTGGTAAGGCCATCTTCTAAACTTATGATCAACTTTATATACTCCAAAAAACGTTTTCAGAGGAACATAAGACCGAAAAGAATTGTGGGTCAATGTGTGTAGAAATTTATTAATTATCTGTATCTTACACACTCCAGCTTCGATGTGAATCGATTGTTTTGTGACCAGACAAGCGAATTCTGAGAAGTTTTCATTATTCTGCCATGCTAACATCATCGTCACATTCATCCATATGTGTTATGTTTGCAATTTAGATCACGTGGTTACCACGGGATTCACTGAGTGCTCTAAGACCTGTGGAGGAGGTATGCGACTGCGCATGGTCAAAGTAAACAACCGACAAGTATTGCAGAAGAGGTCGTGCAACACACAACATTGCCCAGGTTCGAAAGGCTATTCACAATCACGTGGTGACAGCCATGACAGGAGGCAGTCCCAAAGCCAATAGTTTTTCTCTCATAGAGTAAGCTCTTTCTCATGAAAATGTTTTCATACCAGATTCCATTGGCTGATAACTGTCATGACTGCTCTAACGTGCTGACACAAAGCCGCCTTTAGCGCTCAAGCTTGAAAAGATAAAAAAGATTTGGCATCTCAAAAACAAAAACACCATTAATTTGCAACAATCAGTCACTAGCATGTGTAGGGTTCTTGGGGAGGAGACGGAGGGGGGATTTTAGGACGACGAGGCCCCAAGAGTTGCTACACAGGTCAATCAGCCATGTTATTCTACGTTTTGTGACATAATCTCTTGATGCAAGTTATATATGGGCCATTATTCCGTTGGAATATTCCGTGGGAGATAAAAATCTAAAAAAATTGCTTTAAAAATTATATTTTTTTAAAAAAGAGAAGACAAAACAAGGGAATTGGTTTTATAAAGAAGAGAAACAAATACACGGAATTTTTTTAGTGATTTTAATGGGACTCGAACTCGCGGCGCCTCGATATATAAGCCACAGGAAATTAGCGTGGTCGGCCTGTGATTTGCTGATACTTCCAATCTGCATTTGGTGGGTTTGACAATCGAGATTTACATTAAAATAGTTGGATCAGGCGTAGCAGAATAAGCTTTTATTGTTTCGTATCCGTCACACTTGTTCTGTTTTCTTGATTTAGTTGACGGCGGTTATACTCGATTTTCTAATTTCACTGAGTGCAGCGCAACTTGTGGGCATGGAATGCGTTACCAACATCGAACTTGTACCCAGCCTCCTCCCCAGTTTGGAGGCCAAGACTGCTCAAGACTTGGTAGCCCTATCAGAACACGACCGTGCTTTGTTGATTGCAAAGGTAAATAAAATAGTCTTGATTTGTACTTTGAATCAGCGCTATTGCTGTTACAAGAGAGCACGGACACCGATGTATAGATGACGTCATTGTTTACTTTATCAATTTCACTTTTGAGCCATATTTACACCAAAACTATTCTGAATATTTAAAAAACATGATAAAACTAGTTTATTATTAATTATCAAAACTCAGACATGCAATTAATTTGGTGCGAAGCAAGTTTTTAAATCTCTAAATTTTACAGAGAATGTATAGAGTCATTAGCATTTTGCCGCCACATCCAGGAAATTTAAAAGCTGCATGATATTTCGAAAAGTTTCACATTTAAAGAGCAAAACGTCCATAGATTACTTTTATAGTTACTATCTTTTCAGTTTTGTGTTCAGTTTGCAATTTTCTCTATTTTTTTATGCTAATAAGCAAACATTTGCCCAATACTTGACTGGGAGCTACATAAAAATTAATGTTTTTAAACTTTAAAATGTATATAGATTGATCCCAATATATATTCCAACGTAGTATATTGGGATGTCAGTCTCATTATTCAAAGATATGCTAACGTTTATGATCATTTTGAAGTATACTCGAAAGAAGAGTGCTTTTTACAAACCCGTGAAACAACTAATACCATTTACTATTAAATAGAGAATCGCTATTCAAAATAAAAACAAGAAAATCAGCTACTGTTTGCTAGGAATTAGTAACTATTCCGCGTTCATTATAATAACTCTAACGATGCTTATTTGGTTCTCTCTTTTTCAGAACAGTTTGAAGGTATGTTAAGCAGAATGCACCTAGATGAAAGGGGCTGACATGTCACTTTTCACCAGTAAAGTAAGCAGAGACAGAGACGTAAGGACACTCGCAACAGAAACTTTTCGCTCTCCCTTCTTAACCGCTTGTGCATCTGCTTACTTTACTAGTGAAAATCGGCCTTAAGAGACTATGAAGCAGTCGACAGAAAAGGTTTTTTTTTTACATCTAATCATGAGCCTTTTCGGAATTTAAAGAGATTTCGATTATAAATGCCGGTACACACTAGGGAGCTTGCTCCTGCAACACGCTCCCGCAACATGCTCCCGGAGCAAAGCTCCCTCGTGTGTACCAACGAAAAATATGTTGCGAAACAAAGGCAGCCGGGAGCAAACGTTTTGTTGCACAACATATTTTTCGTTGGTACACACGAGGGAGATTTGCGGGAGCGTGTTGCAGGAGCAGGCTCCCTCGTGTGTACCGGCCTAAAAGAGCCGGGGAATCAAGACCCCGGTTCAAATATAATAGAGCCCTAGTACCCCGGGGAAGGATTGTTCAAAGCTCGATTAGCACTAATCCTGGCGGCTCAAGAAAACCTTTAGAGTTAACCCTGGTTTAGCACTAATCGAGATTTGAGCAACCGGCCACAAGGCCTCCAATGTCTTCATTGATAATATTCAAGGTACTAAGGGACCCCATCAATGTCCAGCAACACCTTGATTACAGCGCGTGAATTATTATAGTTACTGCTAGTTACTGCCGGTTCTGCCGCCCCTGTATAAGCACTACACTACATTTTCAGCAGCAATTTCTTTCATTTGGATATTTGTTATTATCTGTAGTATTTAGCTTTATTTTCAAAACACATTCTCAAAATTAAAAGCCGCACATAGCACGTGAAACGTTCAATTCTTTTGCTTTTGTATCCAGAAGAAAAACATGTGAAAGCATACCATCGGCATGACTACAGCAGACTTCAACACAGCAAACATAACAATGACCGTAAGTATACTGCGTTGCCAAAGGTCTGCGGTTATCGAAAAAGTCGCCAGGCATCAATGACCGCCTGCAACGCCGCGGCTAGAGCGTAAATGGTCATTATCACTTGAAAGAAAATCTCCACGCGAGTTTGCTGTTTATAATTCTAAGAGCATTGTCGTTAGTGCAATGAGGCGTGCGTACAATAACGCGATGAGAGAGAAAACACTCAATAACAGCAAACGTGTTGATTCCTTGCAGTTCTTTGGAATGCCGCCGCTCAAACTGGAGGACGAAACAATGAATTTTAGCTCCCAAGAGAGCAAAAGTCTTTTTTTTCCCTTTACGCTGTATCCACACTAACCCGGATAAATTTGTAAACGCATTTTATTTATCCGGTTAGGCACTAAAACGCATGAATCCGAAACAATTTTATGCTAATTCTATTGTTTAACGAGCAATTTTTGTCACGGTATCGGAAAAAAAAGTTGCGTTTTTATTTGGCATAGTGTAGCCAGGGTCTCAGTTGGGGCTGCTTTGACGTTACATGCAAGGACTTAATATTTAATTTCGCAAACACATCAATGCTCATTTGCTGGATCGGAATTGAAATGTTTCAGTGCTCTTAAGGGACAGCTCAAATATTTCCGACTTGTTTTAGAAACATTTTTTGTTGCGGCAACAATAGGTTACCACAGATGGCAAAACCAGGCAACATCGTGGCTGAACGTCAACACACAACATTTCACTGCATGACAATATGCTCTATATGCCTGCCGGCTCACGTACTATAACAAGAGAGTATGAGATAGGAGAACTTATTCTCGGACTCCTTCAGGGGCTCAACACGTCGTGCTATTTTTAGAATTATACTTGTTAACAATCTCCGCTTGTTTGCCTTGAGATGTTTTGACGATGCGACCGTGCCTCCTGCAATCTGGCCAATCACGTTCCGTCCCCGAAATAACTTCAGTTTAAAAATAGAATTAAAAGATCCCCTGACGACTGTAATGCCCAATATGGAGGATGAGCTCTCTTACCTCATACTCTCTTGACTATAATTAACATTGGGGATTGTTAGCGCGTTGAGACATTTGGTTTTAAGTACAACATTAACAATTTCTCTTATTTGGATATTTGTTATTATCTGTAGTATTCCCATCAAACGATGATGAGGAAGGTAACGACAGCGACGAAAGCAACAACTTAAACGACAAGCCTGGTAATTATGAGAGAGAATGATTAAGAAAAGACTGCTCTTATAATATTTCAAATGAATAAAGGCATCATTCTCAGATCCTTTAAGGCCTGTGTATAATATATGGTTGTTTATGTCTACAGAACAAGGTCTCCGACAATAAAAACAACTGTACTTAATCAGTGTCGGCCTCCTCCACAGACACCAACACTGTATACTCACGGGTTTCCTTTGTTTGGGTTTCCTGGCGGCAAAAAATAACCGTTGCAAAAGAAAACCAGAGGAGGATTCTAAAGGAAGTACTAGTTGCCTACGAAGGATGCTAAGGCAGCCTCACTTTACAGGGCGGGAAACTAAATTTTTTTCGTTTTTTTTAATACTAGATATTTCATCAGAATCCAACGATTCGACGTTAAGGCAAGGCAACAGCGGTAGCAAAGAAGAAAAGCAAGGTAATCTCCAACAAATTAAAAGTTTACATGTTAGCACAAATCGATTCATCACATTTTCTAAATATTTCATTATATTTGGTATTTCCACGTTAGTTAGTATAAACGTGCTGGAATAACTGCGTCATTGATATAATTCGTTGTTTGTTTGGCATCTGTTAGGGTATAAAACCTACAAGACCAGGTGTAAGTCTGGCAGAAAAAGGGTTAATAAACCATACCAGGCCTCGTACCAGGTATATGACAAAGGACAAGTGATCTATGATAAATATGGAATGCCTGTCTCCTCCACAAATCAAGTCGTACAGCAACAATACTCGTAAGTACCAGAAAGAATTGGCACGGCTATAAGTAGTTTTTTATAAAATGAGAATTTAGGTTTTATCGGCAGATAAAAATGAAATCCGCGTATATCTATAGCACCAATAAAACACGAATTCAAATTTCATACATTACGTCTAAAAATGCAACCGTAAGTTTCTATTTTTCCGTCAAAAAAACTCAAGAATTGTTTAATTTTATCGCGAGAAAACAGAGTTTTAAGTTTATGTAGACTAGGATACATTTGTATCAGCAGTTGTAGAACTCGTCACGGGTATTGAATTGCTTTGAAAATCACTCAAGACATTAATTATTCATACATTTTAGAAAATGTTTATATCTAACTCGGAGTTCAGTGGTATAGGCGAGTTACCAGGTTGTAGCAGGTTTGACAACAATCTTTATTTTAATTTCCCTATTTCATTATGACGTCACGTCAAAACAAATCTATTGTTTCCATGCTAAGAATCATGGTCGCTAGAGGGGTAACAAACAGGCTAAAAAATCTATTTATAATAAAAGAACAAAATATACGTTCAAGTACAAAGCAAAATGTGCCAGAGGAAAACTATTTAGCCCGAATTAGGTCTGTTCTTATTCATGTAAACAAACCATGACGTCATAGTGAAATAGGGTAATTGTGTGGTGAGTTTAGCCTAAGTTCATGTCATTCTTTGTCCAGCCCATACAAGCTGATAATACATCGCGATGCCAAAAACAAGATGTCTGTTAGTGAAGACTGTATAGAAACAGGTGATAATTGCTCTTGTTTATACACCAAGTAGGATGTGGATAGTACGTTTTTCTAACGTCCGCCGAAGTTCTGTGGTCAGTAGACGAGACGAACAGGCTGTTCAATCGGACGAGCGTAGCTACGCAAATTCTTTGTTCAACACTGTCTAGTGTAAAAGTTGTAATGTCAAGATGACAAATTAAACTTCGTTTCATTCCCAGAAGAACTTCTGTCACTCACATTTGTATTGTGTACCACAGGGATACAAAATGGGCCCTAATGGGTTATAATATTTGATTGGTTGCCTAATGATCTTAATAAAGAAATCTCGGCGCCTTACACTTCTAGAAGGTGTTAAGTAGTTTTCCTCTGAGGAAAGCTAAAGAGATCCGTGTTTGTCTTCAGATCCCTCTCTAGCTGATGTTACTCCAGAAGTAAACGAAAATAAACGCCTACGAAAACAAGGTACATATTATCATTGTTGACATATTCGCTCGCCATTACGTACGAACATTCGTATCACTGCCAAAACCAAAAAGGTGAATGTAAAGCTGGTATCTTATGTCTAGGAGAGGGGAGTGGTATTTCGGCTCTTCCTTTCGCCAGAGGCTCATATAGCCTTCTAGCCCCTCTCTACCAATGCTCCTTCTAGCCCCTCTCTACCAATGCTCCTTCTAGCGAAAGAGTCACTAAGAATCGAACTAGGGGACCACTCGTAGAACGCCGAGCACTACCCTGACAAAACACCAGTGCCGTCTTCGTTCCTGGCAAACCATCACAAACACCCTCATTATCCCCTTCCACCATCACCGACATCACCGTCATCCAAAAACTAGTACCACACTGACAGTCAGAAACCAGTACAATGGCTCACATTCGATATTCTGGTTGAACGGCCATGCACAAAATAATCGAAGACGAGGCCACGGGGAAATAATCAATATTCCTAATGATATTCTTTTATTTCCCCGGAGCCTCTTCTTCAATTGCTTTATGCATGGCCGCTCAACCAGAATATCGAAAGCGAGCTATTATTTTATATCTAAATACAGGTTTTTATGAGTATGGCTATGGGGATCCCAACGTGGCTTCACACGACGGTAGGTGCATGATAACATCAGTCATCTATGCCTGAACGGCAGAAACAATCAAGTCAGTATAGGCGCATGTTTGTTTATAATATTTTGCTCATTAACATAAATATTAAAGTCGAGAAAATTGCAAAATTAACACAAAACTGAAAAGATATTAGCTATTTAAGTAATCTGTGGCCTTTTGTGCTCTTTACATGCAAAACGTGTCGAGATATATATCAGCTTTCAAATTTGTTGGTAAACCGCTATAATGAGTCCTTCTATTATCTGTAAAATTGATAATTTTTTTTAACTTGCTTCACATCAAACCAAAATACCTTATTCGCTTCCATGTTTATTTTCCCATTTCAGTCCATGTGATGTCACTCTTGGGAAATGATTCTTTCAGGTGTAAATATTTCAACACATTGTTCATAAAAGAACCATTCCCTAGAGAGTGTAACGTGGTCTGAATTGGACAATTTGCATCCGAAGCCGAAAAGGTCTATTACATGTCTGAAGATAAAATACTAATAAAAAGAGCGGGGAGTAGTTTCCCACCGATCGAGTCAGACGCTTACGTATAAAGCTTTCGAAGTTGAAAACAAATGAATCCACTTGCTCTATCGAGACATACTCTAAGTCGGATAGCTACGAAAAAGAAATTTTTACGCAATTAATCAAAAGATTCACGGTTACGTTGCCTACATTCTATACCGAATGGTTTTGTGCAAACTAGACAACAAATCCATGCTAGGGATTGTTTTAAGAAAGTTTGGCTTAAACTAGATGATACCGAAGTATTGCTGATACCAGTCTATGTTGTTTTTCACCAGCAAGTCAAGCAGCCAACGCTATAGGCAAAGCACTCGATGCCGATTCTATTGAACTAACACGAAGTGCATTTATGCAAGGGGCTGGTAAGTTTTGATGAATTGACCTTAATACATAAAGATATGAAAACGATGTGGTGACCCTACTTTGGCGCTTCGTTACTCATTGTCGAACCCTGCCTTTTCTCTTCTTTTCTCTGCTTTCATTATCTGACGAAATAGCAGATAGTCTCTGCAGCAATTACACACTTGGCTTTGCACTATGACAGCAAAGACAGTTGGCAATCTGGGGCCGGTTGCACGAAGGCTGAATAGCTCTATCCACCTGATAAATCGCTATCCACCCTATAAATTTTAAAGAATTCAAGCTTCGTGCAACCGGCCCCTGGACTAAAATCATTCACATGAGAAAGAGATTAGTCACCCAGACCAAAACCATATTTCGTTCCTGCCAACTGCCTGCTACCATATGACGGTGCAAAGCCTCTATTATATTGTACCCTGAATAGCAGGTAGTGGCTAGAGCTGCCCAGATCGAGAACCACAGACGCATTCCTGATGATCCCATGTACATACATTAAATTCGGTAACTTTTTTTGCGTTCAGTTTCAGACTCCCCAAGACATACACTCTCTGACGAACTATCAGAAGAGAGCAAGCTAGCAATGGATGAGCAAAGATACGAAGCCAACGTGGCACAAAACTCTATGAGCTGACAAAAATAGTTCTAAGAATGAACATCGCGATGCTAAAAATCATTGCAACTGACAAATGCCCATGAAGTCGTGGGTTCGATTAACAGCAGCAAGAAGGCCGTGGGTTCGATTGAAATTGTTAGTGGAATGTAACCACGGATAATCTTAACTAGTTTGATCCGCGCGCATACGTTGATATAAATAGAAGCTCGTGGGTTCTTAAGTTCAATTATCTTTGGGGCCAGTTTTCGGTGTACGTAGACGAACAGAATTGGAACCTTCGACCCGTGTGATTCATTAAGGGTGTACGATTCCACATTTATTTTCTTTGTATAAACATCAGCTAGACAATTTGATATTCAGATCCTTGTATAAAAGTAGAGACTCCTGATACTTTTCAAATTATTGACTGTGTACATAGGTCGGCCATGGTGCTTGATCAGGCTTAGACTGATTCCATAAGTCGGCCCCAGTTCGCTCTCTGTTGAGAGCGAACTGGGACCGATTTATGGAATTAGTCCAGATCAGGCTGTAGTTGAGCCTAAATTCACTTCAAGTTCGGTTTCAGCGCCATTGGTTATACAAACATAAGTATATAATAATATATAGTAATATATAGTATAATATGTTAATAGTAATGATATAATAATGAATAATGTAAATTGCAAATAACCATGTATATTTTTAATTGAAATGGATGGATAAAATACTTCATTTTGAGAAATAAAATTGTTTAAAAATCAGCCATTGACTTCGTTTTCGAAAACAAAACATACAACTTATCGCGATCGAGCTTTTTCAAATTTAGGATCCAATTTTGTCACATTTGGATTTTGCGATTATTTCCTGGCATAAACACGTGATATGCGATAACGCAATAGACACCAATGTAGTGTTCTTTAACAATGACTCATCCATTTTTTTACGTATGACCTCTAGCTGTGGAGTGGCAATTATCTTTCAAACTCAAAATTGAAACTTTTACGTCATATGAACGCATTCGTAAAAGTACGTTAAGCGTCCTGGCATCACGCACTACACGTACGCGTAGACGATGTGTAAAGCAAGAATTCAGGCAGTCTTTTCGTAGTCCTCGCGGATTCACAATTTTAATATTTCGTGTTTTCATAGCATTTGTATACCTAAAAATTAAGTTATGACACTTTTATTACTAATATGTGCAAATGTTTTCCCTACTTACATGCATTTCTAGTCTTTCTCGCACAAACGCCTCATTTTATAAAATATCTCGTTACTCGGCTATTACAGATATCCTGGGCAACTATTATGTGTCATCTTGTGTGTTTTAATTTAATATGGCGACCATTGGTGATAAAGTGTACTAAACTACACTTCTCAAATCTGGTTTTCACTAGCAACGCAAGCGCAGACGCAAACGCAAGGAAACGTTGGCGAATGTTCCCATATATTTTTTCCTTGCGTTTGCGCTTGAGCTTGCGTCGCTAGTGAAAACCAGGCTTTTCTATCATTCCACGGTAGTGGTGTCCGGTGCTGATCAAATGAGCCTTCATTGAGGTGTTTGCTGGTGAATGTGTTCCTCCATGACTTCACCATAGCTAAGAAGCCTTGAAATTAAAAACAAAACGCTTTTTACTTGAAATTTACGCTACATACAGCGTTAGCATTACTTAAACTATATTATTGTAAAATGCATTACATCATATATGTATGGAAATCCACGCTATATAAGTAAATTAAATTATCGCTATTATTATTATTATTATTATTATAATTATTATTATTATTATTATTATAATTATTATTATTTGCTAATAATAATTGTTCTCATCAAAACCCATTGTTTTTACTCAGTATTATCCCAACGAATGCATTAGGTCACACTTCAACAAACAGCAAACTGCATTATCAAAAATAATGCTTCTAGCTAAAAGCATTATTTTTAATAATGCAACGAGTTCCCTAGCAGCCAATATAACGAAAACGAATAAGACAACGATAAGAACAATAATTATACTAGATAATCACTTCGTCACACAGCATTCGTGGGTATAATGTATTATATTTGTGGGTATAATGTATTATACCCACGAATGCTGTGTGCCTCAGTGATTATCTATTAACACACAATCCCAACACAACAACAGTCCTTCTCAAGACTGAACACATTTTCGATATACATACCTTTTTGGCTTTGACTAGAGGTATTTCAGCATTTTGCCTTACTTCATCAAAACTGTACTCTTTCACCAGTTTACCATTTTCATAAACTGTAACCAGGATATCCTACGAAAGATATGACTGTGGCATCAGGAAAGATGTGAGGGAAGGAGGGAGAGTGAGAACCAAAGAAGGGAAGGAGAAAAAATATGATCGTGAGGGATGAAAGGAACGGAGGGAGAAATGAGGAAAAGGGGGAAAATGGAAGGGAGACAAAGGAAGGAGGGAAGGACGAAAGGAAGGAAGTAGAGGGCAAGTAGTAAAGAAGAATGGAAGGGAAGGATGACTAGAGGCAGTAGCAATAAAAGGAAAAGGGGGGAATAAATCAAAACATCGCGTTTTTACAACAAAATCGGAACGTCGCGTTTTTACAACAAGACTAACATCGTGAGACAAATGATACGTAACTTTTTATTTAAATGAAAACATTGTACCTTTCTAGGATCACCTTTACCACTTTCTATAGTGACATACTGACCATCTTCATTTTTCTCCAGAGAAAGAAGCCCTTTCTTTGACTTTTTATTAGGATCAGTGATTGGCTGCTTAAACACATCAACCTACAAATAGCATTACGAAAAAACCCTGTATCAATGGAAACAACTGCTTTTTATTGCAGAGCTGCATGCTGTGTGACTAGTTTTTAAAGTTATCAGGGTTCGTGCTACTCCTTGAAATCCTTGAAAAGCCCTGGAATTGAAAACACGTTTTTAAGGGCACTGGAAAAGCCCTTGAATATAGCAAAAATCGTTAAACTCATGGAATACTCCTTAAATTTTATTTATAAAATCAGACTTTCTGATCAAAATAAATTTTAAAGAAAAATATTTGAAGAGCTTCAATTTTGCTACTCCGTTTCATAATTATTTAATGTTGTCATTCCATTTTTTTCCATTCCAACTTTCGGTATTGATTTGGGGTTCATGTGTTCGTGTGTATTGCGGATGTTTCACACATAACCTTCTTGCATCTCGTTTTCAGTTATTTGAAATTATCCCTTGAAAATCAAATTTTTGTGCTTGAAAAGTTCTTGAAAAGTCCTTGAATTTTATATTGAAAATGTAGCACGAACCCTGAGTTATACTTGTACGAGTCTTGGATGAAAACATATACCTTACATTGGGTAGCAGCCGTCTAAGCCACAACGATTTGTTATTGTTTACATGAGTAAAATGTCATCTATACAAAATATCTTCGAAAATCAATCAATACCCAATGAGGAATTGTATCGTAAGGAACTCTAAACAATTCACTTGTACTATACGGTGTGAGTGAGACAATGTGGAGAATTCGAAGAGATTTTACTTCTCTAGCAGCTATTTTCGGTCACCTCGAAAATGACTGCTCTAAGCATAATAATGATAGACCATTGCCGGATTTCATACCGAGAGTGCCTGGGACTAGTTTCCTTTATATTATGTGAATCAACAAAAAAATCTCTACTATGAATTACCACCTCAAACGTTAAAAAATCCCAAGAGTTCGTGTTGATTGAATGAAATTCGAGTGAGCTAGGACCGTTCAAATTTGCAAAGAAATGTATGAAACCCGGACGTTTTGTCCGGTTCCCATACATTTATTTCTTAATTTTAGACTTTTGTATGACTTATATCTCATTCAAATCTTTCTCTATCAACTCCAAACTTTGCCATTATATAAACTTTGATGTGAGCATTCAAAATATCGACTCATTTGTTATTTGACAAAACGTAAGGGAAATTCGCCCCAGGCCTCACGGTATGAAATCGGGCAATAGGGCCGCAAAGCATCCTGGTTGAGACGGCTCCTTTAAATAGTAAGGTCCAAGAATCTGATAAAGCACTCCCTTTCATTTTGTAAACTCAACATGTAATACGTTCTATAATAATAATAAGAGAATGTTTTGGATGACTAACCCCTTTGCCATCAACCACTGCATATGAACACTTGTAAGCAAACTTCTGGGTATCTCGATTCATCTTCTGAAGCAGTGCACCTGGGCAATAGAAATCATATTATTTGTTACGTTTTTCTTTTACTCAAGAAAGAAGGACTGGAGGGAGACCACATGGAATGGGAACAAATTGAAGGGTTAAAAATTGAGGGACCAAAATTTGAAGGGAACCTTAATAAAGGGATCAAAATTAGGGGACCAATCAAAGAAAGACCAAAATTAATGGAGTAGCATCAAATATAGCGGGGTGACCCAAATGGAGGGACCAAATACAAGGGGACCAAACTGAGAGGACCAGATGAAGGGGGATCAATAATTACTGCAGGGAGACTACTGGAGGGACAAAACTGAGAACCAAGTGTAAGGGGATCAAACTGAGGGGGACCAAATCACTTACCTCCACTTCCAAATGCAAGATTATCAGAGCTCCATTTATGATGCTTCATGTTTTCCAAGATTTCTATTAAAGCTTCATAGCTGATTCCATCTCCCTGCAAATATAACAAAGTACAATTAATATTGGTCTAGTTGGACAAGTTTTAGCATAACTCAATTTGATTGTTAGTAAACATGAAGTATCGCTATTAATATGAGATGTTGTACTACAATAGTAATTAATTAATAAGTTTGTTGTATGTAATATAATATAATATGAGCGGCCGATCTGTATGGAATATAAAATGTTGAGTCGAATATTGTATATTACTTATGAAATGTCTAGGTTAATGCTGCTATTTTAGATTTATTTAATATTTTTGAAATTAGATTTAATTTGGCCGAGATATTTCAAGCTAAACCTTTTGCAAATCAGGATGATTCCGTATCAGATACACAGATGCCGCCAAGGTAGTGATTTTTTATTGTTCTGGGTTCATTAATCATTCATGAATTTTATAAGATAAGAAATAAAGAATAAAAGAAACAAATATCATGTAATAGGGTAATTCCACAGTATTGTGACATGAGGTGCTAAAATCTCAGTTCATGAATACTAACAATCTAAAGGTTTCTAAATGATGGTTGATAGTCATATTTTCATATTTATGTGTTTTTATGATTTTACTACAACATCAGCTTGTAATAAATTATCATAAATTATAGAAGATGCATTTAATGGTGTCACGGAGGGGACATACTACCTAAGGTACTGGAGGTGTGTCACAAGAGAAAATCTATTAATTAACATTATATACAGAAACCCATTTGTGAGTGTTTCTCAAGTAATTGCTAAACGACTCAATTCCATGTAAAAGAAATACCTTACTGTTATGTTTTTCCAGGTCATGTCCCCTCTGTGACAAAATTAGGTACAAAAGTTTTGATTTCTCAAACAATGTCAGTTGAAACAACTTGATATTCTGTGAACTATTGAAGTAAGTGAAGGTCAACTCAAAAGTAGTAAATGTATTTCAATTGTACTTGTCATTGTTTAAATAAATTCAATAAATTGATAAATTTGTAAACATTGTCACGGAGAGGACACTTTGTCACGGAGGGGACATATCAGCATTTTATCAAAAGAAAACAAAAAATTATGTTACTATCAAATTAAAATAACATAAAAATCTACTCTATTATCATACTAGGTGTAATTTAAAAATGATTTGTTTAAATTCTAATGAAAATGAACCATGATTTCGTACGTTGTCTTATGGTTGTTTCCATAACTTACAGTTCTATTTTTTTGTCAAGTCTGAACATGGAAGACTAAGCACCAGTATGAAGGATTATGAAATTGCTACTTACTGAGCATGTCCTTTTCAGTTGAGATACTGGCAGCCATTGTAGAGTAGAAATGATTTCAAGCAAAAAAGGAGCAGAAAATACAGAGAAAGACTGAGAGAAGATAGGCCTAAATATGAGAAAGTGAAGGAGAAAGACAAAGAAAGAAAAATGTTTGACTACTGGGCAGGAATAAAAACTACTGACACCTGAAGTACTAAGAGCTAAAGAAAGAGAGAAGAAAAGAAAGCAGAGACTTAAGAAGGCAGAGAGCAAGAAGAATATAGTAGTGGGGAATACCAAGAAGATTAGTCCTCAAGTTTTAGGACGAGTATGTAATAGAGCGAAGATTAGAACCTACCAAGATTACCACACAGCCAAGTCCATGTTCTTGCAAAGATTGTTCAAGATCTCTCTCCAAGAAAAAGAAAGTCTGTTATAGAGTTGTGTGATAGTAGTCAGAAAAGAAGAAAGCTAGAGTTTACTGAACAACGTAAGAAGAGGTGTGATACTCTCTCAGAGGAAGCCATCCAAGAGGTGCAAAACTTCTACACAAGAAATGATATCACTAGAATCCTGCCGGGGAAGAAGGACTACAAGTCTGTAAAATTACCAGAAGGCAAAAGAGAACACCAACAGAAATGACAACTGCTGTATAAAATTAGCGAAGCCCACCAGCTCTTCAAAGAAGAAAGCAATCTTAAAATTGCAATCTAACATCCATCATCTATCATCCCACTGACTTTGGTTGTGAAGCCACATGGAATTTCTTCGAAACAGCACATGGTAAAGGAGCTGTTGATGGTGTAGGGGCAGTTGCAACGTGCTATCTGGAGAGCTGTATTACAGAACCGTGCAGTAATAAACAATGCTCAAGATAACCAGATAGAAGAAGAGCTTCTTGAAAGATGGGATGTTGCTATAGCTATTCCTCAAACACGATCAGTTCATTTTGTCAAGAGGAAATCAAACTCCACATTGTATATAGCTAAGAACTCACAATTTAAACTACAAGATACTTGTATAGAACACTGTCTTATTGCTAATACCTCTTCCTCTCAAAACTTAGCATCGTCAACTAACAAGAAGGGAATAAATGACAAGAAAGCAATAAATTCACCACCAACTTGTTTAAACAGAGATAACAAGAAAACACAAAATCCAATTCATCCCAGGAAAAGTGAGAGCAAGAAAAGAGATACAACTACTTTACCAAAGATTGAATGCCGATTGCCAGCTTCTATAACAAACCATCTATCAGAAAGTGCTTCATACTCATTTTCATCTCACCAAGAAGCAGTTGTCACTGCTGTGTTGCAAAAAGGCATTACTGGTTTCTCTTGTGTTTGATGCCAAAGAGTAAAGAGATAGTAGTGCTTGACAGCGCAGCTACTGATGGCATCAAGACAAGTCATGAAAGATCTATAGCGAAGATGTGGAGAGCTCTTGTAGCAGTGGATAGTAATCTAATAAATCCTTCTGAGTGGATGTGCTTTATCAACAACCCTGATGATCTTCCACAGCAAGATAATTGCTATGATTGTGGTGTATATGTATGCATGTATGCAAGATCATTAGCACTTGGTTGCCCACTCATCCGTAATGCTGATATGCCAGAGGCAAGTAAGTCCATCATTAACGATCTTCACTGTCAGAGTATAAGCGAATTGCCACCTCCAGGTATTGAAGTGGGCTCATATTATGCAGTAGACTACATCAACAACTTTTACTATGGTGGAGTGGTTTCCATCAACAACACCTTTTTAACATTAAAGTTTCTACATGCTGCAAGTTTCAGTACATTTGATTGGCCCAGGAGAGATGATTTTGACACAGTACATGCAAATTGCGTATTTTATGGCCATGTACAAATAAAAGGAAATGGCCCTTTCACCATCCCACTGCACAAAGAAGTGTTTAAAGTCCATCTGTTTATCAATAAGTTGAATGGTTGATATTACTAAAGACTATTGTGGTGTAACAAAAGATAATTCAACCACAATTTACAACACAAACTTTACAATGTTTTCAATGCTTTACAGGACTTATAAACACATCTATGCATTATATAGACTTGATTGCAGAATAAGTACTATAAACAGATAAGTGCCAGAGTGATTCAGATCATGTATTCAAGTATTCACATAGTTTTAGTGAGTTTTATCATATTGTAAATATTAAGATTTGTTAAGTGGACAAAATGTCCCCTCTGTGACTGTCCCCTCCGTGACGATACCATGTAATACTTATTGTCACCATGAAAGCAAGTCAAAGTGTTTGGCCCTTTTCTCTCTATGGTTTCAGATTGGTATGCTGTCAAACTATAATGTTTTACATGTCAAATGTAAACATCTTGTTTAAGTTCAATAAAAATGACTTACAAATTCACATTTCATTTTTGGGGTTAATTTCTTCGTCCCCTCCGTGACATTGCAGTCATCAATTAGATTAACAGACTTATATTTCATACATTGTTGTCACAAATAAGTGATAACTTGCTTTACTTCTAGTAAGTTTATATTAGTTTTCAAAATGCTAAACATGCTCGGTAATATAGAGTTATTGATGAATTTGTCTTATGAAGTGTCCCCTCCGTGACATGCAGAATACTGTGGAATTACCCGTTATGCTTTTGGAGGGAATCAAACCCTTCGATCGGTATTCCAGTATGATGTGTTTTATGGTAAAACTGTTTCTTTACCTGGATGACTCTTATGTAGGGAGGCAACATGTGAAATCCTTTTGAATTTCTTGTTGTCCCAAAGGATTTACCAAGCAACTGCAAGACTTCTACAACAACTTTAGGTGGATCACCAGAATCAGGACGAACAACCAATGTACCTGTATTAGAGAAATCATAGAACCGATACTTACTTTTTTAACATAGATAATGGATCAAGAGAGAGGTGGATGTATGAATTAAAGAATGAATTAATGAATAAAATAACGAATGAGTGAATGAATTAATTTATGAGTGAATGAATAAATGAATAAGTGAATGAATGAATGGATGAATGAATGAATGAATGAAAGAATGAATGAATGAGTGACTGAATGAATGAATGAATGAGTGACAGAATAAATGAATGAATAAGAATGAACATTGTATAATTGTATAAGAATGGAAGAATAGGATGAATGGATAAAATAAAAATATGAAAAAAAAAATGAATAAGTTAATGATTGAATAATTAAATGTCTACATAAAAAATGATTGAATGAATGAATGAATGAATGATTGCATGGGTGGATGGATAGATGGATGGAAGAAATTAAGCATAATCAAAATATAGATTGAATGGTTGAATAAAAAAGCAAAAATGAAAATAAAACAGAAAGAAAGAACTAGGACCATGAACCACACTTTAATCATCCCATTATATTGTACTTTACCATTTCTTTTGACAATCAGATCTTTTAGTTGCTTCCCCCAGAGGTCCTTGCAAGCATTCCTATCAAGCCAATCAAAAAGAGTTTCAATCAAACAAATGCAGCTAAATTTTATCAGTAGATTAAGTTTTTGTGTGCACATGCACAACATTAAATATTACCAAAAAAACAGAATGGCATACCATATGTCGTAGCTATCGCTAACACATGCCACTAAGCCTGTTGGAAACTAAAATACAACACATTTTATTTTGTTAAACATTACTACCTACTAAATATTACTCAATCTCTCATACTGGTGTAAAGATTAGGAATTGTAAAATGCATTGAGACACTCCTAGATGAAATATAAATATAAATATAATATAATATATTAAGGTAATTCCTTAGTTTTGCACTGCGCACAGTTCTGCACATATTTCGAATTTTAGAGTTTTACATTTCTTATCATCAATAAATACAGAGTTATGTCTGAGAAACACTTTAACGTAAAAATACGAATATTCAGTTTTCACATTTTCAAGCGAAATTAAAATTACGAATTTCTTTAAAGTTGCCACAGTCCACACTCGGAAAAGACTTGATATTATTAAAATTTGAGAAACTTTTTATAAATATCTCGCAAACCAATACGGGCACCTATCTTTTTTATTTCATAATATCATTTGAAATCATGTTTTTTAAAACATAAACTAGACGCATAACTGCGTGCACTCGGGCTTCTTTTTGAAAATTGCTATTGATCTATGCCACTTGATGCAAACTTTGTGTAGCTAAAGAAAAGCGATAGAAAGATCACCAAAAATATACTGTGATTATAAAGTGTTATTTTATGCTAATTCTGTTGTATCTTTGGTCAATTACAGACAGTATATTTTCAAAAGTCATATGCTATGAAGTCACCTCAAATACTATAACTGACTGATAGCGACAATTTAGTTTCGCTGGGGGCAAAATTTTGTGAAATTTTGGATTTGGCGATTCCTTAATTAGAGAAAATTTATTTATGGCCTCATTGACACACCCAAAACGCCCCTATCTCCCGGCATACTTGCCAATGCTGGGGCACTCCATGAGGGAATCAGTCAGTACAAATGAAAACACAACTGTTGATTTATGTTTTTATATAGAAAATTACCTTAAAACAACTGAAACAGGTTATGAAATTCTAACAAAGAAAGCAAATGAAGTTTCAGCAACAATTTTACAGAAATGTATACGTGTCAAATATAGTCAGCGTCTCAATTACGCCATAGTTGATTACACTTGATCAGAAATATTTCTTGATCTTACACAACATTTTAATAGTGTTTAAATCAAATAAGAACGTGAACAGCATAATAGTTCCAACTAGTTGTTCTGTATCAGTAACAAGTTGTTTACTGAGATGTCCAAGAACGTCCAGTATTATCTCCATCGATATTATCAGTGCATAAATTACAGATGCAATACGTTGTCCTCAAAGTTTTCAGCATAACAGAAATGTTGTACTGCACTTAAGATCCAGTAATTGATAAGTAATAATTCGATGTCTCAAATGAATTGAAGATAACTCAACACCATTTGTTGTATTTGCAGACAGTTGTAAGTATTGTTATAAGCACGAAACTTGTAACAGCTAGCATATTTCAGTGTAGCAGGCACTTGGCAATGTTGATAGCTTTGTTGTCTATTTAAACAAGTTGACGAAATTATGCCATGTAAAACACATAAATGATGCTACTAATGTTTCTTTTAAATGAATCGATATTTTCAATGTTTTTAAATGGAGTTTCCAGAAGTTGAACAGTTTTCTTGACAGCAAGTGACATTGTATTGGTTTTCTTGTGACATCACTGTAACCTTGGAAACATTTTGACGTTCAGCTGACATTTCTTTATTGTCAAGATGGCGGATTGAAGATTGTTGTGTACCTGAAAGAAAGTTTTTAAAGTTTATTTGGATGGATAAAGTATAATTATATTTTTTCATTGCATGGATTTGAAGGTAAGTAGTTATATTGAATAGACAACCCTGATGTAATTCGTAATTCAATCAATATTATCGGCTTAAAATTATGAAAACTTTTCTTGTACTTACCAACATGTCGACTGTTGCTGTACTTCCATGCACAGAGGTCATATAACCTCTGTGGTTTAAGGATGGCCGGTCATTTTGATATTTCATTTCAATTACATTTTTTATCAGAACAAAAAAGAAAGTACTCAAAAGGCGTATTACTTGTATTTGTATTTATTAAATTTTCATGGGAAGCCAAAAGGCTTATTTAGATATCAAATTCCCTCATCGCATTTTGCAATAGATGTCACGGTTTTACACACAGTATATCAAATACAGAGTTTTATATATGATTAATATACATTCTGCAAAAATGTAATTTTTTAACTTGCTAAGAAATAATTTGATATTTATTGAATTATTTATATCATTTTGAAGAGAATTAAAAAAGAGCGGACCTTGTTGAATTATTGAAAATTGCGAGCAAAATCAATGTGATAAAGATCTTTATGCCTAGTATTATAGCCATGTATATCACTGTTCCTACTGAACATATTATTGAAACATGTTGGCAGAAGACCATTTCGGTAAGAAAACAAATTTTCCTAATTGCAATTTTTTGATATCATGAAATTTCAATATTTGAGTATCTTTAAAAATTGGAGTAGTGGACTGCACAATAGAACCACTTTTACTAACCATTCTTATGGCACATTTTTGAAGGATATAACAATACAATCAAAGTTTGAAGGAAGTTATAATTTACAGTTTAATTACAGTCTTAACACATTCATGGTCAGAATAATAAATACTTATCACTTCATTGGAAATTTTATTGTTTATAGGTTGTTGAACAAATACTTGATCCAGTAGACTTCCACTTGATACAAATGTAGGCTCATTGACTATTTGAATATATCCCAAGGAGTTCATTAGCTGTTGGAGTGTGTTTGCAATAAAGTAATTCGTATTGAAATCACCTAGTATAATCTGAATTCTATTTGTTTGAAGAATGTTAGAGAAATTTTGACAGTATTCCTGTATATTGGAGTTATTTTTCCTGTAAATTAATAGAAATGTCATTGTTTTGTTCGTGTTTGTCTGTACTATTTCAAACATCAAACCATTAATGTTTTCAAAATATCGCTTATTCAAGATGTTGGTGTTAGGCTTAGTGCATAAAGCCAAACTTAAATACTTATCATTTTGGTGATCTTGCCTATGTAGTTCATAAGGATGTAAAGTATCTCTAATAGTATTGTCTGTTTGATGAGGCAAAAGTTGTGTTTCTGTCAGAGCTAAAATATCAGATTGTGTCAGTCTTGCATCATGTTTGATATCAATACTATGTTTTCTTAGGGATCGTATATTTAATAAACTTATAGTAAGGGTATCATAGCCTGTTGTAGCAGATGGATCTGTGTAAGTATTGATGTGTCGCAACCTTTCATATTCTGACTGTACCTTAGAATTGGCTCTTACATGTTTGTTTTCTATTTGGCCAATAACATGCAAACCTTGTAAAGATGTTGCTCTGCTTAATGCTACATAAATTTGTCCATAGTTGAAATACTTTTGTCTATTCAAGTCAAAGCTAACAACAATTTCACTAAGTGTCAATCCCTGTACCTTGTGTACTGTGCACGCCCATGCTAGTGTAATAGGAAATTGCAGTCTTTGTAATTCTGGAGAAGATGGTTTTCCTGGCCTGACTTTAATTCTAGCTAGTACAGGTTGTATTGGTACATAATTATTTTCTCTAGCATATGGATTTGCATGTTTTTGTATAGCATTGATGCCAGCTTGAGGGTCATCAAACTTAATGTAAATGATAGAAGGTCTGTTTGTATTGTGATTAATTGCTATTTTTGCCACTGTACCCATTTGACCATTGATTAATCTATCAGCTATATCTATATTTGTAGTTATCATTACTCTTGCATTTACTTTAATCAATATTTCTGAGTCAAGACCACCAGTTTCAGATCTGCCTCTTGCTAGTACTCTGTCAATGTCTTGTTTTGTTACATTTTGTGGATATTGATCAACAGCTTTTAGTCTGTACAATGGTGTTGTAAGTTGGTCAAGATGTGCATTATTATGTTGGTCTACAGGTGCATTTTCTGCAAAAATGTGCAATGCTTCAGATGGGTAATTGCTTAGATCATTTAAATTTAAAGCTCTAGATTGTATGGTTTTGATGTCATCTTCAGTTTGAGAAGCTGTTCTAAATCTATTCAATAATTTTGTAAATGATTGGTCATCTTTTTGCCTCATAATCTGAGTTAACTCTATCATTTTAAACACAGACCAAGGATGGCATAAGTTAAACACATTATTTTTATAGTCCTCAAATATGGGTTTTCTGCGAATTGGCCCTAACTGATACAGGTCGCCTACAGCTAAGATACTAAGTGATGCAAAAAGTTGATCATTTGATGTGGCAAAAATGTCTTTTAGCCTTTGATGAATATGAAGCAAAGTAGTGTTTGATACCATAGATATTTCATCAATAATTATTAACTTTAAATCTGAGAGTGCTATTCTTAATTGTGTTCTCTTTTGATCTGACATTGGTGGTAAATTGTCACCTGATTCCTTTGGTATTGCTAATGCTGTATTTATTGTAGTACCACTGATATTGATAGCAGCTACTCCTGTTGGTGCCATTAACAATACTGTTGGTTTGTCTGGATTGGTTGGACCATGTCTAAATGTTTTTGTTGCAGTATGATATATTGTTTTGATTACGTGAGATTTTCCAGAGCCACCACCTCCAGTTAAGAACAAATGTATAGCAGGTACGTGTTGTGGTTTTACACTGTTCATGTTTTTAACCTTATTTCTACACCATGTAAGTGCAGTGTCATATGCTAGACGTTGCTCAGTGTTTAGTGATCTGACAGACTCCCGAAGATCATCATCAGAAATTTCAGATGGTTGTATGTATGTTGCTATTGCACCAGCAGTTGAAGTATCAATTGTTGTATTACCAAGATGTTCTGGTGGTAAATTGCTGAATGATTCGTCATCATTAGAGTTGTCTTGTAGTTGTGACTGTAAGTCCTCATTTTCTTGATCATTGATAGCATCATATGAGTGAAGTGTGCTCATGTCATTATTTCTCAATGTCTCAAGTGCTTCAAGTACTGCATCAGAATCTGGTTCATATACATTCTTATTTTGTTCTACCAGTGCTTGAACATTTGATTCACAGAATTTAGACATGTATGTTTGTTCATTACCAAGGAGCTCACTTTCTTCTCTCCATGGATAGTATAACATGAGAAGATGATGGAAGTATTTTTCAGGTTCTTTTGTCTTATTAGGAGTATGGTATCTTATTACAGCTTTAACCTTCCTGCATTTCATGACCTCAGTGCCATTTAGTAATCGAATTTTGTTGGGGAGAGAGGATGTGTCATGGTTTGAATCTACATGTGACTGTTCAATAATGCTATCATTAAGTATTTCAGGCTGAGCATCAGCTGTTTCAGATATATCAGATTTGTAATCTTTATAATAATATGAGGCAAATTCAGCAAGACACATGTTATTTACAGACGGGATGTAATTTGGTCTTATACTGTAACGCTCAATGATGTTGGACTTATATATATCTGTACTATCTTCATCTAATTCATCAAGCTCTTGTTGACTCTTTGCTACTCTTAATCTCTTTTCTGGCAAATCTGTGCTTACAAAAACAGTTTTAGGAAATATTTTCCTCAACCAAAGCTCTGGCATACAACGGTAGATACTTTCTTGTGAACTTACTTCTCTGGAAGAAAGAAAAGCTGCTCCAATTTTCTTAAGTCCATCTTTAACATTAAGATTTGATTCTTTTGCTTCCCTTGCAGCATTAACTATAGCTTGTGAACATTCAGTCTCATCCTTTGTGAAATATGAACAAACATATGTGATACATTTATAATGGTTGAATACAGGTTGTAGGTCCACATTAGCAGCAAATCCCTTTATACCAGCAATGAAATAGTTATTAGTAAAACAGCTGTCTATTGGTCTTTTAAGATGTAAATCATAGTCTGAATCAGGTGATACTGACAAAGCTGCCTCATAATCCTCTTTAGTGACACCAACATCTCTAAATATATCTTCCTGGGTAAGAGCAGGGTTATATTCTGATTTGCTTGGGTTGAGAACCTCATCTATTTTTTGTTTTATCAGTGAAAGAATTTCTTTGCGTCTGTTCAGTGTCCCTGCTTTCATCTCCTCATCCATATCTTCAGGCAGAGGTTCAGCTACTATTGTTCTATCAGTAAAGAACTGTCCAAAGTTGAATCTACATGCTATGTTTTTATATTTTCTACATGTCTTGCTATGACTATGGGTTTGATATTTCTTGACTAGTTCATATAATTCAGGATCAGTATCTTTGTCAGGCAAGTAAGCTTGTACATGCTGATCTACATAGTCAATATAGGCATCCTTGGTATCATGTCTTAGCTTAGGGCAGTCTGATGTCCATATTAATGCATGTAAATGAGGAGAACCTCTCATTTGAAATTCTATGCGAAGAGCATAATAAACTATTTTACCTATTGGATTTACCTCAGTGAGTAAGATCTCAGTAAAGAAAGTCTCCACTCTGTATTGGAAGTGTTTTGCTGTAATGACAGGATTGAGATTTAGAAGCCTACATCTTTCTTCATATGATAAAGCATCTACTTCCTCATCAGTCATATTTGACCCATTAGTTCGTGAGATTATTTGAAACAGTTCAGGCCATCTTAAATCAGCACATGATAACGTCATAAACCATGTAGGGATACCTAATTGTTTAACCATCGCTACCACTTCATACATGAATTTTTGCCAATATGGTGGAGATCCTGGAATCTGCCTTAGAAATAAATAAGCCTGGTCTTGAGAAATAAGATTCTGCATAATTTGTGTATTTGATTTAACCTGAGAAGCTGTTAAAGTCTGACCGTGAACTTTCTTTAGTGCAATGTTAATAGCATCAGATACCTTTTTCTGTTCTATTATAAATTGTGCAAAGAATAGATATTCTGGATTGGTAGCAAAGCGCCCACTGTAATGTAGTAATCTTGCATTGAAATACTTAACAGGTGATAATTTTATGTCTCTTTCAGCTGTGTACCCAAATCTACCCATTGGAAATAATACCGGGAATGCAAGTTCTTCACATGATTTATCAGTCATCAAAGATACTGGATGTTTGTTTTCACCTGGTGCAACATTGTAAATCTCTCTTCCAGTTGAAACATTGCTACTGTTTTCTTCTATAATGACTGGGTAATCTGGGTTAATTGCTTGAAGACAAGTTTCACAAGCAGGTGATCTGTATTCATTTAAAGGGTCATCTTGCTCTTCATTTATTGTTTCATTGTCATTATTACTATCAGGATTATTGTTGTCTTGAGTACTGTCTGAATTATTACTTACATCATTTTGTGCAAGTTCTTTAAAATTGTCAGTGGAATTTCCATGAGGTACAGAGACATTAGTGTTTGGTGAAATGTCTGTATTTTCAGTCTGTGTTAGATCTGTGAATTCATTGTTAATGTTTGTGCACTCAATAACAATATCTTTATATAGGTTGTTGTTATCTTTCAGCCATGTAAGTGCTGCTTGAAGGAATGCTGGTCTGACAGCTTCAAAATAAACATGACCTCTAAATTGTAGTTTTCTCTTTAATTTTAACATAATGATACCAGACCTCTCAGGAGGGCGGGGTAAGACATTACAAGTTTGATCACACTGAACTGGGACATTACATATTGCACCTTTGATTTTTCTTTGTTGTCCTTTTGGCATAACTATGATTTTTTCAAATACTATACGCTGTGCTATCAATATTTGTTCTAACTTTCTGAGACATTCAAGTTCAGAGGGGATGTTGTCAACAAATAAATTATTTGTAATTGCCTGACAGGGAATTGCTCCTTTAACACATTTTGAATGGCATGTTATGCAGATATATTCTTTGCCATTGAAAGATAATCTTATAGTAAACAAGTGTTCAGATGGATATTTGTTTCTTTTTAGTATCATGACAGATTTCTTGTATAAACTCCTGTTACATACACAGCATATATAATATGGACCTTCTCGTATTTTATTCTTAAACTGTGCAATACAAGCGTTAATGTCTTTACCCTTGTTATTATATTTTTGTTTAAGTACTTTCTCTAATAAAACTTGTTTTTTATTACTATCCATTGTTTTGTACTTTTCTGCATTTTTGTTTGACAAAACTTGTTTTTTATTACTATCCATTGTTTTGTACTTTTCTGCATTTTTGTTTGACAAATCTTGTTTTTTATTACTATCCATTGTTTTGTACTTTTCTGCATTTTTGTTTGACAAATCTTGTTTTTTATTACCATCCATTGTTCTATAGTTTTCCACTTTTTTATTTAAGTGCTTTCGTCTTTTATCTTTGTCCATTGTTTTGTAATTTTGTTTCTCTGCTGATCGTTTTTTTTCTAATAATATTTTCTTCTTTAATGGTTCCATTTCTTTATAACTTTGTCTTGTTGTCTGGTTTCTCATTAGTCTTTTTCTTTTGTTTTGATCAGCATTTTCATATAAACACACAAAAAACTGTATTTTGTAATCATTTTCATGTTGTGCAGATGTATGTTGGCCATGAATATTGATTATCTCATCAACAAGTGAATTAACACCATTAATATTTTTGATATGTTGAGGTTGATGTGATTTAGTTTCATAAATCAATAAAGAATAGACATATTTTGATGTTTTTGAAGGTTTAAAAATGCAACCAATAGCATATGATAAAAATGACATCACAAATCCAGTACTTTCACTATTGTTTATAATAAGTTCTCTAAGAATGTTCTTGCTTTGGTATGTATTAAGTAAAACTCCATTACTTGTATTGTTACACAATGTTAAAGCAACTTCAATTTTACATACATTTACTGTTTTTGGTAATTGATCTGCTGTTATGTACTTATTTAAATTTATATTAGTACATAATTGGTTACCATTATTTACTATAGTGGACAAGGTGTTTGAATTCCAATAGCCACATGGTTTTATTACAGAGTAGCATAGTGAATACAAGGCTACAGTATAACTGCAGTTGAAAGTTGTGTATGTTTCAGTTTGTATGTTATCAGTTTGAATATAGTTATCATTTACTTGTACTCCTTTTAGTTCAAACAATGCATTGTAATGTATACTTTGAAAGTACTGAACTAAGTAACTTAGAGAAGATAATTCAAGAAGTACACAGGTACCCTGTGAATAGCCTCTACCACATAAATCTCTTGAATGAGAATCAAAAACTTTGAATGTATTGTTACTATGACAATATATAGCAACAGCACTGGACCCTATTGTTAATATAAAATTGGTATAATTCTCAGAAATTAATGATTGAAATGCTGTTTGTAAAGAAGTACAGTATGCGTATCCTTCAATTGCAGTTTCTTGATGTAAATTACCGGTAAAACTCTCACTATATTCCAGCTGATAGTCGGTGTTGAAGACATTCAACATTGTTGGTAATTCAGTTTGCATTAAAAAACTCTGTCTTGCTGATTGTGACAACCTTGAATACAGCTGATTTCCAATATTCATTATAGACACAAGATCATTAGATGAATTGATACCATGTTTATTATTATAAATCAGAGAACATAAACTCATTGCAACACATTGTTGTCCTGCATTCTGTCCAAATATAGCAACATTGCCTTGACTATATGGTGCAGTTATTGTTTTGCTTGGATCAATATACAATGTAGAATTAGTAGGACCTGGGTTCTTCTCAATGTCATTGCTTAGTTTAGATTGACAATGATTGGCTAGATGTGTTTGGGTTTTATATAAAGAAATCACTTTGTAAGAAGAAAACAATGATATGTAACGACTAGCCTTATTGAAGGTTTGCACTCTTTTTATATGACTTGTAACCTTTCTTTTAATCACAGTATTGGAATGTCCTGCTACTGTGCTAATGATATAATTATGTAACTTCGACGACTTAGGTACACTGGGCAGTATTTTTGCAAAAACAAATCGTCTAAACTTTCTACTTTTAGTGGCAACTCGTTTTAGAGCTCGTGTTGGTAATCTGCTAGGCTCACGATGACGTTTTTGGCGAGTTGCTGTATTAACATGCCTATAATTGTAATAAACATACTGACAATAACGAGATCTGGTATTTTTTGTAATGTTTATTTTTACTAGTGCATCATCATATACATGTAAAGTCAAGTTATTAGTTTTATCTAGTATATCACAATCATTTAACAATGAAGTAATGTACATTTGAACATGGACGTCCAAGCTTCTATAAGCCATGAAAATGCAAATTCCACATAATAATATAAAACCAGCGATACAAATGTTATTGAATTGAATAATTGGTACAAAACCAAGGAATAAAAGAACTAATAAACTTACGATCATTGTCACAGAGGCTACCCCTGGAAAAGTGGCTGTACATGCAGTGTGCGACTCACGTGGCTTGTAGACTGGCAACAGATTTCGACATTCTTCGCTTCTTTGATTAGAGTCGGAAGATTCAGCAGTCAAATTTTCGTGGTTTGAATAGTTTGATAGTTCATAAGATAGAGTATAGTTCTCGATAAAGTTCACGATAAGTTTCACGATAAATTCACTCGTAAAGTGAGTGACTCTCTCGATAAATTCACTCGTAAAGTGAGTGACTCTCTCGATAAATTCACTCGTAAAGTGAGTGACTCTCTCTCTCAATTCGCGGACCGACCCGTTTCGAAAACGCTCGACATCTTTTAGTGTGGGTCTACCGCGAAGAATGTGTGCGTTTGTTTGTGATTTGAGCGTAGTAGAGACAGAATTCACAGCCATTTCAAACGTTGAAATCCCAGTCACACCAAACAGAGCAGAAGAATGTAGCTAGAAACGAAACGTACCATCGGCATGACCATGACGTTTCACATGGCACGTGATCAATTGAACCAATCATAAACAGTTAAACGAAGGAAATGCAACCAATCACATACTGGAATGCAAAAGCCGGGAAATATAATTTTATGACAGACAGGAAAAAAAAAAAAAACCCTGCGAATTTATACCTCGGGCCCTCCCTTGGAAGCCCGAGTAATTATGTGATCGATGACAAAATTCTATGGCTAGATTTTTCGATATTTCGAAAATTTTAGTGAAAATCTTTTGCTTTACATCTGTAGCCCAATGTAAAAGGACCACATTTAAGCACATTCAATTTTTTTTGTATTGACCAAGCTCAGTCAAGAGATACTTTTATGTATGATGCCCATTTTCGAATGTTAGCTGCTAAATTGACAAAAGTGGGTATACTTTAAAAATTTTTCTCGCGAAATCCAATACGATGACCCCATTTTTTTTATTTTATATTTTTGATGAAAAACTCAAAATATTTTACCGTAGAAAGTTTTATCAAAATTCTATGGCTAGTTCTATTACTACGGAATTACCTTAAGCACATTACATTACAGTAAGGACACTCAGACCACTGAGCAGTTGTCCTTATTGAAGTTATTTTTTTCTGAGCTTTCTAAAAATAAGACTGAGCTCAAATGTGCTGAGTTATCAAAATGAAAATGTCTTCAAATCGATTCACTCAAAGGATGCATGACAAACAAGTATCAAAATGGCACAAATTGTTCACGGTTCGAGTGTCCTCACTGTAATAACATGACATAGTCATACATTAACTTGACATGTGTGATTAGCTTGACAAAATCCGACTGTTGCCTCCATCAGACATGGTAGCAAGATGGAAGAAGGACAGTGAAAAAAAGTAATGAAGACTACAACAACACCATGATTGGATAAAACAAGAAAGGGTTGAGACAGAGCTCTACACTTCACTTTGTTGCTGTAATTCTAAAATAATTTTAGAACTATTACTAATTACTTTACAATTATTGTAGTCAACACAACCAACCTGAGTAAGCATATTTCTGAATGCATCAACCTCATGGTCTTTGCCCCACGAAGTTATTGTACTGCAATCAAAGAAAGCAAATTATTATATTTTAGTAACCCAGCCTGTCTTCGGATAAGCACATTAAACTGGAGGTCTCAAAGGCTGTATGTTATAGATAACTCTTCAGGGTTAATATGTGACTCACTTTGAATAAGATATACTACTAACGATAACTACAACTACTATTAACAAATCAAACAAATTCAGTTTAATATTTCCTGTGATAAAATTAAATCTATACTCATTTGCAAAATTACTTGGGACATTAGATTAAGCTGTGGACATTTTTTCATTTGGTATTTTGTACCCCTCTCCTTGGCATCAACATTGCATGCCACTATCATCATGGTGTTTTTGGTATGAAAACAAACATTTGGCAACATTGATTTTGGGGGAGGGAGGTCTGGTTGAAAAGACAATTTCAGTGACAACAAGAAAAGCATAAAGTACTAGAAAAATGTGTCTGCTCAATGTCCCAACTATTTTGCAACAGAATGCAGGCCGCAGTGTTGAAAGGCCAGCCAGTGTTCTAACTGTCACTGGTCCACCCATGCAACCTAGCTAGATCCAATTAATATTTGCAAACAATTCCGATACCTATGCTCTGCAGCTGGAATAGAAAATCCTGCCATTTCACAGTTGTAGAAGTTCCTGAAATAGGTGAAATCATTGACAAGATTACAAATTTAGAAAATTAATCAAAATATATTAAACTGACCTATAAACAAAAAAATAGAAGGGATCATAGTTGTGCATGCTACTGCATATTGTACCTTTCACAGGAAAAAAAGGCTTAAATTATTTTGGATTTTCATTGTGAAAGTGCTACAAAATACAGCATTGGGTTCAAATTTGTGATTCCCAAAATGGGTTTATCTTGGATTATCTACAAAATCCAAAATAAGCCCATTTTGGGAATCAAACTTTTTTCCTGTATTTTTTACCATGTGCATATGTAAAAGGTGAGCTATGTGGACTCATTTTGGTGTTGCATATTAGTATGATTGAATTTGTGGTTATTTTAAGGATATGTTTCTGTAACAAGCTACACTAGTAACCTTGCCGCGACAATCCCTGCCAGTGTGTCTGTACCACAGAAATTGACAAGATGAGCACAACCACCAATGCCGGCAGACTGTTGACAATGATTAATAATGAAGATGATTATACCTTTGGCTTAAAGATTATACTTTGAATCATTGTCAAGATTTGTAGAGAACTGATGTATTCAGTCCACTTTCTGAGGGCCACATGTTAGATAACTCTATGAGTTAATTGTGTTGACCCTCGGTACATAAAGTTTATTGTATTGCAATGCATTGAATGAATGATTGAATGGAAGAATGGATGGAAGAATAAACAAGTAAATGGAAGAATGGATGAAGAATGAATGATTGAATGGATGGAAGAATGAATGAGTGAATGGAGGAATGGAAATGAATGGCCAAATGAAATAGAAAATGAATGGAAGGATAATGGATGGATAGATGGATGCAGGTGAAGTGAATGAATGGAAGGGCAAGTAAATGAATGCAAAAAATGTGAATGGATATATAAATAAACATGGAGAATCAAGCTGAACAGTCTGTTAAATATACCTCAACAGTTGTGCTGCCTCTGTAGCCAAAATCATGTAGTTTAAATGGCAAACCATCTAAATTATCAGCTGTTTCATTTAAATACTAAAATGTACAAAAACATAGTAAAACATTACAACAATGTTCAGAAATACCAGTCACTGTGAACATATAATAAAATTGTATCATATTTAATCTGTCTTTTGAAAAAGATTGTGTGACTAGTGAGGTTAGCCAATCAAACACGTTATTCAATAGTGATGAATTCTGATTGGCTTAGCTTTAATTTGATATATATATATCTGTCACACAATCTTTTTCAAAAGTACAGAAAATGATTTTAATTAAATGTCACAACAAATTATCAATGAATGCAAAAATTATTTAAAAGTAAGTAGGTTGTAGCTGATTTTTAGATTCATAATCATTTAAATCATTTAATCTAAACATTTCAAGCATGTACTACCACCTTCTTCAGTAGAATGTCATCAATATCTTAATGTTCATTCTCAATATTTTTATTGTTCATTTTTCAGTTTTTTAACCCTAAAAATAATATGTTGCTATAGTAAGCTCTTACATCAGCTAAAATCTTTTTCTGTTCTCTGGAGTTTGTAGCTACTGTTGTTGGATACCATGCTTGTACCAGAAGAGTCTGAAACAAACAAATGAAATGTGTTATAAATTAATCAGCTGAAAGAGAGACTGTGCCAACTCAAGAAGCTTTGTTTGATATGCCACTGTTCAGAACTTTGGACAGTCAAATAATGATAGTTTGATACTGATTAGCTGCCTAGTAATTAGGTAGCATCACTGCATCAACAGCATTTATTTTAATTAGTATTTTTCTTTTATTTGTTCGATAGGCGATTTACCTTATGGCGTCATATACTACCAATACCAGCATGCTTTGCATACTTTCTTTTGTATCGCAATTAGTGCAAATTGTTTTACAAATCTCCAAAGGGATTAAAAATTTGAATATGAAAGAAAAATTTCAAAGAATGCTGGTCTTGGTAGTAAAATGATGCCATAATGAAAATCGCCTATTGAAAGAGGTGTTTACTGCAGACCTACCTCAACCCAGTTGGTTAACCAGTAACATTTAGGGTCTGTATTTTGGACTGTAAATAAGACTGATGAACAAAACACACAATTGAATTTTAACTATGTCATTTACAATATTATACTCTAACTGTAAAATGTGTGTTTTAATTGATTTGAAATAAAGCCTCATAAACACAGCAATTTTTCCTTCAGTTGTCAAGATGAACTTGTTAAGGAAAAAAATTGCCCCTGTGGTAGGCTTCATACTAATTCATCCAGAAATGAATAAACTTAAACTTAATTTCTAATTTCTAATAACATTATTATTTTTTAATCCAGTTTTCTTGCTTACCATTTTTTACTGGGACATCTGTACCTTCTGGAACAGCTCTTATCCTCAAAGGAAGATAGCCATTGTGTTTTTCTAAAATGTAAGTCCATCCTAGAACACAAAAACACACATCTTGGTATTTACAAGGGCTTAAATAACCGCAGGTTATAATGTCCCTCCAAATTTACTACTTCCCCTCTTCCAAAATGGATTTTGAAAGGAGAAGTTGACGCACCAAACTTTTATTTTTAGAAAACAGGTTAGCTCATTGGCTGTTAACTGGTTCGAACCCTCAGCTGGCCCATCACTCAGGGTCTTTAAATAATTGAGGAAAATGTTCTTCAATTTACAATTGTTAGGCTTCGCGTCTTCTTGGATAAAGACAACAAACTGGAGGTCCCATCTCGCCATACTACACATTAACCAATAACAGGGGGATGTAAAAGAATGACTGAGGATGCAGGTAACAACCATCCTCGGTGAAAGGTCTACACTAATACATACTGACTATTAATGAACCTCACACTTGTAAAACTAGATATTTACATACTATAAATGAAGGGTTCAAAGCGAAAACGGCCTAAGTGCTCTTTAGGATAATTTTTTCGAATTTTCGAATTTTCACCAAATCAATCTAAAAAAGGCATCTGACGATCTAATTTGGTCTAAAAACAAACATCTTCTATTTTTTTCCGAAGAAATTGTCCGAAAAAGGACATTTTTGGCGATTTTAGGGATTTTTTGAGTCGTACAAACCTTAAGCTCGTCCAGGGTAGTTTCTTTTTGGCTTCGATCAAGACTCCTGTGTTTTTGTGTTACTGGGGAGGCATGAAACTGGTAAACATGTTTAACACGTTTGAAGCAGGTTTTCAGTCTAATCTGAACTTTGACGAAGTCGCATCATTCGTGATTTCGTCATTGTTTTTTGCTATTAATTTGCCTCCAAACGCTTCTGGAACAGCATCATTAAGCTTTCTAGTTGTGATGAGTCTACTGTTTGAAAGAAATCAAGCAGTTGAGATGATTTCGAGTAAAAATTAGTGTTTTTTCGCACTCATGAATCTTGGCGACCATTGAAGAAATCATCACTTAAAGACTGTTTTAGAGGCAAATTCTCGGACTGCCGTGGCTATTTTTGCAAGTTTTGGCGATCAAAGAACACAACAAGCCTGAAAATTCGGCAGAATTCCGAGGTAAAGTTAGACTTATAAAAAAAACTTGAAATGGGGGGAGGTTATGACGGCTGCCGAAAATTTGGTTGATTTCCCAGAATGCATTGCAGTGGTATTTTTGTTGAAACACGTGTAGTTCGAAATAGGCAGGTTCGTAGTGCTTTATAGGTGTAAGTAGAATGAAGTAAAACTTGAAAAACTTGCATAAGATTAGAAGAAGGACTGAATTTTCTTAGGATATTAAACTTTTTGCTCCAAGGCCAAGTTTTTAGCCAAAAAATACATATATATTAATAGGTTTATTCGTCCCCATGAACACTGATGTCGAGATTAGTAAATAGCGCTTATTAAACAAACAAACAAACAAACAAAAAATAGAATTTATAGCATAAAATCGCACTATTTAGTGGTATTTATTTAGTGTGCGCACTCTAAGATTTGTACGTATGCATATTCACTCGTGGATTATTATCGTCCTTATACAAATTTGTGCTTTTCACGAAAGAGTGAACGGTTGTCAAGCAAAGCGAAAGCGTAACTACGGGCCGAATTTCACCTTTTTCGGACAATTTCTTCGGAAAAAAATAGAGGATATTTGTTTTTAGACCAAATTGGATCGTCAGATGTCTTTTTTTAGATTGATTTTGTGAAAATTCGAAAATTCGAAAAAATTATCCTAAAGAGCACTTAGGCCGTTTTCGCTTTGAACCCTTCAAATATTAAAGATTGTACAGTGCTGTGAGAAATTAGTGAAATGCACTTTCATCATAGAGGGGGAAAAAAACTTATCTTTTAGATGTATTCACAAATTTTGATCTTAGGTAATGATTGACCAGCCAAAAATCTTGACCTACTCATTGCTGTTACTTTGATCCCTGCAGTATTTATAAAATGCCCTCTTTTCCTGACAGCACTGGGACCAAAGAAAACGCCTGGTTTGGTTTAATTAGCTTCCCGTTTATTGAGGTTAATTTTACAAGAGATAAAGAAAACAATTCTGGATCAAAAAAGCTGTTTAATTTAAGAGGCTATGTCAGTAAAAATCAAACATATTCTAATATATCCTTGGCAACGGAGCTCTCGAGGGCTTTTTTCATACTTTGCCGGTTTGTACTCTATTATATGGCTATCAACGTGGTGTAGTTTGTTTGTGGAAGTTCGCTTTATTTTTCGAGAAAATTTGATTTTCGTCAACACTGGTCATTTTGCTTGTTTTCGGAAAAAATATTCACCAAATTTATTCGTCTCTAACAACAAACTTTTATGACTTTTCGATATTTTTGATATTATCATCTAATTGCATGTTATTTCGACTATGTTATGTTTCAATTTGGAAGGGTTTTAAGAAATAGGAACTATTTTGTGAATTTTTAAGTAATGCACATTTTTTACTGTCCAAAAAGTACAAGTTAAAACTCGTCATTTAAACGATGTGGGATATGACAAAATGTATCAAGCTTTCAAGATTCACAAAGGCGAAACAATGGGCTTTATTTTGATATAAAATTTTGCTTGTGTATTTTTATTTTTGTACGAGAAAATTAAGGATAAAGTTGAGGAAAAATCACTTTTTGTGTGAAGTGAAATCGACATCGCTGTCTCGACACAGGGAGCCCGGCTTACGAGATATTGCCGACTCCAGTGATAGAATCGGACTCTTATGTCAACAACTAGAGGTCACGCAGCGCGCAAACCAGTTGATACGACCTGTAATAAAACACCACTATTTATTTAAATAGTGTAACGCAAGCATAAGAGAGAGGAAAAAAGAGAAGGGCTGAAACGCGGGTAGATTTATCGTTATATGTGTTCCAGCAGTTGATGGGACACTTGAAGCCAGCATGACGTATGATGCAAGTGTTCGCTCGGAGAACCAAACCAAACAGTTTGTGGGTTCTCTAAGTTTAGTAAAATGGTTAATAACGACAATAACTGATTCAAAATTTTTATTGTCGTATTGGAATTTGTATTAAACAGACAACCGTTAGTAAAATTCAAACCTACCGCATCAGTAAAATGAGAGATTTGTGCATGACTAATATCTCTAACTGAAAACTGTTCCGGGGGAATTTTCTACAGATTTAAATAAAAATTCGGTGAGTTGTAAACAAGATTCAAATTGACTCAGAAATTCTAAATTTACAAGTCCATTAACTGGATTGAAAACTGCTTAAAGCCTCGAGACAAATGCTGATACCCTCTGGTTAATTATCAACTGTCCCATCAACTGCTGGAACAGATAACTTTAAAACAAGCTCTTCGTAAACCGTCGATTTTGTCGATTAAAAGCTGGTCAGGGAAAAACCGAAACCAGAGTCATTTGGGTTAAACTATACTCTTCTGTTTAAGCTAAATATGGGTCCGAGCAACTGTACGAAAGTCGGCTATTTACGAGATGCACTAATTTCGTTTCAGCCCTTCTCTTCTTCTTCTCTCCTTATGGGGTGACGTTACACTAGTTAAGTAAATAGTGGTGTTTTATTACAGGTCGTATCAACTGGCTTACGTAACAATCTCATTATTAACGGCCGGCTGGTTTGCGCGCTGCGAGACCTCTAGTTGTTGACATAAGAGTCCGACTCTCCAGCTATCACTGGAGTCGAGTCGGCAATATCTCGTAAGCCGGGCTCCCTGTGGTCTCGACAGTGAAACACATTTTACATTCAACATCTAAAATAAAATATTATAATTGAATCATTCCCATTTACCTTGTAAATAACTGTTCTATGATAGATAGAAAGCTGTTTGCAAGATTATTTTTTTGATTTTGACAATCTTGGAAACTTCTTTTGCGACGTAGTAAATAGGAACAAATGTATGTTCTGATGTATTGTTTGCATGTGTCGTACAAACAAAAACAGACAACCAAATAAAATAAGAAACGAATTGAATTTTTACTTTGTACTGTCTTTATGGTTCTGATTTTGATAATTGAACGGATGGAATGCGAGAAAGAAACTGAAAAATTGTTAAAAAAATTTCATTTAGCTTTGAAGCGATACGATAATAAATTTATTCTAGTTTGATCACAGGGAACCCTATAGGTAGTGACATGATTTTCTCTATTGTTATTGTGAATACACGGTAAACTTTTCGAATGATTATTGCAAAATATAGTTTTCTGTATTTCAAATATACGATTAAACCATATTTTAGCGAGGATTTTGTGAAAAATCACTTTTGGTGTGAAATGAAATCGATAGAGATCTCCGTGACGCGACAGTGAAACAAATTATTACCACTCACCTTGTAAATGATGACCAATATTCCTTATATGATTTATAAACAGCTGTTTGGAAGATTTTACGAGTTTGAATGTCTTCGATCATGATCCCATCACTGCTTGTTTTTGGAAACGACTAGCCGGCTTGCTATTTCAATTTTCACGGGAAAATCAAATTTCCAGGAAAAATGTACGTATCGATGAGCATAAGTATGGTCTGATGATTGAATTACACGTTATTATTCTCAAGATGAAGCAAATATTTCTTAAAGCGTACTGACTGCTACAATAAAATATGCTCACATTTATGTAGTGCACAAAACAGTTAAAATTCCTTCACATCGAAATGACTACTAGACAGCACCGTGTATTGAGATTTGCAAGCCTCGACTGTGTCCCCAGCAAAATAACAAACAAAAACAAGAAACTATAATCAAAACCAAACATTCTAAGTACTGCTCTTTTTTTTAGTTCATTAATTAATTTATCATTCCATCCATTTCATTCCTGCAGTCATTTATGTATTTATAATTTTATTAATCCATTTACCCTTCTGCTTTTTCATGTTATCCATTCATTTGTTTTTCGTTTTTCTTTTATTTATTAATTTACCCATCCATCCACCAACTCATTCATTCATCTATTTACTGAACAGTGCCAACTGAACAAAACGCATACGAACGGAATCTTTATTTATAAACACATTTTGATGTATAACTAAAAGAATTATTGATTTTTCTTATACTAGTTTTAAAAATCTTAAAACGTGTTCAATCAATTTTTTCCCAAGATCGCGTTCATTTATTATACCTTCATTAAAAAAAAAACACAAGACAAAATAAGATAAAATAATTAATTATGTATTAAATTCACCATTCTTTCCATCCCTTAATTCATTCTTATCATTCTGGTAATGTAAATATTCATATAACTAATGATATTGAAAAAAACATTATTTAATGAATTAAAATGCGAGTGAGTGAATTAACGAATAAAAAAAATGAGAAAGAGAAGGAATGCATAAATGGATAAAGTTACATTACCACAATGATAAGAATGAATTAAGGGATGGAAAGAATGGTTAATTTAAAACATATCTAATTATTTTATCTTATTTTGTCTCATGCGTTTTTTGTTGTTGTTGCTGTTGTTGTTGTTTTTTGTTTTTTTAATGAATGTATAATAAATGAACGAGATCTTGGGAAAAAATTGATTGAACACGTTTTAAGATTTTTTGAAATTAGTAAATTAATAAATGAAAGAAAAACGAAAAACAAATGAATGGATAACATGAAAAAGCAGAAGGGTAAATGGATTAATAAAACTATAAAAAAATAAATGACTGCAGGAATGAAATGGATGGAATGATAAATTAATTAATGAAATAAAAAAAGAGCAGTACTGAGAATGTTTGGTTTTGACTATAATTTCTTGTTTTTGTTTGTTATTTTGCTGGGCACACAGTCGAGGCTTGCAAATTTCAATACATGAGACAAGCTGTCAAGTAGTCATTTCGATGTGAAGGAATTTTAACTGTTTTGTGCACTACATAAGCAGCTGTACCGTAAATGTGAGCATATTTTATTGTAGCAGTCAGTACGCTTTAAGAAATATTTGCTTCATCTTGAGAATAATAACGTGTAATTCAATCATCATACTTATGCTCATCGATACGTACATTTTTCCTGGAATTTTGATTTTCCCGTGAAAATTGAAATAGCAAGCCGGCTAGTCGTTTCCAAAAACAAGCAGTGATGGGATCATGATCGAAGACATTCAAACTCGTAAAATCTTCCAAACAGCTGTTTATAAATCATATAAGGATTGGTCATCATTTACAAGGTGAGTGGTAATAATTTGTTTCACTGTCGAGACACGGAGATCTCTATCGATTTCATTTCACACCAAAAGTGATTTTTCACAAAATCCTCGTTAATATTGGTATAATCGTATATTTGAAATACAGAAAACTATATTTTGCAATAATCATTCGAAAAGTTTACCGTGTATTCACAATAACAATAGAGAAAATCATGTCACTACCTATAGGGTTCCCTGTGATCAAACTAGAATTAATTTATTATCGTATCGCTTCAAAGCTAAATGAAATTTTTTTAACAATTTTTCAATTTCTTTCTCGCATTCAATCCGTTCAATTATCAAAATCAGAACCATAAAGACAGTACAAAGTAAAAATTCAATTCGTTTCTTATTTTATTTGGTTGTCTGTTTTTGTTTGTACGACACATGCAAACAATACATCAGAACAAACATTTGTTCCTATTTACTGCGTCGCAAAAGAAGTTTCCAAGATTGTCAAAATCAAAAAAATAATCTTGCAAACAGCTTTCTATCTATCATAGAACAGTTATTTACAAGGTAAATGGGAATGATTCAATTATAATATTTTATTTTAGATGTTGAATCTAAAATGTGTTTCACTGTCGAGACAACGATGTCGATTTCGCTTCACACAAAAAGTGATTTTTCCTCAACTTTATCCTTAATTTTCTCGTACAAAAATAAAAATACACAAGCAAAATTTTATATCAAAATAAAGCCCATTGTTTCGCCTTTGTGAATCTTGAAAGCTTGATACATTTTGTCATATCCCACATCGTTTAAATGACGAGTTTTTAACTTGTACTTTTTGGACAGTAAAAAATGTGCATTACTTAAAAATTCACAAAATAATTCCTATTTCTTAAAACCATTCCAAATTGAAACATAACATAGTCGAAATAACATGCAATTAGATGATAATATCAAAAATATCGAAAAGTCATAAAAGTTTGTTGTTAGAGACGAATAAATTTGGTGAATATTTTTTCCGAAAACAAGCAAAATGACCAGTGTTGACGAAAATCAAAATTTCTCGAAAAATAAAGCGAACTTCCACAAACAAACTACACCACGTTGATAGCCATATAATAGAGTACAAATCGGCAAAGTATGAAAAAAGCCCTTGTTGCCATTCCATGTTTGATATTTTCCGACATACCCTCTTAAAGAACATTTCAGTATATTGATGGTTCAGTGTAGAAGGGGTGTCACTGTAACTGAAGTCTGGATAGGGTTCATGCTAGAAAATAACTAAAGATGCTTTATGTAGAGTTTACTCTATGGGGCTGCACAAGTTTGAAAATGCCAGTTTGTTTGAGCTGATTGAAATCACTTGCATTGGAGACTTTGTAGTCCAAACTGTCTGTTTTTTTATGGCTCCTCTAATGTTCTGTCCCTCCCTTCCCTCCCGAGTATCATTTGTCCTGTAGCTGGGATTGTTATCTAGTAACCTCAAAATCAGACAAGCAAACAACATGTAGTTTTGCAATTATCAAGAACACAATGAAAAATGACATTTTTCTACAACATTTCTCAACAAGACAGTATTTAATAATATCTATTGTGTATATAGGTAGTTTAATGAATTAAAGTACATTGTACTAAATGCTCAATCTGTATGATCACTTTTTAGCACTCATGTGTTGTGTATGAAAAATTAATGCCTTGCAGTCTGTTGATTTCCATAGTACAGATATCATAGCCAACAAATTTTTGCAACATTATTTCCTGGTTTTTGAACAGCAGAAAGGCAAGTTGGTGCTCAGTCAGTTAACAACAACTTAATAAGTCCCCTGTTACATAGTAGAGTGCATGCACTATTTACAAGCAATGCCGACAGTTGCTTTTTTGTTTATTTAAAATTTGACAAATCATAACTCATAACTCGACATTTTTCTTTCTCTTTTCAGTTATTGGCAATACAAAATAAATTGGGCAAAGAGTAAATATTGTGGAAGTTTTGCGAAGCGTTTAATACCACGGTTCAGTTCAGTCTCCTGATCTCAGTGAACCGAACATTACGACATGTTCATATAATAAATATACTTCAATTTAAAAAACATGTTATTGTAAATATTAAAAAAGTTGAAATATATTAAAAATAGATTATTTTGAGACGTTCAACTTTATTTTCAATGAAAGAACTAGTATCTACTATCGTCCACGGTCCATGGTTAGGACGATTCGAAATGTATCAGGGGTGGTGTGGGGAGATTTGTCGAAAAATCTGCATTTTGTGATCGAAGACAAAGACGACGACAACAAAAAGAGCCAAATTTTAAACTTGGGCATTCCTTTGGAAGCCACTCACAAATAAATAGAAAACGACTGGACTGATAATAATAATTGTAATAATATTTAATATAGGGGGGTAAATATTATAATTATTATTAGGTCAGTCGTTTTTTTATCTATTTGTAAGTGGTAGAGTACAACATAAAATGTGTGCAACAGTTGTCACTATATACTAGTAGGTGATAGTTAAAATCAATTCCGATTTTATCTAACATTTTTAATTGGCATTATTAGATGAAATATAGCAATCTACCTTCTTCATTAAATATGTCTGTTCCAAAGTGAAGCTTGTAGAACTGCTTTGCTTCTTCAATTTTTTTCTTTGTAACAACCTGACCAACGAGCCATTTCTGAAAAACAAAATCAACAATTGCAAAGTCTTCACATTTATGATTACCTATTCAACTTATCAATGAGTCTTTCATAGTCTAGGAAAACTCGAGAGCCCAGAGAAAAAACCTCATGGCATGAGAGAAACAATACATTATAAACAAACTCATTTCACATATCACCCAGACACATCAGACTGTGGATCAAAGCCAATTCACAGCAGTGAAAGGCCAGCACTAGCAGTGCTTGGACACCGCATACTATTATAATTAAATTAAAATGTAATATAATATACTATTGTGTAATATTATATAATATATTAATTATTATTAAAATTACCTTTAAAATGTACTGAAGACCAAAGAAACACACACTTTGGAACTTTCCGCCTCTACTTTCAAAATAGGAAAAAACGATTGATGTGTTGGGAGGGTACTGTTTGTGGTGGGACACCTGCAAGGTAAAAAAAATCAAAGTATAAAAAAAAAACAATATTTAATCAACTTGCATAGTATTCAAAATAAGACCAATAACATTGACATAACTACTTATATCTATACTATAAGAGATAAATTTGATGTAAGGATAACTGGACCTCTTGGATAGATTATCTTTATCCCTAGGATAGACGGTAACATACGGTCCCAGATAGGAAGATCCTAAATACTAGTGAATATCCTTGGCTAGTACCCAAACAAAAAACAAAAAAAGTAGAAATGCATTGCAGTAAATGTATGCAAAAAAGAGAATGATTTATGCAACAGAGATATCACCGATCTTATTCAATCTGAACATTCAGCTGCCACAAAATCAATTCCAAAAGCACAGATCTAAATATTATTGTCATAGTAAAAATTAGTACTGTGTTAAATAGGCATTGATACTTTATGTTTGTAAACAAATGAATTGTGATAAATGAGCTGTTAAGTTGTGCTGTTATATGATGTTATTTATAACTACCATTGTAGTTTGTTAGAAGCTACAAAATAACCATAAAGCACTGTCTGCTTCTTAGCACATGAATAACAAAGTAGTCTGAGGTCACCTAAAGTAATACTAGACATAACATAAAACGATTTGAATTTTTTTATACTTGGACTATGAGTCAAACACAATAATATTCATAAAATGGATAATTAACATCATAATTATTAATTATTATCAATATCATCAATAAATAATAATAAATCCTCAAGACCGTCATATTCTCTCAATATAATAATTGAAAATTTTCAAAATTCTTGATAACTAAAAAAATTAACATGACAATTGATATAAAACGTACTTCATGACAATTATAATACATACAAATTATAAACAATTATAATGCACACAAATACTCCTTGCCACTCCCATGAAGAAAACTGCAATGTACGTCTCTACAAGACATGTCGAGTTAGGTAGTAAAATAATAAAACTTTCATTTTTACTTTCACATTCAGGTTGGCACGCGTTTCCAATGTCGTTGTTTGTTTCTACCACTGTACAAAAGTTTTAAAATATGTTTTAAAGATGTACAGTCTTTATGTAGTCTCCATGAATACCATCACGATAAACTTCACATTTGTTTACTAATGTGTTTACATTAGTAGTGCCTTTCAAGTACTAGCTAAACTTTTGGGTCAAAATTTCTCCGAAATGTTCAACACCTGGGCGAGCAAACTCGGCATGCAAACACAATGAAAACAAAGCACCCGTTATAGATAAAAAGCAAAGCTTTAGCTTAAGTCACGGCATTCACAAATGTACAAAATTGGAAGAAAATCAATAAAAAGAGTTCAAACTAAATTTTCCAGGAAGCCTCGAATTCGCGGAATTTTGATTGAAGACAACATCTTTGGAAATATTAACTTCTTACAGTAAGGAACGGAATTTCTGGAAAATTAAGTAAGCAAATTACGAGATATTTCATTGATAAATGAATCAAGATCAATTACCTTGTAGGAATCCGTTAGCAAAATAATATTTTCCATGTCCAAATGTAGCGCTGAACCTTCACTCGCCATGTCGAACAGCGTCCACTAGAACATGCGAACCAAGTGGTCAGCTATCTTACCTTTAAAAGTAGTGTTGCATATTGGAAAGGGGTGGGGAGGGGAAGTTGGGAGATGCACCCTGTGCAATCAGCAAGAAATAATAAACAGATAAAAAAGTCAGCCAATTATAGCTTAACAGACTGGAGAAAGGTTTTTAGCTATAGGACTTTAGAAATATAGAAACAGAGGAAACGAATCGAAAGAGGAATAAATAAAAAAAAGATTTAAATGTGCAATTTTATATATTATATGGGTATTTAGATCTTAAACTGTTTCTGCATTTACAGGGATGGGGGAGCTGGGAAGAACCCTCCCCCCCCCCCCCCCCCCAAAAAAAAAAAAAAACGTTTCCAAGATTGATTGATATTTTCATATATATATATTTTTTTTTTTAGAGATAAATGAAAGGGGTGGGAAAGGTGGATACGAAATTGACCTTACTCCCCCCCCCCCCTCCAAAAAAAAAACTGCTCTGCCTTCTCTGAAATTATATTTGAGTCCCTAATTGAAAACTAGAGTTTCACAAACTAGCGAAATAATTGAATGTACATTTTATATTACAATTTTAATATGCAGTAGTGAACTCTGCTTTGATAAAGTGCAAACACTGTGTCCAACAGTTTTCACCATTTGGAGCACAAAAACTAAACAAAAATTAGCACTAATTTAGTGGTATTCATGTTGCACACTTTCATCTAGTGTACACTCGATTTATTTTTCTATTGTAGTTATTCCCTATTTAGTAGTAAATAAAATGGTATTGACAGTTCAGATTTTATATGAACCACTCTTTATCTAGCCTCCGTTGCAGAAATCTTATAAGATTTGCAAAGGAGATTACTCTATTATCATCATAATATTGAATTTCAAAAAACTATAAAACAAAAGTCTGATTTATTTATTTTTGTGTGTTTTAGATTGTTACTTTTTTTATTGCAATTTTAGACATTTTTCATAAGTATTCAATACCTATGTATTTCTTTGCAACTAAATCCCCCTAATCTCTAAACAGTTTTTCCCATGCCCTACCTAAGAGCTGCTACATAGGCTATTCCAAATTTGCTACCTGACTTGCTCAAATTTGGAAGCATAAGTTCACCAGCCATTCATTTAAGACAAAAAAAACCCTTATTTTGTAGTTTTTTTCTCTATATATTTTTTTCTATTTTTTATACAAATTTTGACCTTGGAAATTTGAAAAAGGGTAATGAATGACCAAGTGTATTTGAACAGTCATTGACAGGCATATGCTCAACTGTTATTTGGAACCTTGTTTATGAGTTCAGTTATGAACAAACCAGCAAACTAGGGGCTAGATTATACTGAACTATGATAAGTCTGTGTATGATTTAAAACAAGACTTCTTTTTCAAGCCAGGGTTGAAATTATCCACAATACAATTATATTAAATCCCTCCCCCTGTACCATTAGTTGTACATAATGTAAGGAGTAGGCCTGAGAGATTTTTTTCCTGTCTTAATTTGTATGAATAAAGTGAATTCTAAATGCATGCAAAGAAATCATACACTCTAATACATAATTTAGCATTCATGCACACCTGTATTGTTTGTAAACACTAGTCCTAAACACAGGGTAATATTGATTATGAATATAATTTATTGCTCCACCAAGTACATGTCTTGATAAATGAGACAAAATATACAGAATTCAATTTTTTTCATATTTTATGGACTTTTTGGATCTTAATTCTATCACAGTATTATAATTACACTTCTTTGTGTTTTATGTTTGTTTTAACTAAAAAATACTTGCTAAGTCAATAATCACTTGACATTTTCTCGATTGCTTTTTAATTTATGTATACGAATACATGTATGACAAATGATTCAGACTATTTTTATCTCTCTATTGGACAAATGATTCAGACTATTTTTTTCTCTCTATTGGGAGTTCTGATCAGTTATGCTCTGCCACTTAAACCTCTGAAGTGAGATACAGCTCAGTTAACTCATTTATCATGACATACACTGATTGGAAACTGTGACTTATACCACCATAGCTTACTGGTATACATTTAAATAATTATGTCTACAAAATATTTTTCAAATATATAATAACCATACAGAGGATGACCCACGAGTATGTCAGAGATTTATGCAAAAATTATAAACTTCAAATATTTTATATTTTAAATCAAACCCTTCAAAGGGTTTCCTGGCCATAGACTATATCATACAATGATACATAGACTACATCCCTGGACATTCTTACAAATAAGTCTACAAAAGACAATCATATTCTTCTCATACAAAATAAGCAGCTAATTGAGACATCTTGTCTTTAGGTTGTCCCCTACCACGTCCCCTACCCCGTCTGCGGCCCCGTCCTTTACCCCTAACCACTCTACCCCTACTCCCACGGTACATGGGATGTCTTGAAACAGCATGCTGCATTGAGACAAGAGGTGTGAGAATAGAGTCACAAAATATACATCCCTGATGCCGAGTCTTATTGTCAGGCAGAGGACTGTTACTCTTGTTGAAATCAACATCAAGAAGTGACGAGCCACATGAACACTCCTCATCAGCCACTGAGATCTTGAATGCTCCATCACAGATATGAATCAACATATTACAAGAGTTACAAGCTATTCGCCATTTTGGGGCTGACGTAGGATCTAGAACAAGGCTTCCTTTATCACATTCTGAACAGTCAGCGACACTAAGCGCTTCTTCTGAGTGTGGGCATGTAGGGTGAGTGCACTGGTTGCATCCCATTCCCTTCTTCATGTCTGGGAATGGAGGATGGCTGTAGCAATATGGGCACACTGCAGTACTTTTCCCTTTAGCTCCAGTAGACCATAAAACAAGTTCAAAATCATCCAAAGGACATTTCAGTTCTTTGTACAGCTTAATGCTGCCGTTCTGTGGCAGGCTGTAGGTTTCATCACACGTTGCACAATGAAGACGGCTTGGCTTTGCTTGGATGTACTTCATAAAGCGATTGCACTTTCCACATCTCGACAGTGGCTTGCCTGTCTTGGCCAGTGGAGTGAAAGAGACTTCAAACAACTCATCCATGCTGCTGATCGTTGCAACAAAATAAACAAACTTCTTGTTGAATATATTGATAGTGTGCTTCAAGACAGCATTGAAATCAGCCTTCCCTACAGCAATTAGATTCAACTGTGTTTCAACTTCAGATCGCATGGTTGGCAGGACCAACTCCGGGTCAATCTTCTGATACCCATGCACTAGGACAATGCCCAGCGATGTTGGGACAAGTTTACGGCCAGAATGTACTTGAACATAGTTCCTTTCACAGATGTTATTTATGTGGACTGAGATGCTAGCATCAGTACCGATGCCATGCTTCTCCATCAACGATATCAACTCACTTTCTGTCAAGTAATCTGGTGGTGATGTCTGAAGCTCTTCTAGCTTGACTTCAGCAATTTGGCATACATCGCCTTTTGTGAATGGCGGCAATTGTGCATCACTAGACAAAGCCTGCCAGGTCATTACTGCCGTGTAACCAGGGTCAATGATTGTCTTCCCAGAGCAAGTAAATGCCTCTTTGCCAATGACAAAGTTGATGGTTGTTTGCAAGTACTTTATGTCTTGGCTGAGAGTACCAATGAAATACCTTGAAATAAAGTCATACAACCGCCAAGCATCGCCACTAAGCTCAGCATGGGTTGCATTTCTCATTGGCGTAATTGGAGGATGGTCACCAGCATCGTGACCCTTCTTAGGCTTTGTCATCTTGCCATTCAACAACTCCTCAACATGGCTACCCCAGTTGGGGTTTCGTTGTAGTTGTCGAAGTGTACTCTTCAGGTCAAAGTTCTCAGGGTAGCTCGTTGTTTCGGTTCGAGGGTAGCTGATGTAACCCTGGATATACAACCTCTCAGCAATCTGCATTGTTTGCTGCGGGCCAATACCTAGCCCTGACGATGCAGCCCGAAGCAATTCAACAGTATTCAGAGCTTGAGGTCGACTCTTTGTTTTCTGTGTTTGTGTTATTCCTATAACCTTAGCAGTGGCAGATTCCTTGATGAGATTTTGAAACAGCAATGCGACATCTTTATCAAACAGTCTTAGTCTGCTCCAGTCTAGTGGATATATGGTACCACTACTATGTTGCACAGTAGTTTTCAGAACCCAGTACGGCTCTGGTTTAAATGACTGTATGCGGTCATGTCTTTCTACACAAAAGCCAAGAGTTGGCGTTTGACAAGGCCCGTATGAAATCAATGCACTGTCCAAGTCACCATACTTTCCTTGAAAATATTTAGTTTGGTATCTGGTGAACGCGCATCCAATTCGTAAGTCCAATTCTTGTCTGGCATCTACAGATAGTGCTTCGTTCTTATTTGGATATCCCAGTTTTTGCATTGCGTTCACTATGTCCTTCTCTGTGATAGCAGAAAACTTAGCTCTGAAGATATTTTGTTCTCCACTTCGTTTATTCATTGCTGATGATACAGAATCAATGACCTCGAAGCAGATATTTTCTCCTTCTTTGTCGCAATCCAGCCATAAAACCAGATAATCAATTCCCCTTGCCTCTTGGTGCAAAAACTTTGGCATGTGGAGCTTCTCTGTGGCTTCTTTCTTTAAAGTATCGGCACTAAACAGCTCTAGAGGATCTACTGCATCCCAGTTATTGTACATACGATGAAAATCCAAGCTCATTACATGACCACAAACAGAGGTAACCTTGAACTTGGCCATTTCATTCCTGAACATCGCAGAGTATTCATGAATCGAGCAAGCACCGTTTGAGCCCTTTCGCGAGTTCATTTTACCCTTAGAAAGTATCGATGCGATTGAATTAGCGATGGATGGTTTCTCGGCTACCATAAGTACTGTCTTCATTTTGATTTTGTGGTGTATAATCACACTAACTGATCCGACGTGATTCAGAAATTCTTTACCATCCAACAAGAAAATATTTGAGCTGGTTCGAGGAACTGAGTCTGCATACACGTGGCAGAGACCAGCGGTTGTGGATTTAATTTATGCGCGACATGAACAGGTCAGGAAAAACGGGTAAATCTTCGTCTTTAACACAAATATTTATATTATTTCCATTGTAATTTTTTGGTATTTCATAAACTCTTTGAGAACAAATACATTGCCTTTAAAATAAAGCGTTCAGTTTTTTCCTCCCTCGGTGAAGGGTGAAATCTAAATGTCGTTCGAGGCGCGCGCGTCCGTTCATTGATGTTGAAATCTTGACCTGAAATAAATTGTCTTAAAACATTCTGCGTGTGGGCTGAAAACGCACAAAAAGGTACCAACAAACAAATGTAGTCAAAGAACAAAAGCACATCAGAATCGAAGTGTCATGTTTTGAAGTGAATCAGATCGAATTTAGAGTGTGTAGAGGGGGGGGGGGGGATACATGGGCAATTTCCTATCCCAGACCTAACATTTTTAAAAGACTAGACTTTTCAATGGAATTGAATTTTGCCCGCAGAAAGCATAGTCTATTTAACACTAAAACGGCGAAATCGTACCTATCCCAGACTAAAACGAATCGTTACCCTATGCAGGTCGAAAAGACACCCTGTACCAGAAAGTGTCAAAAAACTGCAAAAAAAAAAAAAAAAAAAAAAAAAAAATGCCCTATCCCATATTTTGTGTAAAATATTCATCGACAACAATTACAAAAAATTATATAAATGACATTAATAAAGTTACGGATAATCATTCAATTACAATAATTATTGCATTAGTGGCCACCCAGTTCATTTAGTGAGGATTTTCGTTTTTTCCAGATTTTTGTGCACAAATTTTGGTATTGCTTCATTTTTGTCAAGGTTTTTGGGGGTTTATCATCATAAGAAATTTTTCATTTTATACCAGTTATTTTCATTTATATTTCATTTTCACATACCCGTATAACAAATTTTATATGAAAAATTTTCCGCGCGCAGTCACATAAAACGCAAATTTCTTAACGAAATAAAATCGCGCCAAAAATTATATTTAATGTATATATTAAGTTTTTCGTTTTAATGCGGATTGCAATTCTTGGGTTGCAAGTATCGTCATAGCCGCAATGTTGGATGACGCTAACATTCCTCCATCGGATGTTCATCCAACACGGCGACAACAGCTTTGTTCTTTATTCCTCAAGGGATTCTTGACCATGTGGTTGCAACCCAAGAACTGACTGGGCCGGCGACAATGAACAAAAACTACAACAAAAAATTCATAATTCTTCAAGTTTTAATTGCAATTGAATACATGAGAGTTTACAGAACAGTACTCGCGCAATGCAATTTGATGCATGTATTCACAACTTGTTCACGAAATCCATTGCATACAACATAGCCCGCAGTTGACAGAAGAAACCAGTTCCTTGTCAAAAATAAAGGTGTAGCAATAGCTCCATATATGGACATCACGTGATGAAATGCAATCAATGCCAGCAGCATTATACGTAATACTGCTTGTACTATAAAATTTCAAACCTAATTATACTTTGTTAAAAACAACAAGTGTATATTACATACAACTTTAAATAAATCATAATTTAGAACAATATGATTGTCAGCAAACCTCGATCTCGTCCCTCCCACTTGTTCCCACCCCCTCCCCTCATGGATTTAAATTGTCGTTTACTCATGCATAGAGTGGTTTTCATGAATCTGTGAGGTGCTATTATGCAGATTACACTTTAATTTATTACATTACATGCATTATACTTACATTCTATTACACTTTAATTGATATACACTTTAATTGGTATACACCTTAATTTTTTTTACTTTTTTCACAGGTTCATAAAAACCACTCTAAGTATAACCATGCAGGGCTGAACCTCCCCCTCCCCTCCCTCCCCTCCCTCCCCTCCCTCCCCTCCCCAACTCTCCCCTATTTCGTCATACTATATGTAACATGACAGTTTTTTTTATGAAAACATTCAATTATTCAATTATGTCACTCTGACACTATCAAAATATAACTAACTGAATGGATCATTGGCAATTTTTTTCCCTTGACGAAAAAAATTCAAACTCTTAACACACTATACTATGTCAGTGGGCCTTTTCACAAATTTGCATGACTGGCAATACAACAATAGATTCAAGTTGAAACTGAGGTGGATAAGTCTACACATTTACAGTATTTTATACCCTCCAGCATCGATGCAAATCTATAATTGTGTGGTCAAGCGTATTTGAAAAAGGTCTATTTGAATAGAATGAATTCAATATCTCTTTACACACTATATCCATCCACGTTCAATTGCTATTTTGATTTTTTGCTTAATGTAAGATTTAGATCAAAAAACAACTTGTGTCCTGTTCATTGTTGTTAACGTTTACAACAAGAGTCTGACATCAGAAGTTCACTAGTATAATAATAATATTTTTATGACTATAAATGAACCTCCAGATTACATGACAATGCTAAAAAATGTGGCCAATGATAATGTATTTGAATTTTCTGTGTCTACCTTTGAACCAATGAGCAATTGAGCTGTAATGTACATACTGTGCTGACTGGCTGAAATGTATACACTGTGCTGACTGGCTGGAGATGTAGACATAAAAGTACGCGAATACATTAACACTGGCCACACTTTTTAGCTTTGTCATCTAAGCATATAACTATATACTAACTCTGTTTTCTTGCCTCCACTGACACTATATTACCGGATAGCATCTCCAATACCTATGCAAGGTCTAATACACCAGGGGACAGTACAGTCATACAAAGCCTGGGTAGTATTATCCGCTGGACAAAGGTTATCCACTGCAATAGGGAATTATTTCAGATAGATGTTGTAATACAGGCTTTGTGTAATCAACCCCAGAGGATTTTCCTTGAGTACAAAGAAATTTGCAACTCTTTTTATAATCAGCAGCGAATGCATAATATACTACAGCTGTTTTGAAATGCTATTTAGGTAATAACTGCTAATTTATTTTGATATTGTAGGACATTTCTTATAATTCTAGTGGCTCGTTTAGAGAGTCCTATATTTGTCAGCATAATCTGGAACAACACTGGAAAAGAAAAGTATACTTGAGTGAGTGATCATAAGAATTTGGAAAGAAGACATGAAAAGTTGAGTTTAGGAGTGAGAAGGGAATGTGTTTTTGTGCATGCATGCAATTTTTTTGCTATGTACACATGTAAAAATTCAAGGATTTACTAGATAACTTAAATGGGCTTCACAACAACAACAAAAAAATACCCACCCCCTCCCTCACAAGTTAAATGGTCCACCCTTAAATGACATGATTCTTTATTTCTTAGCAGATAGTGAAAAAAATGTGGAGAATGAAATATTACTATGAAACAGAATCATGGTCGTAGAGATGTGGAGGACAATCACTTACTCTCTTAATTTACTAGATAGTTTTCCATCAAAGTCAAAGTGTAATGACATTTCATTTGCTTGGTCTAGGAAACAACAACAAAATGAAATCAATAACACATAAGTCGATTGATTTAATAATTGATTCACTGAATGATTGAATTAAGCATTAGAAGATGATTTCCGTGTTTCTATACTCTGTTAGAAACACGCGGGATTGTTTGGAGAAAACGAGAAAAGGTATTGAATCACAAGCTGAAAGCGAGTGATTCAAAACCTTTTCCTTTTTTGGACGTTTTAGCCAATCAGAGCACGCATTATATAATAGTTATTTTATAAAACTGGTTGAATGATTGATTGATTGCTTGATTGATTGATTGCTTGATTGACTGATTGATTTAATGATACAGATTGCTTCACTGATTGATTGATTGATTTAATGACTGATTGGTTGGTCAATTGATTAATTAATTGGCTGATTGATTGATTGATTGAGTTGTTGATGGATGGATTGATTGATTGATTGATTGATTGATTGATTGATTGATTGATTGATTGATTGATTGATTGATTGATTGATTGATTGATTGATTGATTGGCTGATTGATTGACTAATTGATACATACCTCCGTCATGGCTTGTGTGGATGTCTTCCCTGAAAACACCAGAAGCAAATAATTGGAAAACGATTTTCAGGTAAAGTGAAAGTAAAGTAAACTATCAAATTCATTAATAATGCATGATCTAAAACAATATGGGAACAGTGCAAAATTCTGTGAAGGCATCTGTAAATACTGATACAGAATTCTTCCTGATTTGCAAAATGTTTAGCTTGAAATAGCCATCTAATTTCAAAATGTTCAACCTAAAATACCACCATTAATCTAGACATTTGATAAGTAATCTGACTACATTATTTGAGTCCCACATGTTTGAGGATTAATACAGCTCACTTGCTTGCAGATACAAGATCTCACGTTCATACTGTCTGTATACATTACTTAAAGTATTATACTATATACTATATACTATATATACTATATTTATACTAGTCTGATATTATACAATAAACTACTAGGTGGGGATAAGCACTAAAAACCTTTTAAAATGTTGTCAAAATTGCTGTCAGGATTCCTATTTAAACAATATGATTAAAAAAATATGATCTAATCCTATTTCAGTGTTTTATCCCTGGGAGCACTTTGCCAGTTACAAATTCATTGACAAGAGACAAATATACATAAATGGAAGCATCTTAGAGAAGAAGAAGTTGTCTGAGAACAAACGTATCATCCCAATTAATACATGAACAAGAATGAAGTTTAGAACTTTCTACACTATGAAATCTTGTACAAGGAACTAGAATATGTGACTGTACGTTTACTTCCTAGGGGGGGGGGGGGGGGGGGGGGGGGTGCTCGTCATATCTTTTAGGGGTAAAAATCAAAGATTTGGTATCTTTCACGGTTTAAAATATGAAATTTTTCAATTTTTCACTTTAATTTGCTATCTTTTAGGGGTTGAATAACACTGAAACTCCTGATTTTGGTATCGTTTAGAGATGAAAAATTTGTGAAGCCAGGCCCTTTTGAAAAATGTCAGGTATCTTTTAGGGGTAAGCATTCAAGGTCATTTATCCCTGAAGTCCCCCCACCCCCCCACCCCCCCCCCCCCCCCCTCCCGGGCTTTACTTACTCTAGTAGAAGCTGTTCAACTATGTCATCATTGCCTTTACTGTTGTCACTTGTTTTCTACAAATATGTACATTGAAAAACAAATTACTACCTCATGTCTGACCAATAATTAATAAATGTTACCATAATTATTAACACAGATAATCCACAATGACTTTTGCACAAAATGATCATTATTTGGTTCAATCTAGATTTCCACCCTTTCAGTATAAAAGTTTATCCAAGGTTTAAAATTACATGACAGTGTGCTGATTGAAAAAACATAATATTTGTAATGTATAAATAGTCCAGTTTCATGTTCTTCATTGCTCAGGCTAAGCCTCAATAGTATGTGATATAATTATTCTTTTGTACGAGGTACATCCCGTGGGAATACACCAATCCAAAAACAATATAAATCCCAATGTTTTTGTCTGGACTCTTGTTAATTTACCTAAAATCGAGGCTTAGCCTGAGCAATGAAGAACTTGAAAATGGTCTTACTATTGGATTACTAGGTTACTCCACTGGCAACACCTTTAGGCTTCTATTTCTGTTTTGGACTTCCTTTTTAGTTTGAATTTGGCTGAGCAGAACTGGCAAGCAGGCACCAGTTTCCCTAAAATGTTTGGTTAGATACTAAAGGAGGCCCAAAGGGGTTGCCTGCAAAGGAAGCCACTCAACTACACAGTCACTCAGTCAGTTCTTTTATGCAATAGTTTGCAGTATGGAAATTGCATTTTGAACAAACTATCTCACTCTTTTTTGATGGAAGAAAATCATAATAATTATTGTTTAATAATTGTTCTACTATCATCTTAAAATGTAATTATCACATTAATTTACTAAGATGATAGTATAAAATATGATGTCATACCTTTTTCCAAGTAGTGGGTGAATCTATTGGAGTTTGGTCTGAGTCACAAATCCCAGTATCTTCAGCTACAGAAAGGTCAAGAAAACTACAGCAAATAATGTGTGTCCTTTATAATGTTTCTAGTCTTACTAGTATCTCATGGACTAAACAGGATATCCTTTACTGTTACAAAAGCTGGAGTAATCCACTCTTGACTAATATCTAATCCTACAAATCCCAGTCAGAACAAGAACTCTCACAAACAACCATGTTACATTTTCAATTTAAAAAAAAAAAGAAGAAAGAAAGTATGTACTATGAATGATGATCACTAAATTGCCATCAAATCACACTTAAGCAAATCTATCTATCTTAATCTATCTATCTATCTATCTATCTGTCTGCCTGTCTGTCTGTCTGTCTGGAAAATAGTACATGTGTTACATTTAAAGGATACAATTGCAGCTAGAATAAACTTGACTGTTTTTAGATGGCGAAGCTGGCAAGGTTCTGGAAAAAGAGCAAACATTTGTTTTGAGCTAAATTATTATTGAGAGTCGTAATCATGATAAATATTTCAACAGAGTCAGCATTGACTTAATGTGCTGTAAATCAAAACATGGTTTTCACTCCATTTCACACCTTTCCCTACCTATTTTTACATCCTTCTGCACTTGAAGAAGCAGAATGACCAGTAGAATATCCGGATAATCTGGACTGAAAACTTGCACTACGAAATTGCCCAACCACTGGTGGCTCACTGGAACTCCTAAAATGTCCAGGTATAAATGGCGTTTGTGAGCTCTCTGTATTTTCACCAGACGGACCAGGTGTGTCGGCAGTATTTGATGTGATACTGTTTGTCTGGCTGTTTTTCCTACTTGTGTCGCTTTTATTTGCATCAGAAGTTGATGTTGTTGATGATGATTCAGTGGGCGGGGCTCTATTTTCATGTGTTTCTGTTAAACTGGTATATTTTTGATGTGGTATTTGAGGACTGGAGAATATAACATGAAAAAATATTAATTATCAAACAACTGGTACTATTGCAAATTGTGTTTAAGTAATCTTTGTTGAGGTGGTAAAATTATCATGACCTTCCAAGTGGAAGTAGTCACAGTTAAGGACACTGTTTTCTGACTCTGATCATGACAACTACCAGTCACACAAAACAGTTCTTTTAGGGACCATACTTCGACAAATGATATTTCCTTCAACACTAATTCACCTGTGCCAGACCTTTCAATTAGATTGTGCACAAAATAATATTAAATATCTACAATGGCGCCATTAAAATTTTCATCTTACAGAAGCAATGGCTGATCAAACAGTGAATTCTCAAATTGAAATGCCATACAAAAACGTTCTCTGGGACAATATTATTGAAATCAAATTTTGTGAATTTTCAAGTATCATTTAATGTTTATGAGTCAGTATTACAGTTCATGCATTGCCTCAGATTTTCAATAGGAAGGGGAAAATTTTAAATCATGCTTTTTCACAACTGATAATTGAAAAATTACCAAATTCTAGACAAATGATTATTTGAAAGAGAGACATCTCATGACTGCTCAGAAATGCCATCCAACACTTACACTTTAAATAATGGATCTCCGGAAGTCAGCTGCATATTGATCCTTACCTACAGTAATTAAAAATACAAGAATTAAAATTATTATTAAAATATCATTAGAATTTAGCTGACCATATAATAAAAATTATTGGACATTGGAATAAAAAAATAATTATAAGCATTGAATGAATGAATAAATGAATGACCAAATGTGTGAACGTTGAATGAACATGTGTGAATGAATGAATGAACAAATTTATGAACAAATAAGTAAATGTGTGAATGAATGCATAAATAAATAAACACGTAAATGAATGAACGAACGAACGAACGAACGAACGAACGAACGAACGAACGAACAAACGAACAAACGAACGAACGAACGAACGAACGAACGAACGAATGAGTGAGAGAGTGAGTGAGTGAGTGAGTGAATTCATGGGTAGAAGGCATGGATGGATGGGTTAATGAGAATGTTTGACTGAATAAATTATGAATAAGAAAGCAAAAAAGAGAGAAATGTGAATGGATGAGCACCTTAATTGAAATCACCGAAGTAATAAACAAGACTCACAGTATTATTACTAACGATTTTCTACTAACTTCTAAAATGGAATTATCCTGTCTTGATATTCTATCATCATATCCTTCAAGGATATATCGTCTTGTAATGTTACCAGGGCCAGCAAACTCTGCTAGATTGATGTCAACAAACCCCAGCTGCAAACGCAAATCAATTTACACAGTTAATATCCCAATACTATATGTTGTGAATCAGAGTGTAGTCTGTGCTTTTAGATTGACATTGATAATAGGCCACTTGCACAAAGAAGTCTTGTGACCCCATCTCCCCTAAATTGTGATGCTTTCAAATTGTAAAAATAGGATCCTGAATTCAAGTGAAAACACTAGAATTAGCAAACAGAACCAAGTTTAAACTTGCCATACACAATCAAAAGAAATATTAGCAGTTTTTTTAATATTTGTATTTTGCTTAAGAAATGTTCAGAAAACAGTGTTGCAGGCCATTATTTACTCTACCATCCAATGCATTTTTCCAAATGAATAATTAAGAAATTTTGCAATTTTCAATATTTTCAGTCATTTTTCTTGTGTTGTGCATTAGATGCTCCTGAACTTCGGTGCTCTTAAAAATTTTCATATCAATGATCTTTTCATGTTTGGATCTCATGTTTACAAATTGGAACACTTTAAGCAGGAGATGATTCAAGCCAAGTGACCTTTTAGAGCAAGTCACCTAGTATGGAGCCCCTACTACAAATTAACATAGATTAATTAAAAGTTAAATACGGTCCAATGCTAATAAGTGATGCATTTTTAAGAACTGCTTTATATCAAATAACAAGTGAAATGGTATCTTCATCTTTGATTAAATGGCTTGAATATATATCACTGAAATTATCACTGTATTTAATTCATTGATAATGCACAGTCATGTAGGCTGCTAGTTTGCTCTATTAACTGCAAATATACAGACTTCACACTGAGTCAAGAATAATTTAAAAAGAAACCTGTGCTGTTTAATAAATGATGCAATAGTTTGCTCATTTTGTATTTCCTTGACTTTTATTCATTTAAATTTAAATGTTATTTCTGTGTAATTAGAACTAGCGCCAGATATCACAACATCTTTTATTTGTCCAAGAGGTAAATACTTTCAGTAATTTTGTTTGTCAAATAAAGGTTTTGAAGAACAAGAAATGCCATATAAAAAATACATGAAATATGGGAATTTGTTTTTAATTGATGACAAAATGGAACTTTAAGTGTCAAAGAGGATTCAAATATACTTTTGAATTTCCATTTCCCTTTAATTTTCTCATAAACATTTTCATATGACCTTTTTTCTCGTTTTTGTAATCTTTTCTTCGTATTTTTCCATTCTTCATCTCTTATTAGAACCACATTATTTATTTGAAAGAAATAATAATATGGACAGCTATAAAATTAACCTTTGAAAACTGTTTCAGGAAATAGCACTTTTATACATTCAATCATAACAGTAACATGTTAAAAATGAATATTTTTGTAATTTTCAGCTAACAAACATTAAATATATCTTCTAACAAGAATAATTAAATACTAAATATGTTTGAATATATGTTTGAATTTAATTTTAAATGAACAACCACTAACCTTGACATGAGATTTGCCACCTTTTGCCTCCTAAAACAAAAACAAAATTATCTCAGTTAAAATAAACCAGTGTGTTAGTGTATACTAAATAGGATATAATTATTGGAATAAAAACTTCTATTTAAAACTTCTATTTGCTATAGTTCTCACTTGCTGACTGAGCATCAGAGCCAAACCAATATTATATCATATCTCATTTGGTATAGTGTCTAACAACAGTAAAATATTTGTGGGGCTGCATTACTTACTGCATTCTATTTCATTTGTAAATTACAGACAAAATACATTTTGCCTTAATTATCACAGGACATAGAATGTATTTCAAGTAATATAATAAATTATTACACTCTGAAAGTGAAATTTCCAATTTTTATAAAAATATTTATTTTGAGTTCCTGACAGATAAGAACTTTTTGCTTCTTATTTTTTAGTCAATTCAGAAGTTTTTCATCTCAAATTAAGAAAAAATATTTAAAATAAGAATTACAAAACGTTCTTATCTAAGGAACTTAAAATAAGAAATTTCACTTTTAGAGTGTTTAAAGCTTCTCAACTCAACAAAGGTACCTTTAATATATAAACACACAGTCATATATATTTGTAAAACATAGAATTAAAATTCATTTCAAGTAACCAGAACCCTATTATCAATGTAAAAAAATCAATATCACATTTCAAGCTACCGTCAAATTTAAAATTTTCACATGCATTCGTGCATGGCTGGCCCAAATATGCAATATCATTATGCATGAATAATGACTTTGAAAAGTCATTACTAATCTTGTTCAGTTGACAAAAAATTGATAAAAGGAAAGTTCAGCTTGAGTGGTGTTTTGTTTTGTCAAAGTCAATTTAGTCTATTTTTGTCATTTTCAATTAAAATATTTCCGTGGTGGTATTTTATTAAACACATATCACTTTGTTGTGTCTCAACGAGTTTCACATTCTTCACTTAAAAGTTCTGGAATTAAAGCTTATATTGAGCACGCACAATAATTATTCAAGAGGTTCTACAATAGAAATGTTAAGAATTTCAATTAAATGAAATTACATCAACACTGGATCTTAGCGATGAAAATGGCAAGATAGACAACGTTAGGCAATCTCGTGAAATCAATTAAGTTAAATAAACTCACGATAATCGTAGAAATATTAACAAGTGAAAGAAATATTGCTAAAGCAATAGAGATAAAGCGATGTGTTATCCATTGCCTTTGTATGACGACAAGTTATGTAAATAAAGAGATTCGAAGGTATATGGCAAATGAAATATTCAATATTATTCTAGAACATCAAGGTCAGGTAAGTTCGTGTGCTTGATCATTTAACATAAATGTATGACATCCTTGGAATTAACCTGCTTGAGTGTAACGGCACAGTTCTAGAGAAAAGTAAACACCATCTTTTGAAATAATAAATAACTTCAAAATGCGCACATATTGAGTTAAAACTATTGTTTTCAATGAAGTAAATGCACGAGTACTCACCTTACGAACAGAGACGCGACAGCGACAAATATCCAACACTCCGTTGGCTGCACTAGCTGTCATTTTACATGGAAAGGCAAAACTTGCTCGCCATTTCACACAATTATTCTTCACCTCTCTCCTAAAAGAACAAAGAAACAAGCCATCTCAATAGCAGAAAGCTCAAAAACTTGATAGCTAATTCAATTTGTTGTTGTCTTTGTACCTGGGTGAAACTTCAGTGAAACTCCCTCCATCTAAGAGCCGCACTTTTGAAAATAATACGCCACTTACTAGCGGAACACTTGATAGCTCATTCAAAAAGAAATTAACTTGAAAACTGAACTTTTTCTTCTTCATTTTCTGATGGTTTTAGTCAGGTTTTGAGAGAATACTCGCAATGAGAAAATCAATCGACATTTTGTTGTAATCACAACATCTGTACTACCCACAATTCACAGCGAGACACCGGAAACGGAAATTGTTCATCGTGCTCAGTGACTTGCGTCATGCAAATGACCGCACAGGAAACCCGTACATGAATAAATTGCGAATTAGAATAAAAAAAATATGAATAAACTAATAAGGTTGCAGGCATTCTATGAAAGAAAAAAGAAAGGAAAAAAGACAAAAAGAAAATGCATTCACAATCCAAACACACGATAAACAAATGAAAAATTTATAATTACAAAAAAAACACAAAAAAAAAAAACAACAACAACAAAAAATAGGCAAATACTGAAATGAATGACTGAATAAATAATCAAATGAAAATATATAAAAAACAAACAAATGAATAAATAAATAAATGGATAAATAAATAACTAATTAAATAAATAAAAGATAGATAGATAAATAAATGCCAAAATAGCTGACAAATAAAAAATAAAGAAATACATAACTAAATAAAGATAGAAAAATAAACATTACTATTTAAAGATAAAAAAATGCTCTCACGACGTTTGGACATTATCCAATGTTACACCTATCAAATAAGTATTTTATATGCAAGTCCATTTCGTCTCTTCTGGACCGACGTCAATCAGTGTCAGAAGCAGAACTAATTCCTGATTAAATATGAACAGTTATAGGAAGCTAATAAATCCAAAAAGATTTATTAAAACAAGAGGAAAATCGAATAACAGTGCAAGAAAGGTTTAGATTCTTCTCCGTTTTGTTTATGCAAAATATCTGAACTAAGATCTATCACTACAGTACTTTCCTTTTCTTCTTCTTTTTTTTCTCAAAGCTTATGCATGTAAAAAGGTTTTTTTTCACCAGTGTGACACGTGCAAGACAGTATTTGTCCGCTAATCTCATTTTTACGGTATACTCAGTGTGTAACAAAGCGATAATGCAAATTTGTCAGTTTATTTGAAAAAGCTTTGAAAAAAGTGATAAAGTTCGATTTGATAAAACTATTGATGACTTTATTTCTTACGAATATAATAGAAATCCCTTTATATCTGTTTGTATCTGTGGAATACGGTGTATCGCAGGGATCTGTTATTAGCCCTTTGTTGTTCCTCAAAGTTTTTAAGAACTGTTGTCCTTACTCTCAATTTCCAAAGGTGAAAATATTCTAAAAGTCCAACACTGACTCTCTGTTATTTTTGTGAATGAGTAAGCAATGAATATGTATAAAATTATCTATAAAGTCCTTGTTTCAAGATCAAATTCACGGCAAACCCTTATCGTTATTTAAACTAGATTGGTCGGCAAACATCAAATATACAGGTAAATTAATTTGAATTAAATTGGAAATAAACCTTGTTTGAATTGGTTTTAAATTAAACTAACGTTAATAATCTATGTGATTGTGGGTCATAGCATGATCTGCAAACGTTAACACTGTCATATTTTAATTAAAATATCATATTTTGATTCACTAGAGCAACTTTGAGTAACTGGTGAGTTGTGAACGTAAATATCGCAAATTATGAACATTGCTTTCTTCGTCAGGTTGCCAAATATGTAGTGTTATATACATACTTAGACTTGCTCGCCATCAAAGTTTTCAAATCTTTTCAGTGGAATTAAAAGGAACCCAGGTGAGCGAATACAAAAATTATCACGAAGCGCAAGCAGGTGTCAAGTGTAGTGTTATATAAGGCTTTGGAACCATCACTGAGTTTCTTCACACCAAGAGGTACGTGCAGTTCCAACAATTACTTTAAGTCAAGGGTTGAGCTTGAAGCAGATCCGCATTTCATAGGAACTTAGTTGAACGACTACTAATCACAGTCAAACTGATAGCAGATGTCAGGATTGCTTTACCCTACTTGTGAAATACACTCATACCCTCCCATATGCCAATTGAGGTACGTTGTTACACCACTTTCTTAAATTAAATGTTTGAGCCTGAAGTAAATCAAACCTACTTTGAAAGAAACCTCCACAACTTTAAGCGAACTTGAACAAAACAAGACAATCGGCGATCCTGTAGAAAAAAGACACGATATAAAGGTACTCCCACTTTTATGCTACCTTTGGTACATTAACAAACAGGACACACAATTCAAACATTACTGATACCAACAACGAATTAATTGTCTTGCAGAATGAAGATCACTATAAATACAACACTGTGATTCTAACCGATATTATTTCGAGATTGATTTCCAAATGCAAACAGTTTCATCCAAACAACTCAATTTTTCAACAAGGTAATATTTCCGGGAGCTTTATACACTTGGAGACTACTTGGAAAACTAGCTGTGCTTAATAATATGTTGACCTATGATATATTCGTGTACATAGTCATTGCTGCCATAGCTTTAAATGCACTTGCAGCTGCACTGGCAGTCGTGCTGAATCTCACAGTAATAGTGACTTTAGCAAAGACATCTTCTTTATGGATGCCTTCAAATATTCTGATCATGGGCTTGGCTATTTCAGACCTTGGTACAGCGGTTTTTACAGAGCCTTCATTCTGTGGTTTCTTACTCTCGTTTCTGTTGGTAAAAATACAATGGATGAAACGTTTTTCCACGATCATGATGTTTGGTACTCAGATCTTCCAAACGGTATCCCTAGCCACCGTTACAGCAATAACTATCGACAGGTTCCTTGCTATAACCTTACATTTAAGATACCAAACTATCGTCACGGTGAGACGAGCTGTGATAATTTTGGTGGGAATCTGGTTAATGGCACTCATTTATACCACTATGCGTCAGCTTGCCCTTAGTTATTCGTACAATCGGATACTCTCGTTACTAGCCATTTCTATCTTGCTGTTATTTATTATTTTAAGTCTTTTCTTAATGTTCAGGATATCGTATGTTGTTCGAAAACATTCCCTGCAGATCCACGCTCAAGAACAACAGTTGAACATCGCACGGCACAAAAAGACAGTCAACACAATGTACTTTATAATGGGATCATTTGCTATTTCTTTCGTTCCTTCGTGCATCTATAGTATCCTTATGATGTCAGGAACAAATTCAATTTCTAAACAATTAGACACAATGACGTCCGTTGCCATAAGTTTATTAGTCTTAACATTGATGAATATTTGCAGTGTTTTTCATCCTCTTTTATATTTCTGGAGAATACAAGGAATGCGCAGCGCAGCCAAAGCACTTATGCGAAACACTTGGAAAGCTTTGAAAACCTGCCAATAATTGCAATCTTCTTTTAACTTCGCAGCTTTTAGAGCACCTGCTTATAATCTTTAGATATATCAAGTTTAAATGCTCTCCAAAACGTGAATGCGCTCAATTATTGCCAAAAACAACGCTCGCATTTTTTTAGTAGAGAACAGAAGGACCAAAAAAACGTTATAGCAATAGCTAACTTACTATTGTGTTTCACAAGGCTTGTTGTTGGACCACTTTGCTTTAGATCTGCCATGTTAAAGTATCTGTTATACACATGGAGTAGAAAAAAGAAAGCTAATTATTTGGTTGATGTAGTTATTTGTCTAATATTTTTCAAAATGCCGCACCATATACACAGTACGTAGTGCCTGTAATATTTATTTTTTACATGCTTCATCACTAAGCTACGTGGGCGTTATTTGACGTCTGACAAGAGTTGCCAAGAGAAACTCAATATATTAATAACCCATGAATAAAAGAAATTTGATCAGTCAGAAAATCTGGTCTGAGGAAGGTATTTCTTTACTATGTATGTACTTTTGCGCATTTAGACATTACAAGTAATATATATTTGGTCTGTATGCATAATCCCAATCGATCGCTTCTCTTATTATAGTCAATAAAAAAATTAATCAAAATTTTGTGTTATTGACTATTGCTCACTATTGTAAAATTTGAGCATTGTGATTGATTGATCCACCATACGTATATATTGCTAAAATATGAATGCAGTGAATATGACAATTCGGCATGAAACAGGTGTGAACATATATGAGTTCACTTTAAAAATAAAAGGCGTATATTATTTGTGACGTTACTCGCGCGAATCTTCATCGTGCGCTAAAAGATGGCTTGTAATTGTTGCTCACGGTCAAAAAGTGAATTCTCATTTTGAAGCAAGGGGAAACACTTGAAAGAGGTTCAGTGCCATATTTGCAAAGATACCTTTAATTGGATATCAAACTCATTTTTTTTTCATTCGCATCTACAGGAAAATCGTCAGTATCAAACTTTTCATTTCTGAAGAGTTTCATCTATTTATTTCTCTTCTGATTTCATGGCGTTTATACATCTTGTCGCGATTTTCATTTCATGATCTGCATTGCTGCGTTAAAACAAAACTTCGTCCCAAGCTAATAAGCTCAGTACTCCTGTCTATTTTCTCAGCTATTTAGCTTTTCTCCAACCATTATCGTCCAACCACATAGAGAGAAAGTTGAGTTCTTCAGTATTTGTGCATTGGCGATACAATCCCAGTGTTGCTACGTAGAGAATGAATATATCATCGTGCATGAATACAACCAAAAATATCACCACATTTAGTTCGGGGTCCTTTATAAACCTTTCCGTAGGCCTAATTGGGACAGTCGTTCGACTTTCACTGTTCACAACTAAAGCTTTGAATGGATCAGAGAACATCTCAAGCAATACGAATGCTTTCAACTACATTTCAAACAGCAGTTCTTTCCAATTTCTTGTGTACTTGTTCATAGCTGTAAATGCATTAGCCGCAGTCTTAACAGTGGCGCTGAATCTCTTAGTTATAGTGACTTTGGCCAAAACGTCTTCTTTATGGATGCCCTCGAACATTCTGGTCATGGGCTTGGCTATTTCAGACCTTGGTATAGGCATTTTTGGAGAGCCTTCATTCTGTGTCTATTTGGAGTCGACCCTTAAAGGTGAATTAAAATGGATGGAGCTGTTTAAAACCATAACAGAGGTCTGTGTTCGGATCTTCCAAACGGTATCTCTGGGAACAGTCACATCAATAACTATCGATAGGTTTCTGGCTATACGATTACACTTAAGATATCAAAACTTTGTCACAATAAAGCGTACGTTGACGGTCTTGGTGATGATTTGGCTAATGACACTAGTGAACACGGTTACTAACACTCTATACGGTTCTGTTGATCCACAGGCATGGCACATCTGTGACAATATTATAGTTCTTACTTCGATTCTTTTAAACCTTTCGCTAATGTTCCAAATATCATTTGTAGCTCGAAGGCACTCCCTCCAAATCCAAGCTCAAGAAAATCAGTTTAATATGAAACGTTACAAAAAGACTGTTAACACCATGTATCTTATCATGGGATCGTTTGCAGTTTGTTCAATTCCTTGGTGGATATTTCACAGCACCATTGTAATTTCAGATGCCAAAATGGCGCAGGACATGCACGATAGTATGATTGTTTTTGGTGTTAGTGTTTTGATAACAACCCTGATGAATATCAGCAGTATTTTCAATTCACTTGTATATTTCTGGAGAATACAAGGAATGCGCCATGCTGCAAAGGAACTGATACGAAATTCGCTGAAATGAAAACCTCTGTCTCTTTTTGTTTAGATTTGATTCGATCTTGAGCGATTAAAAAAACTCGCTATATCATATTATGATAACATCTTATCTACCATTCGAGATGTTACAAAGCGGCATCTCGGAATCAACGAAATTGATAGAATCAACGAAATCGACGGAATCAACAAAATTTTTATTATTCGCTTCCTGTCTTTTTTTTGGGGAAACTTGTGGGAAAATCTAGAACAGCTCTTACAATGTGAATCGAATTTTAGGAATTTACAAAGAAAAAATATGCAATATAATTGGCAGTCAAAACACCTGAAGCGTACCCTCTAAAAATTCAATATTGATTTTATTAATCGAATATTGAATTGATTATTCGAGTCAAATAATCAAATTCGTAAACAGGTCAACAAAATTCAAAATAACGTATTTCTAAAAAAAATCTACAATAAAGCAAACAACGTCTATAGCTCTTTTGTCTTGAAATTCTTCCATGACATTTTCTGGACAGTTTTTAATATTTCCAATATTTCCACTGAGGAGAGTATCGCAGGCGCACGAACCCCTGACGGCTGGAGACTGAGCCTAAGTTAAAGATTTTCAATCCACTTGTATATTTCTGGAGAATACAAGGAATGCGCCATGCTGCAAAGGAACTGATACGAAATTCGCTGAAATGAAAACCTCTGTCTCTTTTTGTTTAGATTTGATTCGATCTTGAGCGATTAAAAAAACTCGCTATATCATATTATGATAACATCTTATCTACCATTCGAGATGTTACAAAGCGGCATCTCGGAATCAATGAAATTGATAGAATCAACGAAATCGACGGAATCAACAAAATCGACGGAATCAACGGAAGAAAGCAACGGAATCAACGAAATCGAGGGTAATGAACGGAATCGATAGAATCAACAAAATCAACGGAATTGACAGAATCAACGAAATCGACGGAATCAACGAAATCCCAAAACATTGATATTTATTTAGAGTTGTATGAGAGGAAAACAGTGTCGTATCGTATCGTAGCCGTAGTTTCTAAGAAAACGTTTGAATCATCTACCGTATCGTATTGATATAGTAACCGTACAGTTTCCCAGTCATGCGAAAACGACTCTATCAATCTTGAAGCTGAATAAAATGAGATGAACAGTTTTCACGCCACAAAATGACATTCCCATCGGCAAAGTTTACAATCCCGAATGTTTTCAAAACTCATCATTTATTCTTTGCTGTTCAAAAAGTATATCATTGCCAAAATCGCTCCAATCGTTAACCATAAAGTTTTTTTATTATTCGCTTCCTGTCTTTTTTTTTGGGAAACTTGTGGGAAAATCTAGAACAGCTCTTACAATGTGAATCGAATTTTAGGAATTTACAAAGAAAAAATATGCAATATAATTGGCAGTCAAAACACCTGAAGCGTACCCTCTAAAAATTCAATATTGATTTTATTAATCGAATATTGAATTGATTATTCGAGTCAAATAATCAAATTCGTAAACAGGTCAACAAAATTCAAAATAACGTATTTCTAAAAAAAATCTACAATAAAGCAAACAACGTCTATAGCTCTTTTGTCTTGAAATTCTTCCATGACATTTTCTGGACAGTTTTTAATATTTCCAATATTTCCACTGAGGAGAGTATCGCGGGCGCACGAACCCCTGACGGCTGGAGACTGAGCCTAAGTTAAAGATTTTCAAAGATTTTTTTCCGTCTCAAATGGCGACTTCTTGTTTTGAGTACATCAGATGTCAATTTCAAAATTTAGGATTCAAATCGAATATTCAATTCGATGTTCAAATAGAGTGCAAACACTAGATGTGCGCAACAGTTGTCACTATTTAGTAGTAAATAGTACTAATTAAACAAACGAAAAGAATATAATTAGCATAAAATAGCATAAAATAATTTAGTGATATTCATGTTGCACACTTTTAGTGCGTGCACTCTAATGAAATCAAGAAAAAAGTCTTGGTGGGTACGCTTGAGGTGTTTTGACTAGAAGACAAAAGGACAAAGAGCCAGTCGGTCTGCATGACTTCCAAGTATGCTCCTTTCATTCATTCTGCGTTCTTTTTCTTTGCACATCTGTTTTGAAATGAACTGAATATTAGCTACATGGTGTCTGCGAATGTTCTTATCTTAATTTTTGAATAAAATGCACTTTTTGAGGACCGACCTTTAAAGCTTATTTATTCATACAGTTTGACCAGTTGTAGAGTGCAAACGCTTAATGTGAGCAACTATTCGCACTATTTAGTAGTAAATAATAAAACAAAAGAAAACAATAGATGTAGCATAAAATAGCACTATTTAGTAATATTTATGTTGCACACTTTTAGTGCGTACACTCTAATACTGAATTAGCGAATAACAATATCAAAAAACAAATATCAAGTTTTCCGTTTTCTTGTTTTAAATACAAAACTGCACACATTATATAGTTACATAGTTTATAACAATTTTGTGATGAAGTTTTTTTGTACATTTTGACTCATGAATGATTTGTTACAAAAAAAAATCATTAGATATGCAAAAATGACTTTGCTATTTGCTAAATTGCATTTCAACTGAACAACCTTTTCAAGAATAGCTGCCTTTCGTACTATGAATATGAATTGCTATGAAAAGTAATTATCGAGCAGCTGTAGACATTTAATGCTTTGTATATTCATCGACAAATAATACTGTTTAGTGGACTTTAACCCATATTTAGCCTTGGCGATTTGAGAGGTAAGACTTGCTCGCAGGCATGATTTAAATTTCTCGTTCTTATCGAACAGCCACATCTGAAACAAATATGAGTACGACAGACCTACGAAACCGAAAAAACGCAGTGAATGGGTAACAGTGAAACTATACATTGCATTTGACTTCATTTTAGAGAACCTAGTGCATTAGACCACAACTCACCCGAGTTGGACACGCCACACTCGTCTTTCTTAAGGAACTATCATCTATTTGGCTTCAAAGCTTCGTCATTCCAGTAAATCTTCGTTATCGTTACAGAATGAATATCACCGCAAATGGCACACAATACGTCCAGACTATACCATCTCGAGGTTTCATACCCCTGCCAATTCCTATAACGTTTACAAAAGTTCAAAATCGATCAATTTTTCAAAACGTTAATGAGTCACAGAACGGTATAAGCAATAGGTTTCTGTTCGATTACATATCGAGCAACAGTTCCCTCCTCATTGCATTGTATTTCTTCATAATTGTCAACGCACTTGGAGCTGTTCTATCAATTGTGCTGAATCTCACAGTAATAGTGACTTTGGCAAAGACACCTTCTTTATGGATGCCTTCGAATATTCTGGTCATGGGCCTGGCTATTTCAGACCTTGGTACAGGTATTTTTACGGGGCCTTCATTCTGTGGCTATTTGGTGTCGGTTCTACGCAAAAATGTCCACTGGATTAAAATGTTTTCTTGTGCCATTGTACTTGCAGGTTCGATTTTCCAAATAGCCTCCCTCACTACTGTTACAGCGATAACAATCGATAGGTTTCTTGCCACAACTTTACATTTAAGATACCAAGTTTTTGTAACGATGAGACGGACATTTATTTTACTCGCGGCGATATGGCTAATTGCAATCGTCTACGCTGGTACTTTCACTGTTTATGGTGAAAGATATATACAGGCATGGAATATACTGACAAATGCAATCGTACTGGTAAATATAATCATAACCATTCCCTTGATGATCAGAATATCATATGTAGTTCGAAAACATACCCTACAAATCCGTGAACAACAACGTCAGTTAAATGTTCTACGGCACAAAAAGACGGTCAAAACGATGTACTTTATAATAGGATCGTTTGCAATTTGCTTTATTCCTTGGTGGATCTTTAGCCTCGTCGTTATCACAAAACTAATTATGATTCACGAGATCGATGATGCTGTTAGTATCATTGCCATTAGTATATTCATCACAACCCTGATAAACATCGGCGCTGTTTTTAATCCTCTTCTGTATTTCTGGAGAATACAAGGACTACGTTATGCTGCGAAGGAACTTTTGACAAAGCCATGGAAAACTTGTTGAAATTTGTTAATTCGGGCTTGATTGAGAATCGAACTCAAGACATGCGCGTTGCCGTTGTAATGCTCTTCCAACTGAAATATGAAGCCTGATATGCTGGTGAGCTGGTCAACTATTTTTTGGTAACGCCGGGATGCATGGACAACTGACCAGCTACTTGTATATTTACTAAGCATCTAAAAAAATACTGGTTCTAATTCAGCTTTTACCAAGCAGAATAATTTGAAATAATACCTCAGCCGTTTTTATACTTGTTAATTCTCTTTTTTGTGCCCGTTTTTTCAGTCATGTTTTGGAAACTTGCCGCAAGCAACTTTCCATAGAAGTTAATTCAAGTTAAAGTAACAAGTGCCCTGGAATTGTGTTTTGGGAGACTATAACAAAGACGTGCATTAGTCAGTGCACAAAGTCTATCGGAAGTTCAAAACTAAAAGGGTTTGAGTTTATTGAGTTTACATTTTTCTTGTATATATATGGTAAAAAAACAATTGTAGGCAAAGTTTCATGCCCAGCACACGAACAATACTTTATTTGATTAATAAATATAGTGGTCATAGTCAAATATAATACAATAGAGAACTAGTGCAAGAAATGACTGCGTGAACAACATACATTAAAACTCTCGAAAAATATTAATAGGTTTTTTGCATTGACTAGATTGATTAGAACTTGATTAGAATTTCAGTTGTTCTATATTATAAAAAATACGTAAAATTATTCCCCTTTCCGGTATTTAAAAAGGGGTTGGGACCGACTTGTTAAATATTTACTAAGATTAAGATATCAACCCCCAAACAAAACAGAGCGTACCATTTTTAGTATTATCACCAAGTTTCAGCGTGTATGAACGAATATGTAGTGAGTGGCAATTTTGTAAAAGTCGCAAAAATAACAAAGAATGTATGGGGTTTGAAGACAGCGTCCCAAAATTGTCCCCAAAACCAGGATACGTTCTCTCTAATTTTAAAGATTTCCGTAAGGCCTACGTGTCAGTCAGCATTTGTTGAAACGTTCTGAAACTTGGTAAACTTGGTAATTTTAGTGCGATCTTCCATGTGGTGAGATTTGTTTTTTAATTGGATAAAAATTTCTAAATTCGTCTCCAGTCCCTTTTTGAATTCCGGAAAGGCGAATATGAGTCGTTACAACGTAGAAAAGGTTCTAGCTGGCTAAGACCCCTTTTATGTCCGTTTTCTTCATTTTTTACTTTTCTTTCAGTTTCGATTCGAAGTCAATGTTTCTCAGTTCAGAAATCCTTAAACCCCTTTTAAGTCGTTACAATTCATACATTTCTGCAAGCTTTGAAAAGTTTGTTTTCTTTTAACAAAATAAATAAAATATAATAAAAAATAAGTCTGTACTTGCTATTTTTTTATCTTACTATTGAATTTCAGTCAATGTGAAGCAATAGTTAGGGAATTGTTTAATGTTTTGCCCTACCTCCTAATAATAATAGAAGGTAGCACACGCGGCTGCCAACGGCCGACAGAATGTCGCTTCTAGCTCGTGGAAAATCACAAATTATTCTGAAAACCCCTCCGGATTATGTTTACCCAATAAATAATCATTACAATCTATGAATTTTGTTCCAAAACGTCTACAATATCACTAGGAAAAAATTCCCCATTGGTCGCTTTGTACATTGGCAGTACAGGCGCATGCGCAGACGGCAGTCCAAGGCATTTTGGACTTTTCAGTGGATTATGCCAGAGTCCTTGTTTCGAGCCGCTGGCCGAAGTAACGAGGACCCAGGGTACGAGATTGGGTTTTAAAAAGAGCCCGAGCATGCGCAGTTCCGGGCAAATACAGACGAAATCTACAATCTTGGACAACATGACTTGAGACGTGCTGCGTGCGTTTTAAAAAAAACGCTCATTTTTTATTCTATGCATTTTACACATTCATGCGCATTTTTCAGACATGTCACACCCCTCCCCCATCTCAATGTTGTTGCCTGGATAGCAGCTATCCCAAGGGTTATTTCTAGACTAAAACAACATTGTTTTGGGGGGTAGGGGGAACAGCAACATCCACAAGACCCAGGAATGTACAAAAATTTGTATTTTGTCTCCAGTGTTCTGTCCAAGATTATAGCTTCAAATCGAGCTTTTGAAATTTAAAAGAAAAACAACAAAAAAGAGCTCTAAGAGTAGTGTATTCCGATTTAGCCACGCCTTATGAAGAGTTGCTTGAAAAGCTGAAATTCTTCTTAATAGAGCTATTCAGGCTTCGTACAACCGACCCCAGTGGTCTTTCAATGTGGGATCAAAAATATGTACATTTTTACTCAACTGCTCATGCTCAATACATGTTTTCTGACCAAACTTACATTTTTTACTTTTTTAAGCATTTTCGCATTTGATATTTCTTAATATAAGTATTGGCGTTTTTGAAGCAGATCGTGTTTTATCAGGTCTAAAAGCCCTCGCTCCTGCTCGTTTATTAAACAGTACATAAAACTTATTAAACGAAAATAAAGTTTTATTATCATTAACTAACACGTTTCACAAAAGGCAAAAACATTTCAAATGTAATAATTATTATATATATAATGTGTATAAATGCAATCATATGTATTTATTCCGTTCACTGAACTGTTTTTTTGACATTTTTTTAATTTTTATACATCATTTGATATTAAATAAATATGGCGTGCCCGAATTTTCTTAAAGTTGCGATTAGCACTGGTCGTCAATATATATGGCCACTTTGACATATTAATTTGAAAAATCATTTTCTTCAAATGTCTATGTATGGTACACAATTGGTTTGTCATATTTCGTAATCATGAATAGAATAAAATGAAAAATAATTATCAATACAAGCAGCTGTACACATTTGTTGCTAATGTGATCATCTACTTCAGTCCTAAATACTGTTGTTCATCATGTTTTTACACTTACCACTTAGTCTCGCTAATATGTGCTCACAATCACAGTTCAAATGAATTTGTTCATTTGAAACAACAACAAACACATCTGAGATATCTACGGTTGAAAATCTCCAATGAAGTTTTTCTTTTAGTTTTGACTTCCGTTCGCAGCTGAACCCGGATCGATGTTTCAAAACGCTTTCAACGAATCTGAGAACATTACTCTTCTGTTCGATAAGATTTTGAACAGTATTTCCCTACAAAATGGAATGTTCTTCTTGATAACTATCAATGCCCTGGGAACTATTTTAGCCGTTGGGTTGAATCTGGTAGCCATTGTGACTATAGCAAAGACGTCGTCTTTAAGGAAGCCATCAAATATTCTGATCATGGGCTTGGCTATTTCAGACCTCGGTACAGGCTTTGTTACGTGGCCTTCATTTTGCGGTGTCTTGGTTACGATCCTACGAGATGACTCTAAGTGGAAGAGGCATTTTGTGACGATCATGGTCTTTGGTGCTCAAATCTTTCAAACCACATCATTGGCTACATTCACAGCAATAACATTCGATAGATTTCTAGCGATAAGCTTACACTTGAGATATCAAAACTTTGCAACAGTAAAGCGGGCAACGATGATCTTGGTATTGATTTGGTTAGTTTCAATAATCTATAATATTACTTACATTCTATATCGTTCAGTTGATCCACAGCCATGGCAAATATGCCTAAGTATTACAGTGTTTGTAGCGATTCTTTTCAACCTTTCGCTGATGTTCAAGTTATCACATGTAGTTCGACGACACTCCTTCCATATCCAAGCTCAACAACAACAGTTAAACATCAAAAGATGCAAAAACACGGTCAACACTATGTTTCTTTTAATGGGATCATTTGCGGTGTCTTTCGTTCCTTGGTGGATGTTTTTTAGTGTTTTTATCATTTTAGAAGCAACTCAGTCAAGTACACACCAATTAGATGAACTAACCATCTTTGTGATTACTTTGATAATTCGAACCTTGCTAAAAATCAGCAGTATTTCCAATCCTCTTTTATACTTTTGGAGAATGAAAGGAATGCGCCAAGCTGCAAAGGAACTCATACGAAACGTTTGGCAAGCGTTGAAGACTTGTTGAAAATTGCATCTTCTCGATCTTGAGAAATACTACTGTTTTTCGGAAAGTGTTATCCAGCTGATAAACCTTTTTCCATAAAATAAATTCTGAATATACATTACAAAGTGGTTACCTTGTATTCAGGAGTTAACGTTACCCTTGCTTGTACAACAGTGCTTCCTGACCTTAACGTGTTTGGTAACTAGGACTGACTGAAATTGCTTGCTAAAAAAGGAAAGTGCAGGGGCGCACGTCCAATATGCATATACGCAAGTGCGGACTTGAAGTTACCAAGTTGAAGTTGACATTGTTCCCATTGTTTCTATTTTTTAAAATTTTATTTATACGTAACCAAGACTTTTGTGATGAAAAAAGAACACTTTAATTACATTGTAAAATTGAATCTAACCAAGAAAACAAGAACGCAGTATTTTTTCTTCTGTTTATTTAAGTTTTTTAGATCATAGGTACTTATGCATACCTAAAAAAAGGAACGCGCTGCGTCCCTGAAGACAAGCACGAGTGGATAATTTTTGTTGTTGTTGTTGAACTTTCTTTGGATAAAAAGCTTGTGTTAGGATATTGCGACAAATAAGTGATGTTACAAAGTAAATATCTTTGTTTACAGCTTTGTTTAAATAAACGATATTTGTCTTATGATCATCACTGCGAAAATGCACTTTTTGGACAAAACTAGGCTATTGAAAACGCAATCCTTTTCTTTCTTCAGGATTTCTTTAGCGTTTTATCGACCGAGAGCCCTGGCGCCCAAGAGGGTTTGACGTCATCTCATGCTCCCTAACGGTCAACTGCAAAATAGGAAGCCCATTCTAAAACCTAGAATGGAAAGCGCTCGAAAGAGACGCCTGCGAAAGAGTGTATTGTCTCTTCATCGTTCATACAGATGTTGATAAAAAGTTATTCAGTCATGCCGATTTGTTCAGAAATTGTTTAAATACATCACTTAGGTACCAGTAATTAGCGTCAATTCTTGCGTGATTGTTTTAGAATACAATACTCGCGCGTTGATCTTTTAATGAATAAAGTTACATGAACAACAAGGCATCATTTTACCTGCGCATGCGCTGAACTGCTGAGCCAAACAATTGTATGGCGGGCTCCTCACAGGAATGACGCGCAAAAGCCTATATTGTCAACATGGCGCTTGTTGTGTAATATTTTTTTTACTATCGCTTGTTGTTCTTGCCTTCTTTTGCAGATGTAAAAATATAATGTACAATATAAACGTTTATTTAATTTCTTTAATATTTAATTCATTGACATGAAAAAATAAACAACCCTGAAATATTTATTCCAGCGATTTGAATCAGGAGTCATTTAGATAAATATGATAGATATTGCAAAGAAATAAGTGGGATCGATTGTAGCACACGAATTGGGAAGATAGAACTTAGAGCTGCAAGGCTATAATATTCTCTTGATTTGAAAATGAAACCGATATTCTGTCTGCCGCTAAAACCACCATCAATAATATTTCACTTGAAACCCCTAATTAGCCAAATTTTGTCAACAATGCTCTAGCTAGACCCACTAGACAGGCCTCATCAATGTAGAAACAGCTCGCAGCATTTCACTTTTCTACGAGAAAACCTCTAGTTTATATCTAATGATTAACTCCTTAGAGCTTCTACAAGAATAGTGAGTAAATCTCTGGCTCAGATTCCGATTCACCGAAGTGTCGCTTATTCTACACCGATTCACACGCTCTGACATGCTCTGAAATTTACAACGTGGGTTGTAATCATAACTTTCATCTATCACGAGATCAATTCTTAACTTCACAACAGTGATTCCATACATACATGTTCCACTTTACTTCTGTAAAACAAAGCACTAAAAAGCAACCAAACAAAAGTCCGAACAAATAAATAAAGACGTCCATTCGCATTTATTCCTTATTTGTAATTGCAGCAACTCAACAGGATTAATTTCAAAAAAAAATTATCTAGCAATAAAATTACTCCATAACATCTTTGAGGTAGATCAAATAGATATTATTAGGGCCATTTTTTGGCATAAACCGATATCGAAAGCCATGTTTTGTGGTTCCCGCGTTTAGTTTCTTATGCGTAGTTTGAACATTTACGTCTTCAAAGTGACGACCGAAGAGATATTAAAAAATTCATCTCTCAATAGATGAAACTTTAAAATCGCTCTCAAGGCCTCTCAAACCAGAATATGTGCATAAACAACTACAACAGAAAACCATAAAACATGGCTTCCGGTATCGGATTATGCCAGAGCCGCAGGCCACAAGAAAACGCGGGGTCTGGGAAGGAGATTGGAAAACCGAATACTGAATTCCAAGATCGAAATGCATTGTTGAATGGAATTCATTGAAGCGAATAGTGTCATGTGTTCTGTGAAAACTGAATGAATCATCAAAATATAGAGCCGGTATGCTTTCAAATTAGATGACATATATATAATCATGTATTTATTAATTTGCCTTAGTGTTTCATATGATCACAGGTAGCCCAAGCTGAATGTTTGTGATCATTTTTAGCAATATTGCTTAGAAAACAACAACACACAAGTACACATTAATGTTTATCATATTTCATTTATTGCTAAAAACGGTCACAAACAGTCAGCTTGGACTACCTGTAATATGATGAGTCGTGATGATAAAAAACAAAAAAACAACAAACAATTGTTGAAGAATTTGAACTGAGAAACATTGAATTCGAAAAATAGAAATGGACAAAGTTGTGCATCAAAGGGGTCTTATAGCTAGCTAGAGCTCTTTTGAGTTATTAATACTCATATTCATATATGAGATCTTTTTGTGGACAACTATCCTGAAATTAACTGCATAATCAGTAGTATAGTCCATCTGCAAATGATAAAAAATGCAATTTAACTTTGTCCAATCGAGGTTGGTCTTTTGATTAAAAGTTCTGACCATACGTAATACGAATTTGAATATATATATGATGTCAGTCCAATTTTCTGAATTTTTTATTACCTTTTTCTTATTGAGGACTGACTCACTTTAACAAATTGATTATTTAATTATATATCGTAATTTAAACATGAATTTAGTAGTGAAAATGATCAATAAACCGCTCTAGACTATTACTCCGACATATTACTCCCACGAAGGACCAACGTATGAAACGCCAGTTACCACTACTACCATTCAACGGTGTTTAACTTATTTTTACATTTACAACTGTTTCTCTAGAAACACCGTAGCAGTCCTACCTAGTATTTTTTACTAGTTTATAGCCTCTAGACTATCGTTAACTTATGACTTTGGCAAATACTGTTGCAGTATTGTCATTCCAGTACGGTTTAACATTGTTACGAAAAGAATAACATCACCACAAATTCTACGGAAAACTTCACTGTTAGTTTGGGATCTATAGTCGAAAGACAGCTGTTTATTACAAACTTTCTATAAAAACAGTACTCATTCCACTTACAATGAATCGATCGATTTTTCCAAACGTGAATGAATCCGACAACTTTACAATCAATAATACTGTGGTCAGTTCCATATCAATCAGCATCTCCTTGAAAATTGTGATGTACTTCTTCATAGTTTTCAATGGATTGGGAGCTGTATTAGCAGTTGTGCTAAATCTCTTGGTCATCATAACTATAGGAAAGACATCTTCCCTCCAAATCCTCGCTCAAGAACAACAATTGAATATCGTACGGCACAGAAAGACTGTGAACACGATGTATTTCATCATTGGATCGTTTGCACTTTGTTTCATTCCTTGGTGGATCTACGAGACAATATATATCTCGAAAGTGAACACAAAACAAGAGTTCCGTGAAAAGGATGAAGCGTGCATTGCTCTTATAGCTATCATAACTACGATAAACATCACCCGTGTTTTTAATCCTGTTTTATATTTCTGGAGAATACATGGAATGCGTCAAGCTGCGAAAGAACTTTTGCGAAACTCTTGGGAAGCTTTCAAAATATGTTGAAAAGAAAGAAAAAAACGTTGATATACTGATTAAAAGACCCAATTCTGTTATGAATTAATGTATAGACAGACCGAGCAGTTGCATGTTGTAGGATAAATCTACAACTTAGATTTCGAGAAAAGATTATTGCCTACGTTTTGTTCTTTAATTTAGAACGTCGCCTTGAAATTGATTATTCACAAAACGTTACGATTCTCAAATTGATAATTTTCTTGCATTCATGTCTCAAGACAAGTGTTTGGATTGGCTATCAAGCGCACGTTTATAAAAACCTTCATTTTAGCACGGCTATTTTAGTGGGAAACTCAATTTTAGGCAAAATGTCTACCAGTGGAAGAAATAGTTCTTCTTTCTTTATTTAAAAATATCGAACGAAAGCGAAACAAAGGTGTTCAGTCAAGAAATGCAAGTTTCAAATTTATTTTATCTTGAATTACTCAACGTACAGCCAGAACAGGTGTTTGTCGTTTTATTAAACAATTAAAACAATGTACGTTTGAGTTTTGCATTGCTAAAAGTACTTGCGCGCGCTACGTCGCAGTGTTTTAATGTCCAAATTTTTTGCAGAGCATAAAAAACATTGAATAAATACTCATCTGCAATTATGAAATAACTTTGTGTAGAAGACTAAAGTTTTGAACATCGTACAAAAAAAAAGTAAATTGGTCATCAAGAGCTTTCGATTCCAACTGAATAGGTGAACAAGATTGATGTAGCCAATTTATTACTTTGTCATAGCAAAGAGGCTTTCGCATTGGGGCAATTTATTGTTTTCATGATGAAACTGTGGTTGCTCATGCAAAACGTCATACAAATTGCAGGAATCAAGAATGACAACTAGCCTTCAATGCTCTGTGTAAGGCTTTGCCAACTCAAAATCGTAAATGGCGATCGATAAACACATCATTTTTAAAATAGCATAGTTTGAGACTGAGACTGTGAAAACTGAGTGAATCATCAAAATATAGAGCCGGCATGCTTTCAAATTAGATGACATATATATAATCATGTATTTATTAATTTGCCTTAGTTTTTCATATGATCACAGGTAGCCCAAGATGAATGTTTGTGATCATTTTTAGCAATATTGCTTACAAAACAACAACACACAAGTACACATTAATGTTTATCATATTTCATTTATTGCTAAAAACGGTCACAAACAGTCAGCTTGGACTACCTGTAATATGATGAGTCGTGATGACTAAAAACAAAAAACAACAAACAATTGTTGAAGAATTTGAACTGAGAAACATTGAATTCGAAAAATAGAAATGGACAAAGTTGTGCATCAAAGGGGTCTTATAGCTAGCTAGAGCTCTTTTGAGTTATTGATACTCCTATTCATATATGAGATCTTTTTGTGGACAACTATCCTGAAATTAACTGAATATTCAGTAAGATAGTCCACCTGCAAATGATGAAAAATGCAATGTAACTTTGTCCAATCGAGGTTGGTCTTTTGATTAAAAGTTCTGACCATACGTAATACGAATTTGAATATATATATGATGTCAGTCCAATTTTCTGAATTTTTTATTGACTTTTTCTTATTGAGGACTCACTCGGCATTAATAAAAGACGGATACCACGCGGATACCGCGGATACCACGGATACCACAGCGGATACCGCGGATACCAAAATAAAATATGAAAAATAACATAAAAACATGATATTCTGTCATTTAGGGATGGATTGGAGACGTACCTTCAACATTGAAAGCTATTTGGGGCGAGTTTATCTCTTTATGTCGGCATTTTTGAAGATTAGGGGGACAAATCGTTTATTACGGTGCAGGGTGCATGGGGCGGCATTTTTAGAGAGGGGGTGGACATTTTTTCTAAACATCGACGACTTGGGGGTACGATTTGCCCTTAACAATACTACCAGGTAACATGATAGTAGATTAGCGTAATGTAAAATTCAAATCAAACGTATAAACAACACCCCAAAAAGACGAGTGCAGCAAGGCGAGTTTATCGTTATACACACCAGCGGTTGATAGGACCAGTGTTAATTGACTTAACCAGACCGTAGTCGTCGGAGTGTCGGATATCCAAGTTATGTTATGTTCAATAGCGCGTTTATAGAAAGTTTAGCCAGTTCCATCTTTTCCAGTGAAATAACCATCAATACACAGATCAATAGCATTTTTTTCGCTTTTTGTCAAGGCCATAAATTTGAGCCGTATATAATAATTTTAATTTTCGTAGTTTTAGGGTCAATTGACGCTGTCATACATCTGTCAAAATCTATTGTTTGTCACGCTTCATAAGCCAACTGGTCCTATCAAATGTTGTTAGCGTCTGTTACATCCGGAATATTCTTCCGGATGTAACACAGGCTACTGACTGTGTCTTATGGAGAATGAATAACACAAAAAAAACATTAGCGTTAAATTTAATGATCATACAATCCTTTGGTCGTAAATTTGCTGGAAATAACACTGATGAATTATTCTAATAGCAGATTCAAAATAGATCCTCAAATCTGTTGCATCCCTTCTCTCTTTTGGGTGCTTACACCAGCGCGAGAGTTACGCTAATACGTTACGCTAATATCATGTTACCTGGTAGTCATCAAACAACCGCCTGTTGGTGCATCGCGTTTCAGAGCCTTAGACAGGAAATACGAGAACTTTTATCATTTCATTTGATTTTGTATATATGCAATGCGAACAGAAGCCGGGTTCCCTGTGCTTGTACAGCTGGAGTGGTTTTAATAAATCATAGTGAAACAATATGTACCATTTTATTTGGGGGACATCTGATTTTTTAGGTCATATTTCGCAGGCTTATGAGAATTACTCATTGTGCTTATTTACCGTTTTCGAATTTTTGCTATTTTCAATTAAACTAAATTCTCATTGACCTTGATTTTTAACATTACAAGTATTACTCATTTCCGTATTTATTCTTCAACACATCAAAGCTGTCTCTCTTCAAGCTTTCATCGCTTTAACGGTAATTTGATCCGACTCTTTCTTAAACATTCTACTTACATTATTTTAAAAACTATCTAATCTCATTACATACATTATAATTATCAAATCCCTCTAAAAACATTTTTTTTTCAAAAATTGTGAGATGTCCTACAATATTTTTTCGGTTAAATAAAGTTGTGTTTTCATGTTTAGAAAATATATATACCCCTCTCTTTTGAGAGTTTTAAAAAAATGTCCCCGCCCCTCTCTAAAAACTTCGCCCCCTCCACCCTGCGCCATAATAAACGATCTGTCCCAAAGGAAAGCGTTTGTCCCCCTAATCTTCAAAAATGGCGACATAAAGAGATAAACTCGCCCCAAATAGCTTTCAATGTTGAAGGTACGTCTCCAATCCATCCCTAAATGACAGAATATCATGTTTTTATGTTATTTTTCATATTTTATTTTGGTATCCGCGGTATCCGCTGTGGTATCCGTGGTATCCGCGGTATCCGCGTGTTATCCGTCTTTTATTAATGCCGGGACTGACTCACTTTAACAAATTGATTATTTAATTATGTATCGTAATTTAAACATGAATTTAGTAGTGAAAATGATCAATAAACCGCTTTAGACTATTACTCCGACATATTACTCCCACGAAGGACCAACGTACGAAACGCCAGTTACCACTACTACCATTCAACTTATTTTTACATTTACAACTGTTTCTCTAGAAACACCGTAGCAGTCCTACCTAGTATTTTTTACTAGTTTATAGCCTCTAGACTATCGTTAACTTATGACTTTGGCAAATACTGTTGCAGTATTGTCATTCCAGTACGGTTTAACATTGTTACGAAAAGAATAACATCACCACAAATTCTACGGAAAACTTCACTGTTAGTTTGGGATCTATAGTCGAAAGACAGCTGTTTATTACAAACTTTCTATAAAAACAGTACTCATTCCACTTACAATGAATCGATCGATTTTTCCAAACGTGAATGAATCCGACAACTTTACAATCAATAATACTGTGGTCAGTTCCATATCAATCAGCATCTCCTTGAAAATTGTGATGTACTTCTTCATAGTTTTCAATGGATTGGGAGCTGTATTAGCAGTTGTGCTAAATCTCTTGGTCATCATAACTATAGGAAAGACATCTTCTTTATGGTTGCCTTCTAATATTCTGATCATGGGCTTGGCTATTTTAGACCTTGGTGCAGGCATGTTTATAGAGCCGTCATTCTGTGCCTATTTGGCTTTCAAGTTTACGGATGAGTCAGAATGGAGAAAGCAGTTTAAACTCGCCATAAAACTAGCTGGTGTGATTTTCTCGGCAGCTTCCCTGGGCACAGTCACAGCAATAACAATCGACAGGTTCCTTGCTATAACCTTACATTTAAGATACCAAACTGTCGTCACGGTGAGACGAACCGCGGTGGTTTTGGTGATGATTTGGGTACTGACAATCATCTACATGGCTACACGCACTATTTATAGTCAACCAGATAAAATCGAGTCGTACCTACCGGGAAACATTATTTACCTTGTAATCATCCTCATAAATCTTTCTTTGATGATCAGGATATCGTATGTTGTTCACAAACATTCCCTCCAAATCCTTGCTCAAGAACAACAGTTGAACATCGTACGGCAAAGAAAGACGGTGAACACGATGTATTTCATCATTGGATCGTTTGCACTTTGTTTCATTCCTTGGTGGATCTATCAGACTATCTTTATTTCGAAAGTAAACCGAAAACAAGAGTTCTATGAAAACGATGAGGCGTTTATTGCTCTTATAGTCATGATAACGATAACAAACATCACCAGTGTTTTTAATCCTGTTTTATATTTCTGGAGAATACATGGAATGCGTCAAGCTGCGAAAGAACTTTTGCGAAACTCTTGGGAAGCTTTCAAAACATGTTGAAAATAAAAAAAACCCGTTGATATACTGATTAAAAGACCCAATTCTGAATTAATGTATAGACAGACCGAGCAATTGCATGCATGTTGTAGGACAAAAACTAAAATCAGATTTCGAGAAAAGATTATTGCCAACGTTTTGTTCTTTAATTTAAAACATCGCCTTGAAATTGATTATTCACAAAACGTTACGATTCTCAAATTGATAATATTCTTGTATTCATGTCTCAAGACAAGTGTTTGGATTGGCTATCAAGCGCACGTTTATGAAAACCCTCACGGCTATTTTAGTGGGAAACTCAATTTTAGGCAAAATGTCTACCAGTGGTTTTTCTTTATTTAAAAATATCGAACGAAAGCGAAACAAAGGTGATCAGTCAAGAAATTTAAGTTATCTTGAATTACTCAACGTACAGCCAGAACAGGTGTTTGTCGTTTTATTAACCAATTAAAACAATGTACGTTTGAGTTTTGCATTGCCTAAAGTACTTGCGCGAGCTACGTCGCAGTGTTTTAATGTCCAACTTTTTTGCAGAGCATAAAAAAAACATTGAATAAATACACATCTGCAATTATGAAATAACTTTGTGTAGAAGACTAAAGTTTGTAGCACCGTACAAAGTAAAGTAAATTGGTCATCAAGAGCTTTCAATTCGATTCCAACTGAATAGGTGAACAAGATTGATGTAGCCAATTTATTACTTTGTCATAGCAAAGAGGCTTTCGCATTGGGCCAACTTATTGTTCTCATGATGAAACTGTGGTTGCTCATGCAAAAAGTCATAAAAATTGCAGGGATCAAGAATGACAACTAGCCTTCAATGCTCTGTGCAAGGCTTTACCAACTCAAAATCGTAAATGGCGATCGAGAAACACATATCATTTTTAAAATAGCATAGTTTGGATCGATTGTCCCGTTTGAATCTTACAAATATCCCGCCTACAGATGTATATAAACTCGATAATCGAGCAAAAACCTGTATCATCATGTGAGTTCCACAGTGCACCACATTTGACTTACTGGATAAGAGATATGCCATAGTGTACTTTAAAGTGGTAGTTTCTTGAATAAAGCGTACAGTTTTTTTTCAATTTTCTACAAAACGTTGTATAGTTTTTAAAGCCTTCTGGAATTTTATTTTGGAATGTTTGCTACTAGAGTGCATGCACTCAAAGTGTGCAATATAAATACCACTAAATTGTGCTATTTTATGCTAATTCTATTGTTTTCTTTTGTTTAATAAGTGCTATTTACTACTTAATGGCGACAATTGCTGCACACATTTAGTGTTTGCACTCTACTGAACAGAATATTCTTGAACTTAAATTTAAGTTTAATTAATGTCTAATTTTAGATATATGACTCGTGTAGAAATAGAAGCGACTAGAAAGTTCAGTAAAAAATCTATCTTTAATTAAATTTAGTGCCGATTGTTTGGGCGTGTCACATGGATCGATTCCTTTGTTTTATTTCTGCAACTATAAAAATAGAATAAGGACAGAAATCACCAAAAAAATAGGGAAAAGAAAACAAGAAATGAAATGAAAGAAACAGGCATACAAGCAGTTGAAATTCATATTTTAAGGTGTAATGACGTTGATACTGACGTTTCGGACTACCGTACTTATTCGAATAAGCGCTTTCGCCGTATAAAATCCTTCCCAAATAAGCGCCCTCTGTGGACTAAACCTCAGATAAATAGCAGAGCAGTTTATAGAAGTAAACGTTGATTGCACACAAGTACGCCACACGTGATATATATAGCAAGCTTTGCCCGTTCTACTCCTTTTTTAGTTAAATAGGATCGATCCTCTCTCGATTACGCGATTCCCCTCGAACAAGAGCCCCGTTTTAACCGATTGAGACCAATTTGATAAGCACAAAGTCGCTCGTGTCCAAATCGAAAAGTCGGTACATATACAACCTTAAGAGAGTTTGTATACAGCCAACTGGTTTGTATCCTAGCCAGTTGGGATTCTTATACCAACATTGAAAAATTGTATTGCAGACTATTTTTTTATATACAAACTTGAGAGAGTTTCAACTTACTAATATGAATTTCAACTGTATTAGAAACACCGAAGCAGTTTGCATTATTAGTTTAGACAAACAAAAACAATGCATCAACCAGTTATTGGGTTTGATCTGCCATTCAAGATGTTACAAAGAAGAACTTGTTCTCATAAAATTTTAGGAATATATCAAACAACCCTCAAAATGCGACATGAGCTTTAGAAATTTAAACAAAAGTTAAAATGACACACATATGCATAAGAAAAAAGGCCAAAAAATCAATCCGTTTTTTACATACTTAGCCCGATTTACACGGTGCGATTTGGAGTATACGACTAGTCGTTACTTCTAAAACTAGTCGCACGCGCTCTAAAACGTATTTTAGAATGTCCCCCGACTAGTTTTAGAACGTTTTGAATTTCACGACTAGTCGTATACTACAAATCGCACGCGACAAATCGTACCGTGTAAATCGGCCTTTATAGTTTACATGCAACTAATTTACTGCAGATGCTCAACTTCCACATATATATTAACATATATGCTTCTTTCGTTTATTAAACTGTTTTCTGTCTTATTCATCTGAACATCTGTTTTGAAATTATCCATGGTAGTTATATGGACACGATTCTTAATGTCTTCATTCCTTTTTCATTCATTAAAATTTGTCGAATTGAGGACTTACTCCCGGGGGAGGGAACTCTGGTGATAAATGATCGGGGATGCTCGTCGGAATTTTTCAAAAATAACCCTAAAAAATACCGGACGTTTATCAAAAGGGCGTGGCTTCAATTTTTCATCTCTAAGAGATATCAGAAACATGTGTTTTAGTGCTATTCAACCCTTAAAAGATACCAAAAAGTGATAATTTGACAAATCAAATATTTTTAAACCCCCAAAGAGACAAATCGCAAATTTTTTTGCCCCTAAAAGATACCACGGGCATCCAAGATCGTTTATCCCCAGAGTCTCCCCCTCCCCCACGGGCAATGACTCACCGCGGTCACTTTGACAGTTTATTTTATCAAATATTGTAATATATTGATATGAATTAAGTGAAAACAACTATCAAGCAGCTGCAGACATTTGCTGCTTTATATCATCGACTTCTCCAATAATGTTGTATACCAGGCTTTAGCTCTTGCTTAGCTTCAGAGCTTTTAGAGGTAAGTGGATGCAAAACTTGCGTGCAGTCACAGTTGGCCACGTTGAATTTCTCGTTTGAAACAAAGAACCACCTTCCAGTATGATGTAATCTCTTTGGCTTCATATCGTCCGTCTTGCCGCATTACCAAGAGATTTTTGACTTTCAATTTTTGATTTAAAAACTAATAAATGCAAAACTGTAAGCACACAAACTCAAGTTGGATAAAAAATTGCGGATTTTAACGTTGCTCTCTTTCAGTATCATCTACATATGACTTCAATAGAGGTGACTTTAATACTCTATTAAGGTTTAATATTGAATTGTCAACCAATCAAGAAATATTTGAATAATATTTTACACACTCTCGCACTGTATTGAGTTGCACTATACATTCACGTTTAAAAGACCTAGATCAGTCTTTTTTGAAAAAAATTCGATTGAAACGTTCTATATCTGTTTTATGAGGTGCCATCTATTTGGATTTATCCACCCAAAGTGTTCAAAGTGATTGTCACCCCAAAAGCGCAATGAATATTACACCAACTCAGATGGAATACATCAACGACACATGGAAAATTGTGTTCGATCCAGGAAATGCCGATGACATAACTTCTACAACAACTACACCCACTGCCGGGCCGTTTCTTTCGCACCTGCTTCCTCCGAACCCCAACATGAAAGCAGTAAATAGATCGATTCATATAACCATTAACAAATCAGGGAACGCTACAATCCCTCTGTCTGATTATATATCGAACAATGTCTCCCTCCTAATTGCATTGTATTTCTTCATAATTGTCAACGCACTTGGAGCTGCACTATCAATTCTTCTGAATCTCACAGTAATAGTGACTTTAGCAAAGACATCTGTTTTATGGATGCCTTCCAATATTCTGATCATGGGCTTGGCTATTTCAGACCTTGGTACAGGTATTTTTACAGAGCCTTCATTCTGTGGCTACTGGGTGTCGGTTCTACGCGAAAATGGCTTGCCTGAAAACTTTTCTTGGGTCATTATACTTGCAGGCTCGATTTTCCAAACGGTCTCCCTCACCACTGTTACAGCGATAACAATCGATAGGTTTCTTGCTATAACTCTACATTTAAAATACCAAACGGTTGTCACTGTCAAACGAATGGTGATGCTTTTGGTGGCGATTTGGCTATATGCAATCGTGTACACTGGTACAAACGTTATTTATAGTCGAACAGATGAAATGACCATGTTTGTACTTGGAAATGCAATCGTACTGGTAAATATCATCATAATCATTCCCTTGATGATCAGAATATCGTATGTAGTTCAAAAACATGCGCTACAAATCCGTGAACAACAACGTCAGTTGAACATCAAACGGTACAAAAAGACGGTCAAAACGATGTACTATATTATGGGATCGTTTGTGATTTGCTTTATTCCTTGGTGGATCTGCAACGTTGTCCTCTCCAAAGTAAATATCACAGATCATAAATATGACCTTGCCATTCGCATGTTTATTGCAACGTGGATCAACATAATCAGTGTTGTCAATCCTCTTTTATATTTCTGGAGGATACAAGGGATGCGTTACGCTGCGAAGGAACTAATACAAAAGTCTTGGAAAAGTTGTTGTATCAATTAAGACCATGTATGCAGCCATAGTAGACGGAGACGTCTAGTAACTATAAGGAAACGATTAATTCCTAACGGATGACAAACTTCATCTTCTATATCAGACCAATCGAGAATTGACAATTTTTTGTCAAATAAGTAATGATTTAGACATAGCTGTATTTATCATGACTTTATAACAATTACATCAGTACATTATGAGCAAGCCTGTTCAGGATGTATGATGCATCGAAACGTTCGTTTCAAAATTTTAAACTTGGCATACACAGTGTTTTAGGTAAAAATTCAAACGATTTCTAAAAATTGTCCTGTATTTTCTACCTTGGTACTGTCTTTTTTTAAGACAAATGGTCGGGAAAAATAGATTTACCTGTGAGGGAATATTTTAAATTACTTTCTCGAATAAGCGCCTCAATTAAGAGGTGAAAAATGTATAAGCACTTAAAACGCTTGTACCCCCCTCCCCCCCAAAAAAAATAAAAAAATGATAAAATGAAATAGATAAATAAATACATAAAAAATACAAAAATACAAAAAAAGAAATCATAAAAAACCCTTCAGTACATATAGAACCTGCATAGTGTTACACCTTAAAATATGAATTCCAGCTATATCAGAAACACCGACGCTGTTTGCACTGATGGTTCTATTACTTGTCTTCCATTCATATTCAAAAAAGTAAAGGAATAAATAAGTAAATAAATAAATAAATAGATCAATAAATAAATAAATAAGTAAATAAATAAATAAATAGATCAATAAATACTTATATACATACTTTATAAAATATACACATTAAAATAAACGATTGATAAAACAAACAAACAAACAAACAATTTAACAAACAAACAAACAATTTATTTATATATTTCAAGTGAAAATCTAAATTATAACACTTCAATCTAAAATTTATAAGCTAATTATTTGCTAGAAAATACATGAGCAAAAACAAGTCCAGAAAAATGGTTTTCTGTGAAAATTAAACTATTTTAATTATCTATTATATGTATACGTATTTAAGGCCACTGCCTATAGTTTCGAGACGCTCGACCATACCAAATTGAAATGACTGTAGCTCACACAAAAACCAACCCACAGTTTTGAGTATTTGCTCAGTTACTATAGAAAGGTTCAAGTTTTTAATGATGTATTTTTTGTTTACATAAGTGTTACCATAGAAACGGAACAATGGTGTCACAAGGTTTACGTTTTGCTCATTTTACGCGCTTTTCGATCTAAACTTTTTAAACCACTCCCATGACGGTATTTTTCAAGTAATTGCCTCAAAGTATACGGAGTTAGAAAAAATTGTATCAAGCCGATTTTGAGTTATTAGAGACGATTTTTAACCCCTAAATTCATAATTGTTTGTTAGTGTTGCGATAACTTTGGGAAGAAGACACTTATGCCACTATAATACCGTCCAAATATTGCTCAAATATTAGGCTACCTTCCTGTAAAAATTCAGGTTATATAGTACAACAGATCTTTGTCAGTAATCATCGACGTAAACATAATTTTGAGCATTTTTTTCGCAAAATGTCTAAAAATTACGTTTACCGCTCGGAAATAAAAAACCGTCGATAACTTTTTTTTAAACTTTTGTCCGTCAATTTGGACTATATTTTCAAAATGATCCTCGAATTCCAATTTGATTGAAGTTTTCTAACATGATTCAAAGTTGACCATGTCTAAAGCAACTTCGCTTTCGTGATTTTCAGTTCTTTGATGTTGTTTTCATCAGCAAAACGTAAACCTTATGACACCATTATTCCGTTGCCATGGTAACACTTATGTAAACAAAAAATACATCATTAAAAACTTGAACCTTTCTATAGTAACTGGGCAAATATTCAAAACTTTGGGTTGGTTTTTGTGCGAGCTGCAGTCATTTGAATTAGGTATGGTCGAGCGTCTCGAAACTATAGGCAGTGGCCTTAAATAATCTAATATTTTAACATGTTTCGAATTTTAGAGTTTTGCATTTCTTATCATCAATGAATACAAACCTACTTTGGGAAACACTTAAATGTCAAAATCCGAACAGTTCTCACATTTTCAAGCAAAGAATGCGGGCTAATTTCATGAAACTCACCTCAGTCCATACTCGGTTAAACCTCGATCGTGATTAAGATTTGAGGATATTTCTCAAAATATCTCCCAAACCATTACGAGAACCTATCATTTTTATTTCATAATATCATTTGCAATCATGTTTTTTTAGCACATCTGTGATCGATGACAAAATTATATGGCTGGATTTTTAGATATTTTGAAAAGTATTTTGTTGAAAGCGTCGATGAGGCCCGTAAAAATTCCTTTTTTTAATTTTTTCTTTATTTCTTTTCGTCGTGGATTTTTAATGCAAATGTTTTAATTCATATCGGTAGCGCAATATATAAGACGTAATAGTATATAAATAGTATATAAGTATAGCAGTACATAAGAAGTGGCTAAATGCACTTTTAAAACATTTGGTGTTGACCAAGCTCAGTAAAGAGACAGTTTTGTGATTGATGCCCATTTTTCGAATGGTAGACACTAAATTGGCAAAAGTGGGTATACTTTAAAAATGTTTCTGTCGAAATCCAATACGGTGACCCAATTGTTTTATTTTATATTTTTGAGGAAAAACTCGAAATGTTTTACTGCAAAAAGTGTTAGTTTGAATTCTACGGAATTTCCTTAAGTAATTCAAGTTTTTTTTAAAGAAACATAACTTCAATCTAGTTAAAAATAGAAAAAAAAAAGATATTAAAAAGATCCAACAAAAAAAGAAAAACTGTAAGCTAAAAATCTTATTATTAATTAAAACTGTTCATTTATTCTTATTGATTTCTCGAATAAAATTATTTAACCTATGTTGGTTGTTTTCAGTTGAGTGTAGTTTGACCATCTTTACAGAATGGTGCATCTGAGGAACGAGTCCGAACCCATGGCACTGTCGCAACATAATCTTCTCCTGTTTTAAGGTCGGTACACACTAGGCGACAAGTCGCAGCGACTTGTACCCGCGACAGGTCGCAGCGACAATTTTCTGCAGTGTGTACTAAGTATTTTCGGCGGAAATTGTTGAATTTTGTCGCTGCGACTTGCCAAATGAAATCCAACCGGTTGGATTGTTGAACCAGTGCACACTGAGGCGACATGTCGCGGGGTCAAGTCGCTGCGACTTGTCGCCTAGTTTGTATCGACCTTTAGTTTGTTAGTTTAACCCTTTCGCTCACGGAATTCTACCGAAATTTTAGGCTTATTGTGTTCTTCTATCGTCAAAACTTGCAAAAGAAAATGCCATAAAACTTATAGGTTATTGTAAAGAAATGATTATTACCCTTAAAAATGAATGAGTAAATAAATGAATACTCTGTGACCTAAAGTCGCCAAACTTTTGTGCGACTGATGGCAATTACAGGCGACTCTCAAAATAACAGGCGACTTTAGGCGATTTGGAGTGACTTTAATTTAGGGGACTTTTTATGATTGCATGCAACTTTGGAACAATTTTTTCAGTACTCTTTGAGTCTAATCTTACATTTTCTTATTGATAGTGAATTTATAAAATGCCAATCCGTAATTATTATCCTGTCTTAATATAAATTTGTTGTGAATTTAAGGCGATTTCTTGCAAATGAATTTTGTGTGAGTTTAGGCAATCTTGAGCGATTAATTTGAGGCAAATTTGAGCGATATTAGGCCACTTTAGGTCCTGGTGTTGGCCTTATTACATATTGTATATTTATTTTTTTATTTTTATTTATAAGCTTTGCCAACACATCTGGCAGGAGTAAGCTCACAGAACTATAGGGTTCCAGTAACGAGACTCCTTGACATAAAAAAAAAACTAGAGAAAAAAAAATACAAATCGAGTAGGACAAACGTTTACATATAAGGTTGATTACAACAAGACAAGAAGAAAACAGGCAAACTGAAAACAGTCTGGTAATATATATTAGTACTATATTATATTATATTTCATGTTCTCAACTTATCTACTGCACGTCCTCAATTGACATATGTATATTAGTGTACGCTCATTTCATTTATTAGATTGCTGTCTGTACGTACATTAACAACATTAACATTTACTCTGCACATCTGCATTGTCATATCGACAAGAACATTCTTAATGTCGTCATTCAATTTGTGATGAATTAATATGTCGAATTGAAGGCTGACACAGCATGGTCAATTTGAAAGTTAATTTGATCAAGCCATTGTAAGATATTCATATGAGTTACTAAAAAATAGCCATCAACAGCTGTAACGCTTTATATATATAATCATCGATTTCTCAATTTCTGATGTATATCAGGCTTTAGCTCTTGCTTAGCTTCAGAGTTTTCAGAGGTAAGTGGATGCAAAACTTGCTTGCAGTTTCAATTTCTCGTTTGAAACAAAGAACAATATTCCATAATGATAATAATAATAATAATAATAATAGTAACAATAATTTGCAATACAGTGGTAAACCTCCGATAAACGCCTCGGCATCAATGATCAATGGTTCTAATACCTGGATTTGTCTGTTTTCTAGTACGCTGTCACCTCGTTGGCTTCATATCGTTAGTCTATAATTGCAACACCAAGAACGTTTTGACTTAGCGACGCTTGCCAATTCTAATCTTATTTTAAAAATGCTCAATGAATGAAAGAACGTAAACTCACAAAGAACTTGAATAAAAACAAGCTGCGGATTTAAACGTTGTCATCTCTGGCTATCATCAACATATGATTTCGATACAAGTGACTGTACAGCTCTTTTGAGAGTTAGTAATATCCTGACTTGTCTACCGGCCAAAGAATATTTGAATAATATTTTACACACTTCACTTCGCTTCACTCGCACGACTTTAATTGTCCTTTGAAACGTTCTATTAACTTTTGGTGCGTTTTCTGTGAAGTGTATTCTATGTGGTTTTATATCCAATCCAATAACAGTATTCAAAGCGATTATTATTCCAATAAATCTTTGAACATGACAGGCAGTGGGCGATTAAATGAAACTATACAAGAAATTACGTATTTTCTTCCTAAAATAACGGAAGAAATAACTGAATACAATTTTTCCTCCCTGATTGCAATGTATTTTTTCATAATTGTTAATGCATTGGGAGCGGCATTAGGAATTGTTCTGAATCTTACAATAATAGTGACTTTATTAAAGACACCTTCTTTATGGATGCCTTCGAATGTTCTGATCATGGGCTTGGCTATTTCAGACCTTGGTGTATGCGTCATTACAGAGCCTTCATTCTGTGGCTTCTTGGTGGCCTCTATACGCAAAAGTTCACGCTGGATTCACATTTTTTCTTGGGTGATTCAGGTTGCAGGTCCAAATTTTCGACTAGTCACCCTCGCCACAGTTACACTGATAACAATCGATAGGTATCTTGCTATAACTCTGCATTTAAGATACCGAATGTCCGTCACTGTAAAGCGAACGGTGATGGTTTTGATGGTGATTTGGCTATTTGCAATCGTGTATACTGGTATACATATTGCCTATAGTCCAAAACTGTCATTAAATATACTTGGAAATGTTATAATACTGGTAAATATCTTGATTAATATTCCGCTGATGACAAGGATATCGTTTACAGTTCGAAAGCATACCATACGAATCCGGGCACAACAACAACAGCTCAATATCAATCCGCACAAGAACAAAGTGAAAACGATGTACTTCATAATAGGATTGTTTGCGATTTGCTTCATTCCCTGGTGGATCTGTAACACCGTTTTCCTCTTGAAAGACATTACTATCGAATCTGTAACAATGCTTTTCTTGACGTGGACCAACATCATCAGTGTTGTCAACCCTCTTGTATATTTTTGGAGAATTAAAGGACTGCGTTCCGCTGCGAAGGGACTTTTGCAAAAGACTCGTTGTAAAAAAACATGGAGCCACCACAGTGGAGCGAGGGAAAGTGGTACTTTCTAACTATGATGGAATATTTCTATGGAACAATTCTAACGGAAGACAAACTGAATATTGACATTTTGTTTGTCGAAGAATGATTCGTGACTTTATAACATTAACAACAGCACATTACGAGCATGTTGACTGTGCATAATGCAAAAATGCATCAAAATGTCGTTCCGGTTTCATAAACTTCCCATAGATAGTTTTTTGAGGGAAAAAATATTACTGATTTTCTAAAAATTATTTCTACCTTGACACAGCTTTTTCCTAACCATCGGTCGAGGAAAAAAGATATCTGTTTTGGGAATGTTTTCCACTATTTTTTAATCATCTTTATATTTAAATTAAGGAAGTTAATTTTTTGTTGTGCATGAGAATATGTAAATTGGACTGAGAAAGTTAATGAGCTTAGCCAACTGGCATTCCCAAAAACAATAGATGTCCCGAAAACAGTATCTTGCTGTGTGGTCTCTATTTTGCACATGTTTATACGGAGTCAAGACCTGCGACAAATCTAATGAAAAATATTTGAGCTTATAAATGAATGAAGGGAAGAACGAAATTCGTGAATTATTAATCAAAAACAGGGATGTTGGGTTTAGAATGGTAATGAAAATTGCATATAGTTCCACTGCGTTTCGATTCTTCAAGGATACAGCCACAAAACTGCACGCCGAAATAAGAAACAATAATTCGTCACCGTAAAGTAATTCGGTTCTAAAAATCGTTCGCTCGCTATGACAGAAATAAGTCAGAGCCAGAAATCAGAAATCTTTAAGGTTGTATATAAAGCGTCAAAAATAATCTTAGGTGGATGTTACCGAAGTTGCAAGAAAACCACATAAACGCCTTTATTTCCTTACAGAGCCAGAGTGTTAATATTCCTACAGCTGAATTGTGTAATTTTTTCACGTTACTTGCACAAGGTCTCTTTGCGACCAAGTCGGTGTGTTTCAGTCATCAAATTATTTATTAACCGAAGTTGAAGCGGAATCTGGAATACCGGGGCCAAATATTGTGGAATACAGAATATTTGAGGGAAAAAAGGTATGGAATACGGAATATTTGAAGAGAAATAAGAACATTTCAATTAACTGCGCGACCTTGATTAGAAAGTCGAGCCTCGATTTCAGTGTATCTTTCATGCACAAAATGTGCACAATTATTACATTGTTTGTAATATTGAGGGCACGTGAAAGAATATTTGCAAAAGAATAAGTGGGAATAGGAATACTTGTATTGACAATACCGGAATAGAGATACTCACTGTACAAAATATTCCGCTTCAACCTCCGAATTTCAATAATTCAACTTAACTTTTCAAGTTCTTATTTCATTTGTATAGACTTACAAACTTAATAATAACTATAAAACAAATATATTTTAGAATCTACAGTTGTATGTGATTATGACTTAATAATTATATCGTAATACCAAATTCAGCTTTTAGAGTGCTTCCACGATGTCCATGAAATAAAATCTAATTAGTTACTAACTAATAGTCTCTATTTAGGGACTATTTAGGTGCTATCATTCAACCAGAACAGTCAAAGAAAATGCAAATACAAAGGAAACAATACCTCGTTACAGCTTACTTGTCTAAAATAGTCACTAAATACCAACTAATAGGTAGTAACTATTTAGATTTTCTATTTCATAGACATATTGTAAGCACTCTAGCGTCAACTCAGTTATAAATAGAGTATGTATCTATCTATCCTTTAAATGTTGAGGTCATGTTATTAAAGTAACTAGTATCTATCCATCTGTATGCCTGTAGTATTTTGTTTAATCAGGAATTGGTATATAGCTCGAAAGCATTCGCTCCAAATCCCAAGAATCCTCAAGAACAACAGTTGAACATCACATGATATCAAAAGACTACAAACAAACACGACGAGCTTTAGTTATAATGAAATCATTCGGGATTTGTTTTATCATTTAGTGGATCTATAATATACCCCAATTATCTCAAAGGTACATGTGATAGAAGATATCGAAGAAGCATTTGTTTAGCGTCGTTGTAGTTTGTGGGGTTGATCACAACCCTGAGGAAGACAACTAGTATCTTTTAATCCTCTTTTTTACTATTGGAGAATACAGAGAATGCACCACCCTGAAAAGGAACTTTGGCTAAATGCTTGGAAAGTTGGTTGAAAAATTCAAAACGTATATTCTTCGTGTACTTTTTACTCCAGTACCTCTTAGGGATGGGCCATTATGTATTTGTAAGGGGTGGGGGTTGGGCAAATACCAAAAAAAAAAAAAAAAAAAAAATCGAGCAAAGCCGTAAACAGAGAAAAAATATCGTGCAAGGCAAATGTGCCAAAAACAAGTATTGTTCAGGGAGAAAAAACCCTGCCCAACCATCACATGGGGAAAAATATACTGAAAAAAAAAAAAAAAAAAAAAAAGCTCAACCCTCCCCCACCTCAAGTTCCTAATAGACGGTTAGTTAGCACTCATCGATTTCAATTTCTTCCGCAAGGCTTCATACTTGGCCCACTGCTGATTACAGACGGACTGAAATAAAATCATTCACCATGCAATAAAACATGGAAAGTCAAGTCTTAGCATATTACTTTTATTTTTATTATTCGTAATGTTTTACAATCGTTGCTAAAAATGCATATTCACTAACTCAACTCCATGGGCCGTGACTTTGCCCATCAACTTATTGGACTTTTTACTAATTCTGGTATTTACATAATAACATCTGCGCTCTTTGTTAAAAGACGACATGAATATGATCTGATTATAGCCTGCATTTCCTTCCGTGGGTTAATATTTTCTTTTTTCAATAAACGCAGGCAGCGCAGTCTAATTTTATTATTTATCACATAATATATTTTTCATGTTAATAATTTGGGAATCCGGAGGTCTGGCTCTATTTTCTCTTTTCGCTAAAAGCAGACTTTATCAATTTATCACATAATTTCGATCTGTCATTGTTAACAATTTTGGTATCCACAAGCGATGTGCAACTATGGTCCGATCGTCTCATAACTGGCGGTTGAACAAAGCGACTTGGTTCTCAATGAACAAAACGTGACAGTGGTCGTGTAATTGTAGTTTGGGAATGATCTGCATTTTTGTGGATGTCGATTGGCCCGATAACTCAGTGGAGTTATAGAGCACGCGGAATTTTCAGAAAACGAGAGAAGCATTATTAGAATCACGACCACGTCTTTTTAAATTTCCCAAGAGCTATATAACACCATAGAGCAATACTGCCGAATTTTCTCTACCTTTTATAAAATACAATTACGGTTTTAAGGCAATTTTTTTGGATTATTTGTGCCAAAAAATATACCTCAAATATTTTATAAATTAGATTCGATACGTTTTCAACATTATTTTGTTGCCATTCGGAGTTACACCTTTGCACAAACTTGCCACTTGACTTTATAGTCCATTCGCTTCATACAAGAAACCTCCGAGTGTGCTTGTTAGCAGGTCAGCGGTTTGTTCGTTATCTTCGTTTGGTTTCAGTGTAGATGCCTGCGTTGTTCCTATCATTGCTGGCCAGCAGCCAATCGCATTGGAATAACCACAGAAATTATTTCAATCTTTTATTTCTTCTACGTAGTTAGATGGGAAGTACCCGACCTAGGTAGCACGGATTAAGAAATACATCAATAAGGATTTGATATCCATGTTTTTGTTAAAAAAAAATAATAATAATAAAAAACAAAAAACATTATAAGCATTATTCATATCTAATGAATACCTAACAAATTAATTACACCAGAAAAAACGTGATGGAATCTTGATAAATAATATTGAATCGACTTCCATAAGGTTTACGTTGGCCCAAATTAAATTTTATTTTGAAATTTTTAACAAAATTATAATTTTAGACGATAAATTATTACACTCCAAGGTCAATTACGTGCCCACGTAAACATATGACGGAATAGACTGAAGTTAATTAACAAGCATTATTAATCCTGGTTTCCATATAATCGCAAACGATCGAGAACGGTCGCAAACGATCGAGAACGGTCGCAAACGATCGAGAACGGTCGCAAACGATTTTGGGGAAACCAAAATTTTTTTCGATCCTACGACCGTTTTTGAACGATTACGACCGCGATCATATATGGATCGAAAACGGTCCTAGAATCGATAAACGTTGGTTTCCCTATAATCGAATTTTTTTTTTAGATATCTTGCGACCGTTCTCAGGCTTTATGGTGTAATCGCCTCCCGTTGATCAAGCATACAGCACGCAAAAACACTACATCATGTGATGTCGAGTGGTCCTGGCAATGAGTGTTACAGTCACTGTTACAGTTAAATCGCAAGCCCATGACATAGTATTTTCATTTTCATTTGGGACAATCAAACAATCATCTTAAGAAAACTATTGTTCGCATCCATAACCATAATTTGCTACAAAGGAACCCCAACGAACGACAGTGATTGTTTGATATGATATCATGTCATGTCGAGCAGTCCTGGCAACGAGTGTTACAGTCACTGTTACAGTTAAATTGCAAACCCATGAAATAGATGTTTCATTATCCTTCGGGAAATGCGAAACCCCAGCAAATCAATCACAAAACAAGAGAGTATGAGATAAGAGAGCTTATCCCCAGTATTGGGCTTTACACTCATAAGGGGATCTTTTCATTCTATTTTTAAACTGAAGTTATTTCGGGAACGGAACGCGATTGGCCAGATTGCAGGAGGGGCGGTCGCATCGTCAAAACATCTCAAGACACAAGTGCGGAGATTGTTATCACGTTTCTAAAAATAGCACGACGATTAGAGCCCCTGATGGGGTCCAGGGATACGCTCTCTTATCTCATACTCTCTTGTCACAAAGTTACCTGTCCTTCACATTCGCCTTTCCACCAATCACCGTCTTTATTTAAAATAAGAATTTTTGAGTTTTTCTAGGTGGGAAAACAACACATGAAAAGTTAAACAAAAAACTAAAATATCACCCAGGAAGGGATGGACCATTAGATATTTGGTTTAGTTGGGAAAATACATGAAAAAATCGAGCTAAGCCTTAATCAGAGAAAAAAAATCGTGCACGGCAGATGTGCGAAAAAAAAAAATAATAGTAATAAATAAATAAATAAACAAACAAACAAACAAACAAACAAACAAACAAACAAACAAACAAACAAACAAACAAACAAACAAACAAACAAACAAACAAACAAACAACAAACAAACAAACAAACAAACAAACAAATAAATAAATAAATATCGTGAAGGAAGGAAAAAAATATGCTGCACAGCCATCGCATAGGAAAAAAATATCCTTAAAAAAAAATTTAAAAAAAAAAATGCCCAGCCACCCTCAAATATCTAATGGTCCATCCCTAAAATAACGCTTCTTAACTCAGTCATTCTGAGTGCTGGTGATGGGGGAATCCAGAAAAAAAAGGATTGTAAGTCCCATAGTTCTCCAATTACACTTTATATACTCGTTCTTGAGCTCAAACCATGCATTTTGAAAAGGGGTTTCTTTGTGAACAGTTACTGGGGAGCGTTTACTACACCATCTTTTCCAAGATATCGTTACGTTCTGGGGTCGGTTGCACGAAGCCTGAATAGCGCTATCCACCGGATAAATCGATACCCAGCGGATAAATTCTACTGAAATCCTATGGAGTGGATAACTTTATCCAGTGGATAACTTTATCCAGTGGATAACTTTATTCAGGTTTCGTGCAACCGGCCCCTGGAGCGCAGACTGTGTATTTTGAAAAGGGGTTTCTTTGTGAACAGTTACTGGAGAGTGTTTACTACACTACTTTTTCCAAAATATTTTGTGAGACTTGCTGTAATTCTCATGTAAAAATATTCTCCCATAAGTCGAAGAGATAAAGATTAGTATGATGGTACTGACGTTTCGGACGTCAGTCCTTCGTCGTAGATTTTATTTCCTTCCTTACTTGTATTGATATTTCTTTAGAATTTCTAGCTGTATATGGATATAATGCTTTCGCCCAACCAACTCCTGCAACTAACCAAACATTATTATAAATGGCTGACTATTCTTGGGTGGCATGTTACGTCATGCAAAGCCGCCATGTTGGATGACGATAATAAAGCATTCCCCACCCGAGGGGGGGGGGGGGGGGGGGGGGGGGGGGAGGGGGACTCCGCTTGTAAGCGATCGGGGATGCTCGTCGTATCTTTTAGGGATAAAAATCAGCCATCTGTTCTCTTTTGGGGTTTAAAATATGAAATTTGACAAATGCTCTCTTTGGTTTCTCTTAGGGATTACGAATTTGTGAAACCACGCACTTTGAAGAAATGTCTCTTGTTTGTTCATCCAACATGGCGCGCGGCAATAGCTTTGTTCTTTATTCCTCAAGGGATTCTTTGTGGTTGCAACCCAAGAATATGAGATAAGAATTGCACAAGAATTGCACAAAGTCTCTGTTCGTTTAGCTCCTCAGTACTATTAAAGTCTCTGTTCGTTTAGCTCCTCAGTACTATTAAAGTCTCTGTTCGTTTAGCTCCTCAGTACTATTAAATTAGGGGAGACAAACCATTTGGCCGTGTACAATTGTGGCCGACAGATGTTTAACCATAAAAATACAATTTCTATGACCAAAGCGGCATGCAGCCCCCCAAAAACTTTTTATCTCCATAAAATCTCTCTATGACACAAATCAACTTGAAACCTTTATTTTATTTATTGTACACCAAGCTTTCTGCCGACGTGGCCATCCTCAGAGCAAATGATAAGTTAAAAAATAAAAGGGCAAGATGAAATGTTTTCTCTTACTATTGCTATCGATAATTCATTGCATGTCCTAAAGATGGTCATTTTGGACGAAAGCTAAAATCAAAAAGCGTATCACTGCTGGGGCCAGTTGTAATGTACGTAGACTAGATAGCGCTATTTACCGGATAAGTCCCTACCCAGCGGATAAAATCTAAAGAAAATCTAAACTGTACATAACTTTTATCCAGTGGATAAATTTATCCACGCTTTGTATGGCAAGTCTGCGTTACTCGTGGTCTGCGGTTAGAGAGAGCACTCTTTCTCTCACTAACTGAAGAACACCATTCACCTTGGGAGCTATGCCCGGGGGGGGGGGGGGGGCCTATGGGGATAAATGATCGGGGATGCTCGTCGAAATTTTTCAAAAATACCCCTAAAAGATACCGGACGTTTTTCAAAAGGGCGTGGTTTCGCAAATCTTTCATCCATAAAAGATACCAAAATCACGAGTTTCAGTGGTTTTCAACCCTAAAAAATACCAAAAAGTAAGAATTTGGCAAATTTCATATTTTTAAACCCTAAAAGATACAAAATCGTTTACCCTCGGAGTCCCCTCCTCGGCAGCTATGCAAGGGTTACGTACCTTTCTCATCAAAATTTTCGTCAACACCACATCGTAGAGTAGTATCCAGACCAGGAAAACTAACACCAAGAGTGTTATCGCGATAATAATCTACTAATTCCTACAAAAAGAATACAAAAACACGTGAGAGGTTGGCATTTTTGTGCGCCAAAGTCTCAAAATTTGCTGTCAACGATTCCACACAAATATTCACCCACCCCCATATCCATCCATCCGCTCCTCCATCGAATCATTTATTCATTTATTCTAAAATTATCAAAAGAAGTAGAAATCCCAAAAAAGTGTGAGAAGAACAGCAGCACGAGGCTCCAATCGAGGTGCACTCATGAGAAAATAAGAATATCGAAGTCAAATTTACGTCTCATTCCCCCAAACCCAGTAGAGATAGCAAAGCCAAAATTTCACTTCGACAAGAGGGGAATGGTTATGAAGTTATTTCAAGCCAGGAGCTCATCCTTTGTTCCTGTCTCTTGTTAGGCTGCCATCAAGTATCATTATACATTGTATTCAGTATCTTTCATTTCATTGGTCGAGAGTCTACAGATATTTCTGAACATCAGCGTCTTAGGTATTATTGGCGCGCACCAGCGTTTTTTTTTCTTTTTCTTCAGAGGTTTGATGGTTATCTGTAGGTATCATTGGCGCGTGCCAGCAATTTTTTCAGCGGTCTGATTATTACCAGCGATGTTATATGGCGCATTTACGCACGTAATGGTTTTTATTATTTATCATTATTATTATTTATTATTATTATTATTATTATTATTGTTATTGTTATTGTTATTGTTGTTATTTTAATAAAATTGATAGCACCCTCGTTCAACCAACGCGGCCAGGTTGAGCTGTGTCGGTGTTTCTTTAGTTTCATTGTTCATTTTCACGACGTTAAAATGCTTACAGAGGCTATTAATAAAGGTGTGGCGATGGTACAACCTTTAGATTAAGCATTATAGAAAATATCACTGCTTCCATTTCAAAGAGAATATCAGAACGAGGAAGATTCCAAAATTTCGTAGATCGTAACATTTAATGATCAAACCTTACAGGGCTGGGTTGTTCAAAGCACGATTAGCACTAATCCTAGGTTAACTCTTAAGAAAACCTATAGAGTTAACCCTGGATTAGCACTAATCGAGCTTTGAGCAACCGGCCCCAGGTGTTTAAAATCACAAAGACTTCAGTGATAATTGGAATGCTGGCCCTATCGTCCTCGTTTCAAAAGCTCACAGCTCTGCACTCATTCAACATTATAAAATTAAAACTCTGTCAAATTACTATAAAATATCTTTTATATAATCATTACATATATATAAATATACTTTTGGTCAATTCCGATTTTTATAAACATTGAATGTTTAAGGTGCTCATTCCCAGTCCCCTGCTCTTTTTGATAGCGTCTGTACTGTGAATACCTATAATGTAACTACTTACCATAATGGTATTGAACTGTTTTGCTTGTGTAAGACAGAAAAAGCCATCATAAGGAATCTTGATATGTTTTGTAGCGTTACGAAACCTGACAAAAAGCACAAGACAAATCTTTCATCGTGTGTATTTACAAAAGCAAAATCACCACAAATCTCTCATTTGAAACACATTTCTCTACACAAACTTAAAAACTCAAATGTAATGATGGTAATGATGATGATAGTGATGATGATGATGGTCCTAAATGTTGATGATGGTAATGATGGTGGTAAATGTAATGATGACGGTGGTGATGGTAATGATTATTGGTGATGATGATGATGGTGATGATGGTAACGATGGGTATGATGAAGGTAATGATGATGGTGATGATGGTGGTAAGGATGGTAACGATGGGTATGATGATGGTAATGATGATGGTGATGATGGTGGTAAGGATGGGTATGATGATGGTAATGATGGTAATGATGATGGTAATGATGGTGGTAATGATGGTGGTAATGATGATGGTAATGATGGTAGCGATGGTAATGATGATGATGGTCCGTAATGAAAACAACTGACTTATCATTACCATCATCATAACCATCATTGTCACCATCATCATTGCCATCATCGTGATAATTATCATAAAGATCTATTAATATTTGATCTATTCCTTGAGACTCACCTTACACTTAAGGCGTATTCGCCTTCCCTATTGACACTTTCTCGAACTAAAAATGTACCGTCTGGTTTGTGTTGTAATACAGTTTCAGCTTTAGTTCGATCCATCTTACCAGAAAACCTGTTTGAACAACAGAAAACACAAATGTTCCATAAGAAAAATGTACAAGCATTAAGCGATGTGGGTTCAGCTCGTGAAAAAAGTGTACACCGAGCATGTACAGTAAATATATATTTTTCTTTTTTTGTGGTTGAGGCCGCACTATTGAGGCCCAACGGCTATTTCACGCTCACACATTATCTACTGTCCATGCTCAACAAAGCCGTAACCAAGGAGGGTGCATGTGCACGTGCACCCCCCCCCCCCCCCATAAAAAAGCAAAAGATCCGTTCAAAACTTTAATCTATTTATAAAACCCGTGTGAAAGACCACTGTGAAAAGACTAAGACAAAGTGTAATGGGTTGCAATAAGGTGTAATAATCACCGAAAATACAAAGAATAAAGTCATTCAAAAGGACTGTACAGCGCAATAAATTGTAATACAGGTTTTCGAGGGTTTTTAAAAAGCACGCGGACTTTGTAAAAAAATATAAAAAAACAAACAAAGAAACAAAAAAAAACAAAAAAACAGCTACCAATAAAAAAGCAACTAAAAACCAATCAATGGTCCAGGTGTTTGTTATTCAAATGAATGAATGAGCAAAGAAATAAATAAGCGTACCATCCAAACTGAGACAAGACATTATTCATGTTATCAGGAACTGGAGACGGATGATCTGGAACTCTACAAAACAACAAAACACAACAATGAATGAATGAATGAATGAAAGAGTAAATGAATGAAAGAGTGAATGAATGAAAAAGTGAATGAATGAAAGAGTGAATGAATGAATGAATGAGTGAGTGAGTGAATGAATGAATAAGTGAATAAATGAATTAATGAATAAATGAATGAATGAATGAATGAATGAATGCTGCTGCTCGTCTGGTGGATGGCTCCAAGAAACACGAACATATAGAATGAATGAATGAATGAATGAATGAATGAATGAATGAATAAAAGAACGAACAACAAAAGAACGAATGAATGAGACACCTTCCTTAACCCTACATTAATCATTTTACACACATCTGTTTACACAAGATGATTTTTGTGAGGTTTATAACCCGAAGAGCGTGAAGAAAAACCCTTGTGGCACAAACCCAGTTAACAAGTAGACCAAGCTAAGAATCCAGTCCAGGCCACTGTGGTAAAAGGTGTGAGGCTTCATGGCTCAGCTTCCAACATGATGTCACACAATTTTGAGACTTATCAATGGAGAAATTTAAATAAAACGTTACTTATCATTTGTCTCACGATGTTAGTCTTGTTGTAAAAACGCGACGTTTCGACTGCATTCAGCTAGTCATCATCAGGCGAAATGCGTAGAAAGGGATGACGCCACAGTTTATACTCGTCTATTCCCACGAATGCATTTTGATGGTTCGAATGTATGCCTCTGGCATTTCAACAAGATTTACATCGTGAGACAAATGATAGGTAACTTTTTATTGATATGTTTTATCGACGATGAATAAGAATCCCTTTCACCCTAATTGAGAGATTATTTAGAGATTATCAATACTTACTCCTCGATTAATGAATGTTGTTCGTATTTATGCATTCGCTTTGGAACTCTCTTTAACAAGAACAAAAAATGGTTTCAGGTTGGCATTGGTAAACACATTTATTCTAAGTAAAATTGTATTGGGCTACCACATTTTTTATCCGCACTCCCCCTTTTGAGGACATATGGATATTCAAAAGGGATTCGTTCAACTATTATGAGAAAACAATCGAAAATCTAAAGGGAGTAAAAATTGTCAAAATTACCTTAAATGATGGGAAATCCAAGGGACGAAGGTGTAAATTATGTGAAAATCCATGGAAATCCACGAGGGTAGGTTAGTTTTGAAAACCACCTCCTCAAGTGGAGGCTAGGGACGCGGATACAAAAATCAATAGCCCAATAAACAGGTCAAAGATCAAAGATCTTAATGACGACGGTAATGATGATGGTAACGATAATGAAAATGATGGTGATAATTTAGTCTCCCTCGTATCCGTTTCCGGTCTGCTGTGCTGGAGATGTTTTCGAACAGACCGGAAATGGATGCAAGGGAGACTAGTAATAATTATGGTATTACAATGAAACCCCTCTATACCGGACCCTCAGTTTACCGGAATTCTCTCTATACCGGACAATGGTTTGGTCCGGAAATTTCCCCTATATATCTTTTGTAAAATGAACCTCAGTAATTAAACCGGAACCCCTCTATTCCGGAAACCGGACAACAATTTCTGCTCAAAACGATCTTTAACAATAGAATTTACCCCGCTAGTCCGGAAAATATAGCGCATAGCGATACTTCAGCTGACGTAAGCCTTTGTTATTCATGCGCCAACGAGGCAGTGATTGCATGGCCGTTATTTCAATAAAGCTCATTGTAGTTCTGGTTGGTACATTTGTTTGTTTATAAACATGAAATATCGCTATTGCTAATAATCATCAGTGATGATGATGATGATGGTTATTCTGATGATAATGATGTGGTTACTATAGAAACGTTACATATGCTATGTCCTTCATGATTGTGACTTACTTCGCTTGCACTGCGATTTAAATCAGCTTCGTCTTTGCTGACAACATTGCTTCTTGGAAAATATCCTACATTGCCTGTTGTTAGTGACTTACCCTATAAAAACAGGTGACACAAACAACATAGATCAACTTTACAAGATAGGTGACTTGCACTAGGGGACGATGGGACCCCATCTACCCTTAATCGTAAAAATGAGATCCAGAAATGAAAAGAGCATTAAGCGACGAGTGTTTGAGTTTGCAGCTCATGATCTTTTAGAAGAATACAATTTTGTTTAAATTTATCAAAACTTTTGATCATGCAAATTAAGCAGCATCCATGTGGACATAGGGTCTGTGCTCTTGCTAATTCTACAGCTCTGAATATTGCCGAGTTTGTCACCTCATCTCTATGACATTGAGCAAACTATTGACGATAGTTTAACTAAAGGATATAATAACAATATAACCATGACGTACCTCCCACCATTCAGGATCTGTTTGATTTAATATTTCAATTTCTTCTCCCACTTGAAGATACAGACTAGGCCGGCGACTAGGAGCAATGCCTTGAAAACTGACACAAGAATAATTATGACAAGTATTTATTGTAATCTAAGGGCCTATTTGGATGATGTAGGATATACAGGCTAGGTCAATGACTGCAATCCTAGACAAAGTATATGGAACAAAATAATCTGCACTCTCACAAAAGGGAACTCTTTGCCCCCTTAGAATCTCGACTAAAATCATTTAGTTACATGGTAAAGATTTACGTCTCCCCAAGGATAGCCTGTGTTACATCCGGAATATTCTTTGTTATATACCAAAGACTATTGTGGATGTAACACAGGCTACCCAGAGGAAAACTTGTTCCTGCCTCGTGTCATGGCTGCCATCATGGTGCAGTGCAAAGCCCCTGGAACTGCAGTGATAGGTTATAGCTGACAATATAATAATTGCATGATAGCATAAAGTCATAAGGGGATTGAAATGTGTAGCACGGTTCCATACTCCAAAATATTCGGACTAATTTTCCTACTTTTGACACCATATTTGGTCAATATTTGATAATCAGAGCTAGATTCAATATGGCCGCTTGATAACGCAAATCAAATACTTACTAAATTCCGCGAGTTTCTAGAAGAAATTTTCATTTCTACATTTTAATACAGTTTGTGTCACTTCCTTAAATTATAAGGTTTTGGGATCGTTAAAATATGATTTATTTGAGAATGGCTTTTCAACTAAAAAATTGGATATTCCAGAGCATGGAACCAAAGCATCGTACCATTGCCATGCATTTTAATTCTCTTATGAATTCCTGATGTTTGTTGGCTATACTTACTTTGAAGTAGCTATAAAAACGGAAGCTGCATAATACAAAAAACAACAACAAAGTTAACAAATAACCATTGAAGAATAAAGTAAAATTATTAGCAAAATCCTTGAAAACGATAACAACATTTATATACCGGTAAAAAGGCATTAAACATATTAAATATACTATCCAAGGTCAGTAAAATAGTCAGATTAACTGTCATTTGGTTTTGCTCCTGTCAAGCAAACACACAACACTACCAAACTGTTTTCAAATTTCGTCTTAACCTGCTTACTCATATTGAAGTTTGTATACAATCTTCAAATTTTGACAAATCATGATTCGTTTTCATTTGTGTACTAATCTGAGTTTTGATTGACGGGAACAAAAAAAAAAAAAACAAACAAACAAACAAACAAACAACAGCGTACGTTCACAGAAAACTCCAGTACATGAATGTTATCACCTACAATGATGATAGTAGACATTCCAATTGTATACAAATTACACTGAGTCTTTTGATTGTAAATGTTGTTGGTAATCCATAGGGAACATGAAATGGATACCATTATGTAAATACTGGTGGAAAATTCTTGCTTTTCCTTAAAGGTATGTCATCAAGGCTTTCAAAAATGATTTGTCCTTTGTTCTTTGTACAATGAAGCCTTTTATATTCAAGAATAACCTTTTTCTCAGTGAAATTGCATTTTCACAAACCAACTGATCCACAAAATGATGCCCTAGCTACAACATGCTCATTTCTCTGAGTTTTTAAAAGTAAAACAAATTAAATCTTATCTACAAAAGATTTTGAGCTAAACCCTTTCTTCCCACACTTAAAACTAAGATTATATCAGTTATCTACATACACTTGCGCAGCCTTAAAGAAGGGGGTCTGCTGTGTGACCAATCAGCAGGCACAGTTGGTGAAGACATCTGCTTCATGAGTGTTGGCTGTTTGCTTGTAAAATGATCTAATGGTATGTGAATCTTATAGTCAGATAGAGTTTGTATCTAATAGTATGTGAATCTTATAGTCAGATACAGTCTGTACCCAATATGCATCAAGTTGTAAGTATGAACTGTATCTAATTTCATTGTATAAGAACCATGATAGTAAGACAGGAATAAAAATAGAAATTACAATAACAATCTTGCAAATAAACATCAAGTAACCAATACAGAACAACAATAACAATCAAAACACAAAACAAAATGATAAGACTAGCACACTACACTGGGTTAACTTTGGTGTAGACTCCTTGCAGTTTGTTGGAAAGCAGCTCAACCTGGAGGGCAAAACAATACATTTCAGCTCTCAAGAGAGCAAAAATCTTTTGTTTTGTCCTCCAGATGGGGCTGCTTTGACATCGCATGCAAGAATTGTATTTTGTTAGTTGACGACAAGTATCTAGTGCTGGAAATAAGATGTTTCTGTCAGTCTGTATGTCATTTGTTTGTTTGTTTGTTCATTTATTTGTTTCAGTCGTCCATCCATTCATTTGTTCATTCGTTATGTCAGTCAGTCAGTCAGCCAGCCAGTCAGTGCACATTACAAGATTAGTTTTATTTAATTTATTACTAATTATTACTTACAGTTTTAAGATTATAGGTTTTGTTATTTGATTAGTTGGTAGATTTAAGTGTCTTGTTAGATGTGCCAGGTTAGAAGGTACAAAGAATATACATTATGCAGATCATTTGAATTTCTGTTTATAATTAATTTTCCAGGCAAAAGCTCATGACAGGACAGTGCTTCTAGGACATTTACAGTGCAGTGCAGTCCGATAGCAATACAAAACTTACATTCACAAACAAAACCATTACAATCAAAGGTAAACACATAAAAAACATTGAAAAACTAAAAATGTTTCTGTTCTAGACCTCTCCACGATATTATATCACTTGTCATAGGACCCTTCTGAAAAGGAGTGCTTGAATATCGTAAAACTTCTACAAAGTAATTAAGACAGTGTTGATTCAAAGGTACTTTTATTGTGCGCACATAGATAAAACTTCATTAAAATGTACCCCCAGAATAGTTTAAGGAACAGAAGTACTGCACAAAACATTTGCCTCATCACAAGCCCTTATTACAAGGTATCACTAAAATTTCTGAAGAATTGTAATATGCTAGCCTGGACTGTGTTGGGGTCACTAAAGTCAAACAGTTAAATATGAATTTGTAAACTGGATCACTGTGGAGATATGTGTTTCTATGGATACAAATTCAATGATTTACCTAAAATATAATGTTCAAAGTTAAACACCATGCTCAGAAAATTAAAGGAAAAGCAAGAATTTTCACCAGAGATTATTATACAGTTTGAAGGTTAAAAACAGAGAGTGTTAACTATAATCATTGATGAGAGAATTGTAATAATTGATTAAATTTATAAGTTACACTTAAAATTACAGTTGACAAATTTCTGTTACTATTAGCATTAATTATTATATAATAGTCATAATAATTACCAAATGAATCTATAAGTATTTCAGATTGTCATAATTTTATCATTATCATTTTATTAATAATAAATAATTATTAATATTATGTTACAATCTTTGTTGCACAGTATTTGATAACAAACATAGGCAACCAACAACCACTTTTGAATTTTACCAGCAGTAAAATCCCCATATACTTACACGCATCTGAACACCACAACGATGTAGGTTAACAAATATTTTTTAACATGCATACAATTGCAAAAATTTCATCACAGTGCAAAAAAAAAAAAAAAGCCAATTCGAAAGCATTCACCAGATATAATAATATGAACAAAATATAACAACTTCAGAGATATTGTTTTGTCAATCAATACATAATTAACACAACTCTAATTTCCAAGTAAACTATGTAATTATTTGCAATTATGTGTAGGTCTAGGCATAAAAGAGAACAAACCACTGAAAGTTGCCTCAGAATTGTTTTAATCTTTGTGGTGTTCAGATTACCTTCAACAGACTACAAACCATTCTATACATTGCAAAAAAGACCAAGACCAAGAGTAGAGGTTTGCAGCATCAAGCCCCATTTACAAATTTATTTAAAGCAATTTTCCTGAAAACCAGTGCTGGAATTTCAGCAGAACTTTTCAAAGCATCCAATTTTGGAAGTGACTATTACTGGTAATGAAAAATTTCAAAAACTCATACACAATAAATAAGCTATTGGGCTCTTACTAGTGTACCACAGGAAGCTCCAAAACAACACCGTCTAATACTTTGATGTGCTCTGCCAAGCAAGGTTCATGCAAAATTGGTGAATATGAAAAATATTAAACAACTTGATGCAACACCTCATTCTTAACAGCAGGATCATAATTATAAAAATAATAATTAATAATAATTATATTAAAATATCATACCTGCAGATCCTATTCTTGGTGGTGCTGAGATCTTACGAGGACGTCTTTCAACTTCAGGACTGAGTGACCCCGATATAGTATTAGAGTGAAAATTAGTGCGTGGCTGGAAGGGTGACACGCCAGAGAATTGTTTATTGAGGTTTTTCTGGCATGGTTTACATTTAGAGATACAGTCGTAATGACACGCCGTGTCACACACTGAAACACAAGAGAAAAAAGCTGTCAAAAGGATTTTTTTCAACCAATGTCTTTCTCTTGTAATGGACAACAAGCAAAGCGAGTGTACAATATGATTATGTGAACGAAGGGTTTGTGTATATATATTAGATGGAATAGATTTCAGTAAGATTGTTAGTGGTTTAAGTTTGATGAAGCATATTTTTCAATATTAATCTGTATTAGAGAGCAAACTGATTGAGCCATTAGAACTGATTGTGGGTTTAGGTTGACCAACGCATATTTTGTGTTGTATTGTTAGGACTATGAGGAATAATTATAGGAATGTTCTGTCCCTGGTCTTGGTATGTGACAGATAGATGCACTACCAAATATACTAGATTACATTTAAAAAACAGGACGGTATCTTTGTTTATACTATCATGGATTCATTTTATTCATAGTGACTTTAATATTTAAAACAAAACAATGTCTGACATTTTTAGAAATTATTCCACAGAAAACAATACATTTGAGAGCAACATCGGAAAAACTAATAAAATAGAATTGAATTTACTTACCAACACACTTGTAACCTTGGTTGGTAAGACCCCTGTGAAAAAGTCAATCGAACAACATAGTTACAATTATCACAAAATAATACTTAATCTTTAATAACTGTCATGCAAAGAAAGCCATATTAAGTCAGGGGTTTTATTATCTTTTTGAATAAGTCTCAGAGTAATTGAATTAGGCATCTGTGTCCAAAACATATTTCTATTAACTAAAGACAGAAAATAACTGGTGGTAAGAGGTAATTATTATTGAAACCCCTGTGAAGTGATTGTCCAACTCAATATGGAGATCAAACACAACAACTGGTGCATTTGATAGTACCTCTCAGTGCCTGCCTGTTTTTCATATTTGACACAACAAATCAAGTCAGGGAAAGGCAGTATCCTATTAGACTGAATGGCTGCAGAATTTCTTTTTGCAGTGGCACAGGAAAAGATATTTTCTGCATCATATGATGAAATAAAATTGTATCTTACCCTACCATGATCAATTTTCTCAGTGGTGAAAATGTTTATGGAATTAATGAATCCTGTTATAAGCTCCCCTCTCCCGAAACATCTCCAGACAATTTTTGAAAATTGATATAAAAAGTTGAACAAGAATTTATTTACCAAACTTGGACGACAAATTCCCAAACTTGTCATACCCCTACATGTTAATGAAGTCTGAATATCTAGCTCTCTGGGAGGAGGAAAAAAGGGAAGAGCAAAAATAGAGTCCACAAGTGTTCAAGTCACCTCCTATCCCCCAGAATGCCTGACGCTCAGGCTGTCAGGAATGGGGTTACAAAATTGTCACCAGGGGTAGAGTAGGTTCATTTTTATACAACATTGCATGGTCCACTTGTCACATAATGAGAAATTCAATCATCAGAAAAAATACACAGTCACTGTACTTAATATATTATAAACATCAATAAATTGTTACATAGCTTACCATAGCAAGTTTTGACAAATACAGCAATATGTGGGATTTCCAAACGTGTTCAAATCAAACTTGTGATTTTCTATAGAAAAAATAAAGAAAAAATTGTCAAAAAATAGTTAGGTGTACAGAATGAGAGAAAGCACTGTATCTGAAGATCTGAAACAGTACGAACTCAAATTATGTAAATGTCTTCTAAAACCAACATAAGTTTATATTTTTCTGTAAATAGACCTTGCCCACATTCGCTTGACTGGACTTAAAACAATAGATTCACACTATTTTATAGACTCCAGCCTCAGTGTAAATCTATTGTTTTGTGACCCCTAGCAAATACAGGGAAGGTTTACTAGGGTCAATTTGTATCAAGAGTAAGTTACAGAACAGGTATTGATTTGCTTTGACAATTGCTCATTAATTATTCATTTCAGTTTCATTCAGTTTTAGAACATTAGCTGAAGTTTAAAAACACACAAATAAGAAATTAAACAAAATTTAGATAAACTATTGACAAATGGTATAAACAAAAGAATTCTAATGAAGAAACATACTTTGGTCAATTCCAGTAAGTTTTAAATTGTCCCTGCAATGAAATCAAATATAGAAAAACATTAAGATTAGAGAAACCCTTCAAACATCAGAGGAGTATAGAATATAGGTATTATACTCACATAGCTCTTTTGATTTCATTGACCCATCTTTCCTTCATCTCTACTGTTTTTGTATATAGCGAACAGGAATTTCTATCTGCAAGAAAATAGACATATCAAGGGGTTAGCAAACAATACAACACAACAATACAACTATCATATGCATCATCATATATTATAGTATGCAAATTTATTAAGGAAATAATGTGTCCATGAAAATAATGGTGACAAGAATTCAGCATTGGTCATAAGCCATATTTCCAAGACAAATACTGTTACAGTCGCAGATTCAGGGGGGCTTCCATGGGTTCCACGGAGCCCCCTTGTGCAATAGTATCAAGAAATTAAAAAAGATTTTTAACTACGTGGCTGCAATATGCACCTAAAGAATTGTAAAGCGTTTTGAGACTTTGAGAAATGCGCTACATAACAACATCCACATTACATTACATTCGTTACAGTACGGGCGGTACCGTTTCCTACTCAATACACAAACAACACTTTAGAAAATGTGAAACCAAAATGGAACCCCCTTTTGAAAAATCCTGGATCCGCCACTGTGTTAATAAATCTCTGCTTCAAAATAAAAAAAAATTAAAAAAATCAGGCCTGTTAATACCTGTACATTGGCAAGCTAATGCCTCACTTACTCACTTACTAACAATTGAAGGGTTTAAAGCGAAAACAGCGTAAATGCATGTTTAGATAATTTTTTTCGAATTTTCAAATTTTCACCACATCAATCAAAAAAAGGCATCTAACGATTTAATTTAGTCTAAAAATAATCATCTATTTTTTTCTGAAGAAATTGTCCAAAAAAGGATATTTTTGGCGCTTTTTGGCGATTTTAGGCGTTTTTTGAGGCGTACAAACTTTAATGAACGTACCTGATTCTGGTGATTCACCTTTCATACTCCATCCATGCAAAAACTAAAAAAAAAACAATATTTCAATATCTTGTTAATGGATATGTTAATGTAAGCATGTCCTATATCTCAGCTCACAATACAATGTAGATCTGAACCATGATGGCATTAGACCCTCATCTCTATACCATAATAGTTTTCAAAATCCATTCATGTTCAAAATTTTGATTCCTTTGAGAATATACTAGGAACAATAGTCCTAAGCACCAGCATTACACTGCCTTGACTCTCTCATATCAATATGTTTGGTGCTTACCTTCCCTCTACCTGGTCCAAAGGTAAAGTTTTCTTGCAGTTCAAAATATTCCAGGAATAATGTTGCTTTGTGATGGTATGTATCTCCCTTAAAATGAAAGAAGCTAGAACTTGAGTTTGGTTGTCTCAGGGAAAAGCACATTGACTACTAATAAACATTTTTTTAGCTATTACTGCCTCCAAGGGCTTTTCCCTGAGACTTAAATTAACTGCTAACATTTATCTAGCCATCACTACTCATGAGGGGTTTTCCCTGAGACTTATATTAACTGCTAACATTTATCTAGCCATCACTACTCATGAGGGGTTTTCACTGAGACTTATACTACTACTAAGTCCCATTTATCTACAATCTTGGACAAAATGACTTGAGACTGCGTGCGCAAAAAAGGCTATTTTTTATTCAACGCATTTCACACATTCATGCGCATTTTTCAGACATGTGACCCCCCCTCCCCCTTCTCAATGTTGTTGCCCGGATAGCAACTATCCCAAGCGTCATTTCTAGACTGAAACAACATTGTTCTTGGGGGAGAGGGGGGCAGCAATAGCCACAAGACTGAAAAAACGTACAAAAATGTGTGTTTTGTCTCAAGTGTTTTGTCCAAGATTGTATTTGGCGAATAATCATATTTTTCGCACAAGCGCTTTGTTTTTTCAAGGTGTCCTTTCACAGAAATGAGCATTTCCACTGTGTAAATGCATGGAAAAACTTTCATACCAAACAACTGCACTTGCTAGAAGTAAGGGGATGAAATGTTAAAGCGCAACAATATCGAAACTCCATCAATTTAGCGTTTTTGCATCGATTTTGAGTAGTATTACAATAAAAATGCTATAAAATCATTATAAATCTATTTCCTGTCTTTTCAAGCAATACATTGTGCTAATTAGAGTCTGGACAATGTATCAAACGGAGAAAAACATAACACAATCATGTAGCTAGCACCAAGTCATGACTTGTTGTCACGCCATATAGAGAACCTGAGGACTCGCGCGGAGTAAATAAAAAAGTGCTTTTATGAGGTTTGAAAATTGCTCTTCTCCATTCATAAACGGTTAACTAGTTCTGTATTTGTACCTATTTTCTACAGACAAAATATAGTAACGGTTAACACAAAGTCTTAACGGTTAACAAACACTTTCTTATATAAAAGAAATAACTCTGATATTTTTATGTGTCGGTGCCGTTAATCGTCGTTATTCGTGAAAAAATATATGATGTTGTGCATAAAAGCCCTTGTTAATTGTCCCAACTAGTCAGTATTGTTCATATTAACACTCTAAGTTTGAGAAAAATGATTTTTCTGTTGTTTAAGGGTTTAGAAATGGAGCAATTTGTTGTGTTTATCGTTACAATGAGTCACTTAACAAGTCAAGAACCTCGAACGTATGTTGCATTACTGTCACACAAAAAACAATGCATTGCTTGCGTGACATAAGAGATAGTTTTTTGGGGTAAAATTTCTCAATCTTATAACAATTTATGTTCATTTTGGGTTAGAAATCATCACACAAGTATCTTTTCTTGAAACTGTACATAGAAGTCACAAGATTTGAAACGTGAACGTTGTAAATAGCAAAATGACGAAAATACAATCTTGGACACAATGACTTGAGACTGCGTGCGCAAAAAAGGCTATTTTTTATTCAACACATTTCACACATTCATGCGCATTTTTCAGACATGTGACCCCCCCTCCCCCTTCTCAATGTTGTTGCCCGGATAGTAACTATCCCAAGCGTCATTTCTAGACTGAAACAACATTGTTCTTGGGGGGGAGGGGGGCAGCAACAGCCACAAGACTGAAAAAACGTACAAAAATGAGTGTTTTGTCTCAAGAGTTTTGTCCAAGATTGTAGCCATCACTACCCATGAGGGATTTTCCCTGAGACTTATAGAACTACTAACATTTATCTAGCCATCACTACCCATGAGGGATTTTCCCTGAGATTTATATTACTACTAAGTCCCATTTATCTAGCCATCACTACCCATGAGGGATTTTCCCTGAGACTTATAGAACTACTAACATTTATCTAGCCATCACTACCCATGAGGGATTTTCCCTGAGACTTATATTACTACTAATATTTATCTAGCCATCACTACCCATGAGGGATTTTCCCTGAGACTTATATAACTACTAACATTTATCTAGCCATCACTACCCATGAGGAATTTTCCCCCGAGACTCATATTACTACTTGTAACTCTCCAACTAGTGGGTTTCCACATCAATTTATTACCTACTCTACTGTCTAAGACTTTTCCCTGAGACTCAATGACAATAACTAGCAACTTCTGTTGTGTTAATCATATCAATGTTAATTCAGAAACGGTTACCTTATGTTTGCAAATAATTAAAGCTCTATCAAACAGAAATGCATATCTACAATGAAAAAAGCAAATTACAAATCACCACAAATTTCATTGCAATTCAAAATATTACAGCCAATTATGCTATGAGTTTTCTTTCTTCCATGTTTTAATGTAAAAAGTTAAGCTTTCATGCTATTCACAAGTCTTCATACACTGCTTGGCAGAAAAAAAAACCCTCTGCAAGTATGTGTTTATCATTCTGTTGAGCATGTGCACTCTCACACGAGTATCACATTGCATTTCAAAATGGCTTTGACGTGAAAAAAAAAAATTGAAGTGTGCACATATGTTTTTAGCATTGGTCAATGACAAATAATTATTTGTTCAGAAGCAGGACTTACCTTTTCTTTGGTGGTCTGTCAGTAATTTTAACTTGGACTTCACTGTCTTTGATTAGATGACCAAACTTAAACAGGTCTTCCCCCTGAATGGTATCAACATCAAAGATTATCAGTATTACGTATCTAATGTAGCATAGTTGGTTTCAAGAATGTGGAATTAAGTTGCCCAGGTCATGGGTAGAGGTGTGTTTTTGTGTGGGAGGGGTCTACTCAACTGATTTCATATTAGATTATTTTTGTATTATAATAATAAATAATAAAGAAATCTGTAAAGTGCCTAAACTATAAAATATTATCGTGCCCTATTTACAATTATCATGAAAGATAATTCAGGAAGGCCGACTGATTCTACAAGATGAACCACTCTTTAAACATCTCTTGATCTGTCCCTGTACGACTGATCATCATTTTGCAGACTTGCCATCTTATTGAGAAATTAGTAGTTTCTGATGGTCAAAAAGCGTCTCTGTTTTTTTTTCAAAATAGAACTTGCTTGTACAATGTACTATAAATACTTAGTTATCAACTTTATCAATTAAAAAATAAATTCTGGATGACCTTTAATGCAGGTCTTTGTAATAACTTTGAACATCAGTGTCTTGAGCAAAGAATTGTGGATGGAAAGAATGGAAGAAAAGATAATGAAAGGAAGGAAAGAATGAAGAAATGGTATATGATTTACTAAACAGCTAAAACGCTACTGTTCATATAATGTAACACAAAAAACAAATTCAATCCATGACAAGACAAGAACTGACGGTATACTTACAACTTCACTAGAGAGACTGCACACATGCAAAGAAGGAAAAAAAAACATTGTTTAGTAGATATTCTTTAATGGACAACAAAATCAATGAAGAACTTCAAATCAATCACTACTGGGAGAGGCCATGAGAAATAATCATATTTTGTGAAAAGGATTTTCCTCTCCATTACATATGTTGCTCTCATGACCTGATACCAATATGAAAAAAGTTTGAAAATACCATGCATTGTTCACGTGGTTTTCATGTGACTATGATGTGGGGAAAAAAATTCATGTAAATGACCTTTCTCCTGTCAGAAGTACCGTAAATCTTACTAGTGAGATACATTATAACATGCAAACAATGACAATGTATGTCTACCTGTTTTGGATGTCTCTCACTGTCTTCTGATTTTCATCATCACGTTTAACTTGGTTGATAAATGTGGCCACATCCTATACACACACACACACAAAATAAAATAATAAAAATAAAATAAATTATAAACTAATACAGAAGAATACATGGTATCTGATCACAACATTTGAGCTCTTGAATTGTCTCAATTAAACATGAAAAAACCTGAGCCACAGTGGCCAGTATCTATATGACTACAAGACCATCGATGCAATGCAGTGAACATGTAACATTAGGTGTTGTATGATTGCTTTAATTCTACCTGAATGGCTGACAGTGCTTTCTCCAGTCCTGCTCTATCTGGGTGCATTGGTTTAGTCTCTTTGATTAGATGCTATGGAACACAGTTATGTAATTTAGCATTTAAAAAATAAAGAATAGGATTTTCAATGATAATTGGATGAACTGAACACATCACATGACATGCTGTAATAATTACAAAATTAATTAATTTATTAATAAATTAATTATTAATTATTTAATTACACCTGGGGAGGGGTAGGGGTAAAGGGATAGGTAAAGATGTACACCATTGAAAGCATCATACATGAGCCTATGACTCCGGAGAATTTGGTAACAACTCCCTGCCTCTTTGAAGTAAAATTATTTTTTTTTTTACTCTTAACAACTGTCCCTTCCTAGACACCATTTGACTTGCAGTCCCCTGTTATAAATGCTATTTAACATCCCTGACATTCGAGCATCAATGTAAAAATGACTAGTCGATGGTACTTACTGATATTAATAATGGATATTTCACCTGTTTTTAATGCTATTTAACATCCCTGGCATTTGAGCATCAATGTAAAAATGACTAGTTGTTGGTACTTACTGATATTAATAATGGATATTTCACCTGTTTTTAATGCTATTTAACATCCCTGGCATTTGAGCATCAATGTAAAAATGACTAGTTGTTGGTACTTACTGATATTAATAATGGATATTTCAGAACTCTTTGAAATGGTACTACTAATAATGAACGCAGCGTAAACTTGCTGTTGGCTTTGTTTTGACATTCCTGAAAAAATCACCAAAAATCACCAAATTACTAAATATTAACGATGACATCAAAACAATCATTCTGCCTTCTTGTATAGTACATACTTATATCTATCAATTACTTAATTATATATTATACATAAACTTAAAAAAATGATTTTTTGTAATCTTTTGTATGAATATAACTATTATAATTTCACAACTTACTATACTATTTAAATAGATTTATAAAGGCTACCTTTCTTGGTTGGCCATTATTACTGGTAGCTTGTACCAAATAATTGTATTATGTTAATTTCTACTTTTAATATAACAATGTAAAAAAAAGTACTAAATAAAATATGTATGTATGTATGTATCACTCAATGAAGTCAAGCAAAGATTCGCAAGAAACAAAGGAATTTTACAAAAGAGCTTATACTAGGTACAATAAACAATATAATGTGAATTGTACTAATTGTACTGGATTATTTGCTGTCATCTCAACACGTTTGTGTGTAATAAAAACTCTAAAAATAATACTTTAATAATACGTGCTACATTCAAAATGAGCAGCATTGTTTTCTTCATGTGCAAAGACCTGAGAAAAGTATGCTTGATTAAAACCTAGTATACATAACTATTGACAGTGATTCTGGTATTTTGCTTTGGTGCGGACAAGCATAATCAACCATTTTCCACAAAGTCCAGGATAATTTGTCAAATAAATAAATTAATATATATATACATATATTATGAATTATTTATCTCTCTGGGTTGAGTGGTGATTTTTTCTTTACTTACAGTCTTATGAGGTACGAAAGTTTATTTTCTTCTCACAAAACAACTATGTAAGTAGGTAACCATTTTGATTTGTAAACTTAAGAAAACCCCTAGGCATTAATAAAATATCCGGTTAGTAATTGGTGTTACGGTTACACCAATTAGTGCCATATGTTACCATTACGCTAAATGGAGTTAAGGTAGTTCGGGATCCACACTTCCCGCCGATAGAATTTTCTAAAACTTTTTCTAAATAAGGACTGACACATATAAAAAACACAAATTAATGAAATAAAAAATAGGGGTCATCGTGCTTGTTTTGGAACTGTGGGGGGTGGTAATAGGCCCATTTTTGCCTCATTTCAACTAAAAGAAGTAACATCAAATTTGTTGAAAATAATATTCTTGCGAACAAATTTGAAACTTTTTCACAAATCTGCTATAAGAGACTGACAAAATGCTCCCTTCGCTATAGTTCTCATGAATTTACTCGTTGGAAAAGACATCGACTGAGATATTTTACGGAGATTTAAATGAAGAGCTTCATTAATTTTTGTACACTTTACCACAAAAAAGTCAAAATTACCATGTTTTAGTCTCGAAGACCATAAATTTTTTATTTCAAAATTTTGGACGTGCGGGAATGGACACTAGTTTCTTTTAAGGCCCATATGCAAAGCTATGATATTATTTTTTTACCAAAAAGTTCAAGAATGGCCATATTTTGGCTCTAACAAAAAATTTCTTTTCAATCTCACGAGAAATTTTATTTGATTTCACATGCGGGAGCAGGATGCGCAGTAGCAAGGGTCCCGAACTACCTTAAGTACTACGCTTTCGTACAACACTGCTTTTTTATATTATAGTTTTTATTGTATATGTCTTGTAGTTGAGCTTGTAGTTGAGTAAATTTTGTGGTTCCCATGTAGTTCTGGTAGTTACTAAATTGGTGTAACCGTAACACTAATTACTAACCAAATATCCGCAATTGGGCTTCCTGTGTCTTGGGTGAAATCACGTTTGGATTTTTTTTCCTTTGACATTATTTTATTAATTACTTATGAGAATGTTATCAAATGTTTATAATGAAATAAAGAAGATCCATAGGGCCATACCTCTAAAACCTCCTTCACTTTAAAATCCCTTCTTGATAATTCATCAATCTACACAAAAGCAAACGATTCAATTACTAGATGTTGCTGCCAAGGGGTTAAAGCATAGGCGTCACAACCTAGCAAACTTGGGTTTGATTCCTACTTGACAACAAGTAAGAAAGTATCAGAAAGTGTCTCCAAATTATAGTGCAAATCCAAAAGTTGCGGCCAGACAGAAATATTTCAGGAATGTTCTTATTGTTCCTTGGCCAATCACAGACAGCACACTAATGAACCCTAACCAAAAAGTAATTCTGATTGGGTAAGAAAACATTCTTGAAATAGTTTTGTCTGGTCATGGTTTTTAGATTTGTACTGTCAGTAAGACTTTCGCTCTGTACATGGAGAAAAATATGTTTAGGAACTTACATAAGCTTGGGCATCAGGCATTCTGGCACAGAAGTCACCATACTTCAACAAATCATCTTTCTATAAAAAACACATTGATTTTAAGAGAAATATAAGGCACACCCTTATTTATAGTGCTACTATATGTTTACAAAAGTGGGTTTGAATAATTATTAGCATGCAAAATAAGTATCTATTAGTGTAGTTCTATTGCGTAGGATGGTTTTGACCTGTATCCTCAGTCCTTCTTTGACATCCACAAGTGGAATGGTACAATGACATAATGTATATTGGTTTATGACACAACTCTTATTATATCATTTTACTATACATGGTCAAAGTGGAGTGCATATACCCAGTCCTATATTACACCTTTCAAAGCAGTGTTGCATGGTAGAAAAGTGGCTTGCATAATTGTTTTTAGCATGTATGCTTCTTCACTTTAAAACAACATTTCTGTCTAAGTTGCTCTTGAATTTCTATTTTTTATTTGCATCTTAATTTAGAATATGTCTTGAAAAATCAAGCTTTTCATACATTCTATAAATATTATAAATAATTGATCAGATGTTTTTTGCACATAATATTGATGTATGTTTTGCTCATTGTCCCTCAAGGAATAGAAAGAAATATGTTAACTTTGCGACTAGCAAAATACCTTGCACAAAGAAAAATTTAATAAGATACAATTTTATGTATTTATATTACATAATACCAATACTTACACTCTCAATAAAAACATTGCCCAGGTCAGAGGTATCTATACTACATGCTCTCTCTAGCCTGAGAAGAAACTTGGAATGTAATACTAGAAGGTCCTGAAAGCAACAATAAAATAGTAACCACCAATTGAAAATAGTTATCTTGCAATTCATATATTAATATAGCATTATTTTATCATACGGTGTTAATATTGAAAAGTATGAAATGTGGAGAGCAGACACAACGATCAAAGTTGTTAATGGACCAACAAACTTGAATGTTTTGAACAAATGAATGAAGTTTAGGAGGAGTAGAGTGCACTCAAATAAGCATGAAATAATTCTATATTTAGTGGCATATTTAAAAAATCAACTTTTTCACTCACACAAAAACATGCATCCCATCACAATTCGCTGGAAATATGGTAACCAATTGTAAACATTAAGGTTTGATGATGATGATGATAATAATATTATTATTATTATTATAATGATGATGATTATTATTATTATCATTATCATCATCATCATTATTATTATTATCATCATCATAGTGTTTATTTATACACAATATTTGATTTACAGCAGAGCTGATGTGGTCGTGTCAATATTTACATTAATTTAATTATTTACAATATTTTCAGGTAGACTATTTACATATATAAAAATAGAGTATCTATGATAATTATTTACATATGTTTATTTATTTTTTTTTTTTTATTTTTTTTTTTGATAATTGAAAGATTCAATAATGTTGACTACATAGTCAGTGCTTGATCACACAGTCACATAATATACCGGTATATACAATAAATTACTCATACCTCAATATTAATAAAAATCTTTGCTCTGTCTTCTTTAGATAGAATATTCTTTAATTTTTGACTCTGGATAAATTGCTGCAAAGAGAAGAAATTGTATTCAATTCCATACTCTAACAGTAACAAGACAGGTTTTTTTCCATATGAATAGGATTGAAATAGTATTTCTTCTTTATAGCATTTCTTTCAAAGTCCAATTGTTTAGTACATGGTCTGTTTCGCTTTTAAATTAACTTTTATGGAAATTACACCATATGCACTTGTAGATGTGGTATTTGTATTTTTTATGTAATAGAACTTACTTGTACAATCATTCGTAATGCATCTACGTAACCCTTTTCCGTCTCCAGTATTTCAGATATCACATATTTTCGTTTTTCTTCTTGTGAAGATTGTCTTGTTGGTTTCTACATCATAAGATATATGTTACTTTCCAATAAGTAAAAATGAGTAAAGTTTACTGACATTCAAAGTTTTGGTTGTAACTGGAATTCACCTGAAAGAAATTCAATTTTGAATTTGCAAAAACATTATTTTTTTAATTTAATTCTAGCAGACCAGTGACAATCTAGGGATAGTGAAAGGGACCCGCTGCAACATTTTTTCACACATTTTTTGTAAGTTTAAATTTGCAGATATACATTTTGGAAAAAAATCCTGTAATTACCACTGCAGATTTGACTCACCTGTAAAAACTGAACAGATACTAGATCAGCATATATCTTATCGTCTTCTTCAATGTTCACCACATCATATGGGTTTTCTTCTTCTGTTATGTCACGGCTCCTGTAAAAAAGGGAATAAAGACAGTCAATTATCAACAGGATAAAGAATAAGAGAAAATGTATCACATGTCCTTGGCGGGAATAGAATCCATATTTTTTGGCATTATAGTCCAACGTAAAAACATTTGTAAAATATATTGATAATTTAGACACTTTGAAGGGATGATTACAATAGTAACATTAAGGATGTTAATCCTTAGTCAGAGTAATGCATGTATACCATATATTATATCACATACTATACATTATATAAGAACTAACATCCAAAACATCAATATCACCATCATTTCTTTACAGTGTCTAAATTAACTAATATATATTTTATACTTAGGGATCAGCAGTGTTATATTTACAGTGAGGACACTTGAACCATGAACACTTGTCTTTATTTAGCTTTTCATTTTCTGAGCTTTCTACTGCTTCAAATCCTCTAACAAGTAGATTTGAACTCAAATGCACTCAGTTATCAAAATGAAAACGTTTCCAGATCGATTCACTCAAAGGAAGCATGTTAAAAAAAAGTATCAAAAAAGCACACAGTGTTCACAGTTCGAGTGCCCTTACTGTAATACTGTCTTGTCTACCTTCTAACCAATCAGCAATCAAGATCCAGAGTAAACATGGTACTGATTAAGTGGTCAAGTGTAGACATAGAAGTATGCAAAATAACACTAGACCTGGTTTCACTATTGTGCCTTGCTCAGTAAGAATGGTACTCTTTATACAGAAGACAAGTAGCATTATTCCATCATTTTGAAACTGTGCTTAATTATGAATCTGTACTTGGTAAGTCAAAATTCCCCCTGGCAAAATGCACATTACAGCTAAAATCATTGCATTGCGACCGGGTGCCTTTGCAACTTTGACTGGATTTTGTTCTTTTCTGCAACATCAATGACGCCGCCTCAGTGGATTGATGGTTGATGTCACAGAAAAAAAACGCAGTCAAAATTGCAAAGGTGCCACTCGCCATGCAACGATTTTAGCTGCAATGAAACTTACAGAGCGATTTCTTCAAGGTTGGAATAGATGTCTTCATCATCATAATGTGAAGGATCAGGGTCTATCAGTGGACTTGGTGTAAAAGGCCTGAAACAAATAACATATCAATGCATACCTTTAAAATATACAAATAACATATCAATGAACACCTTTAAAATATATAAATAACATTGCTACCTGCATCACCATTCAGAGACTAGACTTCAAGGTGAGTAGCTAAGGTGAGGCTGCCCAATTAAGTAGGGAAGGCTGTGCAGGGCCAGATCCAGATATTTTTGCAGGGGGAGGGGGTGGGGAAGGTGATGATGATGATAGACTTTATTTCTGTGTCAAGTTATTTAGCTATTTACAAGCTAATTCGGGGACACAAATTGGGGTGAGGAGACGTTCCGTTGTTGTTGGCTGTTTTGAGGTTGCACATTATATCTTTCAAAATGATATAGGTACAGCTCTCTCTATGACAACACAACAACAGATAAGCATTCTACATGAATTATAGTGCACTATTTTATTTAAGAGTTAAAAATATGGTTAGTACTCACTCTACCCCTCTTCTAAGTGCTTGTGGGGTGTGGGAGAGCTTGGATAATGTATTCACAACCTGATAGAATCAAACACAAAGAAAATTGGTTAAGCAATGTTGACTATACGAGTTTACAGTCCAATCACCAGTCTAATGCAACCAAAACAAGAAGTCTCTGTTTGAGACAGAAAAAAAAACTTTGAAAATCTCAAAGATTAAACTGTCTAGACACTCACTGGAGTATTTCTTGATAAAAGAAAGGCACTCTTTTGGTTTATATTGGATTTTTTTTTTCAATACGTTATTTTGAATTTTGTAGACTTGTTTTCAGATTTGGTTACTGGAATCTAATAATTAATTCAGTATTCGATTAATAAAACCAATAATGAACTTATGGTGGGTATTCTTTAGGTGTTTTAACTGTAAAATCAAGGCTACAAAGGCCTTGGCAAAAAATCACATACAAATATATCCACATTTTCAATTTGCTATACAACTTTTCAAAAAAGATTCTCAACTACATTTTATTTGTGATGAATGGAATCAGTCAATTTATGAAAGTGTTGTATAAAATCATTGTTTATCAAATTGACAAAAAAATTAAACTTTCCATAATTATTAAATCATAATAAAAATTTATTTTCCAAGGGGCAACTGCATTTTTATAAACTTGAGTTAAAAATACTCATTATTTATAAGTTTTTTATCCTTTCACTGATTAAGAATTCTATTTATAATCTTTTTTTCACAGAAACGTGTTTAATGATATATCATTGAGACAAAACATTTAAAGGACACGAGAGCATGCATGTAATTCACAACAAGGAACGAAAACATCAATATTCTGTAATTCGATTCCCACTTACAAAATAATGTGAAAATATTTTGATATTCGATAACAAATAATTTCGTATTAACGATATCATAATTCTTGATCAAAATCATGATAATTTATACTTTCAGAATGTAATAAATTAATAGACGATACGCTTTCAAACAAAAGAAAGTTTTCAAAATAGATTCCGCTCACGGCATGATTGTTAATTTTGTAATGCTTGAACTGTGAGGGCACCTAGCTATAAACTCTAGAAGCTTAGAATTTCAATAACAAAATCGAATGTAACGCGATTATAAAAAGTTAACAAAAATGATCAACATTGTTCAGCTAATATTGACGTTTCAGTTCAAGTCTTCAGTATTGGAAGCTCAAGAATAAAGCATAAATTAAATCATCATCAAAAGAGATTGATTGCCATCGATTCAAGTTTTGATTAACTAGTGAAATAAACATACCTTGGCAAAGTCTGAAACGTCGTATAACTCAATGGCGTCAAAGAGATCTTCTTCGCTGATGTTGAAGTGTTGTGTACAGGCCGTAAGAAAACTCCGGATATTCTTCAAACACATGAACTAAACGCAACAAGAAAGGAAATGAAAGTTGCATGTTTAGAGTGCAGAAGCACGCACGTTGAAATTCAGCACTCCTTGAAATGTTTAGACTTTCCCTCGCGTGGACTGACGGCACACAGGAAAACGACTACTTAACATTATCAAGAACAATTAAACTAATCTAATCAAGTAAAACACTTCGTTTTACCTGGGACATTTGTGATTTAGTGTTAACGTCATTGACAGCGCCAGGTTGGAGTACGTTGGCCAACTGGCACAGAATAACGCCATCTCGGAGCGATTGAGCAAAGTCGAACAACGATGAATTGGGATCCGTTGCTCTGCTCTGAGGTAGTAGGACTCTTAATTCAACAATCCAATCTCTTGCCAACTTCCATTCTTCAACGTTGTGCCCAGATGAGCGCCCGGAAGCACAGCGACTCCTTCGAGACGCCATTTTGGAAATGTTGACTAATAAAATTCCCATGCACCTTTGGGGCGAACAATTTCTTAGTGGGGAGGGGAGGCTGATATAACTCAAGGCCGATTCAGACATTTGGAGGTTCTCTGGCTCTAGATCTCTCGTGATTCTTTTTTCCTTGTCCGTGAAACGTATAAGACACCGATCAAGGTAATCTAATGTTTTGTTGTTTGTTATGGTTTTACTATCAAAAATAACGATATTTACTGGAACTAACAAGAAATGTTTTACTTGAAACTCGTGCAATAAACTGTGCATCGAAGTTTTGCAAAATCTCTGAAAGTAAAACGTACTTGTCTAATATTAATACACATTGCACTTTTACCTGTGACGAAAGAGCTGTTATTTTAACTTCAAGTGAGCTTTATAGAACGCAATCAGTGCAAGCAAAACTGCGAGCTCAAGCCATGCAAACTGCAATCTGATTTGGATGGTTTTAAAGTGTTGTTGTCTAACTTGGATATTTCCGTATTTCCCAATGAAGAGTGAATTGTTTTGCATATTTAAGGTTATAATTTAAGAAATCTGACTGAATGTGATGTACTACAATTTTTTGGTGATAAGCTAAGTATGTAGTCTTATCACCCTCCCCACCCCCCACCCTGTAAATAAAGTTTATGTACAGTCAATGAAAACGTTTTAGAGTGCAAACACTAGAAGTGTGCAATAGTTGCCCGGGGGGGGGGGGGAGGGTACTCCCTTCAGATCTGCATAGGGGTGTTCCGCTGGGATCCTGTAGGGGTTACCGTGTTTATGAGAAAAAATACCTAGCTTCCATACCTTTATGACAAATTACAATTGTTTACAAACATTATATGATTTGTATAAATATATCAATTCAGACACATGTGCTGCTCTTATTATTATTATTATTTTTTAAGTCCACGATCTTATTCCTGCCGATTTCCTGAATGCAAAATAATTTCTCTCATTTTTTTGGCCCTGAGTATGACAGGAAGTTTGGATTAAATCGGAAATAGAGTAGAATTGGATACCCTGTTCATGACACCAAGGTCGAAAAACCATACCCTGTTCAGCGGATCTTCCCCGTATAGTTGATATAGGGTATTACCACCCCCCACCCCCCTGGGAATAGTTGTCACTATTTAGTTGTAAATAGCACTAATTAAACAATAGATTTTGCATATTTTAGCACTATTTAGTGCATACTTTTAGTGTTTGCATTTCAGTATGCATTTATACAAATATCTAATTTATTTGATATATTTAATGATATGGAACAGCACCTTAAAAGTTTGCTTTATTCAATGAATGTTAATTTAAAAAAAAAATTTTTCCTGTCTATTACACTGTACAGGTTATAATTACAGTTGGTTTCATGTGTAAAAAATGCTTATTTCACATTTTGCAATAGATATTTGCTTAAAATTAATGTATAAATGCATACCACAGCATATTAGGGATGGACCATTAGAAAAGCAAAGGGGGGGGGGGGGGGGGGGTGGGGAAGTTTCAACCTTTTTTTTCCGGCCTGCCTATTATGTAAGTTTTTGGGTCAAGGCCCTTTTGATATTTTTTGGTTTGGATGCTTGGGCTTGTATGTTCTTTTTTTTCTGATGAGTTTTTGTTGTATGTTTTTTTTTTAATTTTCAAACCATGTTTGGATTGTTTTTCCCACCCCCTAATGGTCGGTCCCTTATGCACATATACATATTATATTAGATGTCTGTAGGAGCAACAAGAGTGATGAGGGCAATACGAGTGTCAGAGTTTGGCGGCCCAGAAATGCTGAAAATAATCAAAGATATTCCCGTTCCAAAGCCTAGCAAAGGACAGGTACAAACTGAAATACTTCTATTCATTTTGTAGTAACATTTTGTAAGACAGTACTAGTATATGGTTACTATCCCAGTTACTTTATAAATATAGATCTAATGTGACTTTCTAGCATAAAGTTTCAGTGGCCAATCGGTGAGATCTTGTCTAGAAAATGAGAGCAGATTATTCAGCAGATTATTCATTAAATCTAGATGATATACATTACTTATATTTATTGAATATTGTTGTCAATCGTTTTGGGATATGATTTTTTCATGTATATTTATTTATTTGTTTATTTGTTTATTCGTTTATTCATTCATTCATTCATTCATTCATTCATTCATTCATTCATTCATTCATTCATTCATTCACTCATTTATTTATTTATTTATTTATTTATTTATTTATTTATTTATTTATTTATTTATTTATTTATTTATTTATTTATTTATTTATTTATTTATTTATTTATTTGTTTATTTATTTATTTAGTTTTATGTTAGAGAATAATCCAATCAGGTTCCCTGTGTACATGAAGGCCTGGAGCTGTGAACAACAAAGTATGCATGAGCAATGTTAGTTTCTTGAACATCCCTTGACTCAAGGGAGTTCACATCAATGGTACGGGAGTCAATCCAAATAAGTACCACCTTATCTGCTATAATGTTTAAAAATCTAACATTGCTCAAGCATTGTTGTTCCCAGGTCCCTTCTTGTACACAGGAATCCCACATTGGTTATTCTCCATATGTGAGTGGTTATTTTAATATTGTTTGGAACCCTGGCTGTTGTATTCTTCCTTTCAAAACGAATCAGCTAGTGTTTTCTGCACTGTGTCATAGGTTGTGATCAAGTTATCAGCAGCAGGAGTTAATCCAGTAGAAACATATATCAGAGCTGGTACTTATGCCAGAAAACCAGCTTTACCATATACGCCTGGTAATAATGGTGCTGGAGTTGTAGAACAAGTAGGAGAAGGAGTCACTCAGCACAAGGTAACTCTCCGCTCCACTCCACTCTACCCTACTCTGCTCTACTACATTCTACAACACTCTACTCCACTCCACTCTACTCCACTCCACTCCACTCTACCCTACTCCGCTCTACTACATTCTACTCCACTCTACTCCACTCCACTCTACTCCACTCCAATTACTTTACTTTATCTACTCCATGCCAATCTATTCCATTCCACTCCACCCTACTCTACTGTACTCTACTTTAATCTATTCTATTCTCTTCAGAGCTGATTAACATTTACTGGACACTAATGATTCTAGGTTGGTGATCGTGTCTATACATTTGAAGCCATAACTGGCACCTATGCTGAGTTTACGCTATGTGATGCAAACCGTGCTTTCCATTTACCTGAAAGGCTTAGTTTTTCTCAAGGTTCAGGTCTTGGCGTGCCTTATTTCACAGCATATAGAGCATTACATCATAAGTAAGTAAAATCAGAAAATGATATTTCAGAGGAAAAAAAGCATGCAAGGCAGATCTGCAAATAAAAAATATCGTGCAGGGAGGAAGAGAATATCCTGCACAACCATCACATGGGGAAAATATCCTGCAAAAAAACCCTCAAATAGCTAATGGTCCGTCCCTAAGTTGAATAGCATGTCTTGTGTGCTGGGGAAAATTGATATTTTGTTTTGAAATATACATTATTGACCTAATGAAATCTATCAGTTTGCTTATTCAAGATGAGGGACATGATTGTAGTCTGATCGACCCTCACAATCATGACCCATTGAGTTTATTTTTCTCAATATAATATTTATGTAGTTTTAAATACTTTAACAAATGATAAATTATTGTAAATTTAAGTAATGTTTCATTGAGTATAAAGGAACTTCTGCCTCAGCTTGGTTTGCACAGGTTTCAAACCACGGACCTCTTGTTTTCTAGACAAGATGTCAACCCCTTTCACAACTGAGGTTTTACAGAAGAAAGCCGTATTGGATCTCTATTTAATTACAATAATAATATAAAAATAATAATTTAATAGTTATATAGCCCTATTTACAAATAGAGATCAATAGTGCTTTACAATTATAGTAGAAAATTATATATATATTATATATATTTATTATTGAAGTCAGTGCACTCTAACCCAACACACATTTCATTAAAGTTTTTATTCATTGTATAATGTTGTAGGTTACATGTTCGTCCTGGCGAGTCAGTACTTGTTCATGGTGCCAGTGGAGGAGTAAGTATTAGCAAGAAAGTATGAGATAGGAGAGCTTATCCCCGGACCCCATCAGGGGCTCTACTTGCCGTGCTATTTTTAGAAACTTGTTATGAATCTGCGCACAGTTGTCTTTTGATGTTTATGAGACTGTGTCTCCGGTGATCTGGCCAATCACGTTCCATTCCCGAAATAGATTCAGTTTATAAAATACAGGGGATAAGCTCTCTTATCTCATACGTTCTTGGTTTGTTATCATTATCATCATCATCATCATCATAATCATCATCATTGGCATTATCATCATTATCAACATCATCATCACATCATTATCATCTTCACATCACTAGCGTTGTTATTATCATCATCAACAACATCATCACTAGCATAATCATCATGATCATTTTCAACAGTATCAGCATTTTGCATCATTATCATTGTCATCAATCATCATTAATCATTGTTTGTCACCTACATCATCATCATCGTCAGGTCATTGTCTTCACAATGTACACCAACATCTAATAGCAAGAACCATCATTATTTCATCTTCATTTATGTTTAAATTCTATAAACAATGAAAGAGCCTTGTTATCAATACAATAATATCACACTTGCCATCATCTCAGCTATTTGAACTTGTCTCTCAAGATATGGTTTTGTCATTTTTCTTTCTCTGATGATTAAGGCTGGAACAGCAACTGTACAGCTTGCAAGGAATCATGGTATGGTTGTCATAGGAACAGTAGGAACACCAGAAGGAGAGAAACTGGTGCACAAAGCTGGTGCTCACTTTGTATTTAATCATCGCAGTCCAGGGTACATGGATAAAGTGAAGGTGAAGATCTTTTCTTTTCATTTCTTTTTGAAACAATACACAAGGCAAATCCTTCTTATATTTAAAACAATTTCCAATTATTGGATGAGACAAAGCATGATACAAAGAATTATTCAAACTGAGGAGGCAGATATCCGCCAAAGCTGTACTCTGCTTCATTGTGCAATAGAGCCAGCCCCTGGCAGATCCAGGCTTTACACAATGAGCCATATAGAGTTATGTGATAATATTTAGACTTCTATTCTGTATTTATTAGGAAGCCACTGGTGGAAAGGGAGTGAATGTCATTGTGGAAATGCTAGCCAATGTTAACCTACACAACGACTTGCAAATATTGGCTCAAAATGGACGGATTGGAGTAAGTTTCAGAGGAATAAATTGTGATTCCCAAAATGGGTTTATTTTGGATTTTGTAGCACTTTCCCAAAGATAACCCAAAATAAACCCATTTTGGGAATCACAAATTTGAACCCAATGTTGGATTTTGTAGCACCTACGATAACCCATTAAAGAAACCCATTTTGGGGATCACAAATTTTTTCTGTGTTATCCATTTACAGGTAATGGAATTTCACATTTTGTAGAAAATTTTATTTTTCGTTGTAAAATCTTCAAGTCTTTATCTCTAAAATACTTATTATGGCCAAAGTGTTTATGTTGGCAGGAATATGTTAAAATGTAATTGAACTGATTTTAAAAACAACATTATTTTTATTGTCACCTTTATCTCTAAAATCTTTGTATGATCAATAGTCAAAACTGAATTTAATTAAAGCCATTGAAGGGGCAGATCCAGACATTTTGCAAAGGGGGCACTAATCAAAAAAAGATCCAAAAGCTTTGGAGGGGGGGACACTAATCAAAAAAAAAGATCCAAAAGCTTTGGAGGGGGGGCACTAATAAAAAAATGATCCAGACATTTTGGAGGGGGGGGGGGGGCACTAATAAAAAAATGGTCCAGACATTTTGGAGGGGGGGGGGGGGGGGGGCACTAATAAAAAAATGGTCCAGACATTTTGGAGGGGGGTGCACTAATAAAAAATGATCATTTTGGAGGAGGGGTGCACTAATAAAAAATGATCATTTTGGAGGAGGGGGCACTAATCAAAAAATGATCCAGACATTTTGGAAGAGGGGGGGGCACTAATCAAAAATGATCCAGAAATTTTGAAGGGGGCAAAAGGGTGGCACTGCCCCCCTCCCCATTCCTTCCCTGGATCAGCCTCTGCATTGTCCATAATCATTATCATCATAATCATTTTTTATCATCATTGTCATAAAGAACTGTCATCCAGGAACCACACACGTTTTGGGGCTAAAAGAAAAAAATGAAAATAATCCAAATAATAATTATCCTCAAAAGTTTTTTTGTCTTCTTTTTAATATTATCATTTGTTTTAATATGGATGCACTTTTCAACATACTCCGCGGCCCCTGTCATCGTCATCATTTGACATCATTCAGATCTGCTGTCAGCTCTTTAGTACATATCAAGCTTTTCCCTTGTTATTTTCTCACAAGCCTCACATACTTCCTTATAAGGATTGTACTTACCATTGAGTTTGGAGTAAATCAGCAAATTGAAACAAGGTTTTCGAGTGAAAAATTACAGAACATGTTGGCTATTTTGATATCCTAGCGTAATTTACGACAGGAAACCCCAAAACGACAACAAATACTTGATATGTTCATTGCATTTCATGATTTGTCTGCTTGCTGGCTTATTTATGAATGTGTTCTTTGCAAAGTTTTATGCTTGTTCTGTCAGTGTCCATATCATAATAATTCTAGTAATATTTATTTATTTTTGTATCTGGATTTTTATTTCGGTTTATTCATTTGTTTGCTTGGTTTGTTTTTGTTTCTTTGTTTGTTTGTTTCGTTGTTTTTGTTTCTTCGTTTGTTTGTTTTTTGTTAATTTGTATGTCTGTTTTTTTTTGTTAATTTGTTTGTCTGTTTGTATCTGTTTATCTTTGTTTTATTTTGTTTGTCCGGGTCTATCTTTTAGCTTTTGTTTATTTGTTTGTTTGGCTCTTCGTATTGATTTATTTGTGTGTTTAATTAAATATCATCCAGATCGTTGGTAATAGAGGTAATATAGAGATCTGTCCTAGAGATCTCATGGCAAAGGAATCCAGTATAATAGGAGTGAAACTATTTGATGCTACAGAGGTATGTGATCGTATTATTTGACATCAAGTTCAGTCGGTTTGCAAGACTCAAAAGAGGAATGAAACGTTCAATACGTTTGCATACTCTAGAGTATTGTAATAATAATAATGACATAATAATAACGGATTTATTAGTAGTATATCCACTAGGTGGCTCTTCACCTAGTAATTGTTATAAAGATTTCAAAACATTTAAAAATAAAAGAAAAAAATTTAAATATTACATTGGAACTGTTTGGTATAATTTTGACACCATATTTGGTCATATTTTTTACTCAAACACAAGAGAAAATGAACTAAGAGAACCTATAACCCCATACAGGACTTTCCACACATCATTGCCGCCGAGTTATTTTAAGAACGGAACGTGATTGGTCACATTGACCAGAGAAGAAATAGACGAACTTTGTGCAGGCGTCGAAGATAAAAATGAAGAGCTCTTCAAATTTGCAAAAGAAAAACTTAACAATGCTGGATATATTAACATGTTTCCCCCAGTCGTCCTTCTCTTAAGAGCAAGTTTTTTAAATAAGGTTTTTCTCTACCTGGAGTATCTATTTGTTATGTAATATCCATTTCAGAGAGATATCAAAGAAACAGCGTGCGCTCTTGAAGCTGGTATGTCCGCTGGCTGGATCAACCCTATAATAGGAACACAAATACCTTTGGAAGAAGCCTCCAGAGCGCACGAAGAAATCATCAATAAGACAGCACTGGGCAAGATGGTTCTAACTATTTAGAATAGAACAGAGCAGGTTAGGTAGATAATAAGAAGTATATCTAGAACGACCGCAATGCATTATACAGACCTTCTGTCCACACTATTCTGCAGAAATCTTAAAACATTGAAGGGAAATTAAACATTTTTTTTTTATAGTTTCAGTGGAAAAGTTGTGTTCATTGATGAAATTTACCTGGCATATGTAGACACGACCTCGGTGTGAAAGTTGCGTTTTCAAATTTACCCGGCACAATGTGGAAGTGGCCTTATGTTCGTTGTTGTGGTTTAGCTGTAGAAGCATACTGAAAGTCCGTAGTAAGTAAAATATAATCAAATTTTAATTCGTAAAACGTTTTTGTTAAGACTTGGAAGTGTAATGTTGTTGCTCGTCTTATGTGCGTCTCGACTGAATAAAGTGTTTTCACACAACGAGTTATTCTATGCGAATCAGGATGAGTTCTAAAAAAATGTTAATGAGACAGGAGTATAAAGTAAAACAGACGCCTCGAGTAGTTTGAACAAATATTTTGTACTGTTCCAACGAAAATGAAAAAAATCTGCTGGTTGAACAACTTCGTGCAACGAGGTTTACATTCCCCCTTGCAGTGCCCCTAGCATTTTTTCGAACTCATTAGCATAAAGTTAGAAAAACTCTAGAAAATGAATCACAAAAAAGGGGAATAGAATCAACGTTATACGGAAAAACGTTGTAAATTTAGAATTTGTAAAGATTGGAATAAAAGTTAAAACAAAGCCGTTTTTGGATTACATTTTTTGCGTTAATAAGTAATTTTTCATGTTTTTTTAATTTATTCATATTAATATGTTAATTTACGCTATATAAATATTAAAATATTATTATTAAGTTATTGTTGCTTTCTTTTTTCTTTCTTTTTCTTTCTTTTCTTTTCTTTTTCTTCATTAGAACTTTGTTTTTGTGATTCACTCACAATGTTTGATTGTTACTTTTTTCAGTTAATTTAACTAAATCAGTATAACTAATGAACTATATCTCATTTTTTTAAATATGTACTTCATAATAAATAAAATATTCTTTTGTCGTCGGCTTTTATTCCACTTGAGCTAAAATATAATACGCAGTTATTCAAAATGGCAATTACTTGAATAATCATTCAAAATTAAAAACAACTCGATATTTGATTGGTCATTGCCTAGCGAGAGCTTCACTCGCAACTAGAATTTGGTTGAGATTGTATTTTCGTCGAAGAAAATTCAAGTTTTATATTGTAAACCGTTTTATATATATCAACATAACTTCCAACGAACCGAAAGTACTGCCATGGATTCGTAACTGAATGTTGTTTCAAAATGAGAAACTTTCAATGGGAAACTTGAATTTATTTCTGTTTAAAGGTAAGTTATATAACCGTTTTCTCATGAAAACGATATTCTCACATTTCGCTATCAAATACTATTTTTCTCGATTTCATGCTTCAATTTAAAGTTGTTTTATTCACGATTTTGTCGATTAAATTAGTGTAAAAGTTCTGAATCTGTCAATCTACATAGACGTTCATAGCTATGCAAAACACATTTGTTGCCAAGTAGATTTTTAATTTTTCCTCGACTTCATTTATTTTTTTTCATTTAATTCACAATGTTACCGATTAAATGAGTCCTAAAAAAAGACTTTTACATGGAAATCACGATCTTAACAGAAATTTTAAATGCTGTTGACATATAATCATTGAGCTAATACATAAACTGTGTAGTTTTGTCATGAACTGTTATGCAAATTTTTTGCTTCGTTTTGGACAATGTCCATTTTAATAGAATTATTGTGGCTTTGAGCACCTGAAAATTCCCAAAACTTTACTACCAGATAGTAACAAAAATATATACAACTTCAAAAAAAAACAAAGTTTGTTTCTAGCGTTCGTATATATTCTTTGCTGCAAAATACGTACTTTGCCTTGAGTTATCCGGTTTTCGGGGTACTTTTTAGAGAACTAGACACTCAGAGAGTGCTTACTCGGGGTACTTGCAAGGAGAGATTTGTAAATTTGAGGCATTGAAAAATCTTTCGTAATAAGTAGCATCTTAGCGTCATTGAACATTCGTGGCCACTATTGTGGTAAATATTTTCGGGGGTAGTTTATACACAGGTAGCCCAAGCTTATTAACAGTGTTGTTTAGCAGCAGTGTTGTAGCTAGACAGACAGACGAAAAATATATGGGTATTTGATGTGGATTGCATGGGTACTTTTAGGTCAACTTTTTTCTACTTTAAAATCAATAAACTTCAATAAAACTCTTATCTTGTGTCCCTGATATATTTAAGAGTGTCGTGTATGAATTTGAGCACATTTCGTTGGGTTTTGAGGCGAATACTATCAAAATTATAGAAAATTACATTTATTGACATAACAATGAATCTTAAATGACATTGGTATATTTTTTACAATATATTTACGCATTCTTTTCCTCATTTGTCTGCTTTTATTCATTATACGGGTTATTTGTTTGACTGGAATTCTACTTGGTTCTCGATCACGTTGCAGTGCTCGAAGTTTGATGTGTGTTCCATCACCTATAGAAATAAACTTGGCATAACGTGACCTTAATTCCAATCTGGACGTGCAATATTTATTATAAATAAAACATGAATCAACTAACAATTCTAAAGTTTTCTCAAAGACATCACAATCATTTTCTAAAGACGCGAAGAAATGGTTGAATGGTACTACAACATGGCGTAAAAGCAGGTTGGCAACTATGCATGACACAGCGAAAAAAAAAAACAGACAATAAACGAACAAATTAGCACTAAAACTACTTGGCACAACAGTACAAATAATTGATAAACAAAACACAGTTATCGTTGTCACAAACCAGCAAAGAAGCGAATTTGTCTTCGAGTTATGCGATTCCAACATGGCGTCCTTGTAACTGTGAACAAGAGAGCTAGTGCTTTCATTGTTTGATTTCGTTTGAATCTCAGTATTTGTATTCATTTGAGTTTCGTTTGAGCTTTGGAGGTCGCGGAACGAGTCGATTCGACTGCCTTTTGACATCTTTTAGTGTGAGTCTATCGCGAACGGTGTGTGCATTTGCATGTAATTTGAGCGCCTCACATCTGCATTCGTTTTCGTCGACATCTTGTGCAGAACTGTGCAGAAATTAACAAGTTCAGTTTCGGCGAAATGTCTTATGACATCTAGTTCCTGTGTCAACCAATGATATCTACTTCCGGTAAATTTGGGCTTCCTGTGGGCTCTACGGCCTCGAATGACATGCGCAGTAACTTGCAATTTTCAAAAATTCTGCATGATACAAACATAGATAGATAGACTGCAATCTCATACTCAGAGCCCGCGTTTTTCCTCGCCAGCAGCGGAAAACAAGGGCTCTGACATAATCCGATTTTTGCTCAAATTTGATTGGTCATTCAATTTTGACAACCACGCAAGCGCAAACAACCGGAAACACAAATAAACTCAAGCTAGATGTTTGTGACCGTTTTTAGCAGTAGAAAATATATAAAATATGATAAAAAATTAAGTCTGTACTTGTGAATCGCTATTTTCTTTACCTTCCTAGAGAATTTCAGCCAATTTGAAGCAATAGTTAGGTAATTATTTAATGTTTCGCACTTCGTCACACACGGCTCCCAACGGCCGACAGAATTTCTCTTCTAGCTCGTCGAAAATCACAAATTAACCTAAAATCCCTTCGGATTATGTTTACTGAATAAATAATCATTACAATCTATGAATTTTGTTCCAAAACTTCCACAACATCACTAGGAAAAATCCATTTTCATTGACGATATCGCCGTATGTTGCTGGATGCGCCGATCGATGCTGTATATCGATTCCATCAGAATTACAACGGATTTTATTTTTAAATATCAGCTCTGACATAATCTCAATTCCCCATTGGTCGGTTTGTACATTGGCCGTAAAGGCGCATGCGCAGCCGGAAGTCCAAGAAACCTTGGACTTTTCAGTGGATTATGCCAGAGTCCTTGTTTCGAGCCGCTGGCCGAAGTAACGAGGACTCGGGGTACGAGATTGGATAGACTGAAGCCGAAACCTTAACTCGGGGCCCCCTTGGGGGGTACCCCGAGTAATAATAATTCGCACAATAATAAAAAAAAACTTGTCCATAAGTTTTATTTTTCAATTATGAACAGCAGGGGTCTATATATACTCACGACGTGCTTCAAAACAGGCTTTTAAATTTGTCTTTCTTTATCATCAAACGAAGGTTTGGATGTCTTGGAATGACGATAAACAGTTAAAGAGAATTTTTGTCGGAAGCAGTATGAAGATTTGACATTCTGTCATTTGTAACATTTGCACTTCGTCCCCCGGGCTTTGTCCAAACTGATATTTTTGAGTTTGTGTGCACTGTTTTAATAGAGCAAGTGCAGATATATTAAACCTAACCAACAAACTTAATTCTAACAAATAATTGCTAGATTGATTCGTAACTATTTGTCACTATAAAATTCAACATAGAGAGATTTTCATATGACCGCGAAAGAATAGGCAAACGAATAGTTAGTAGTTAACACTAGCCTTTGATTTTTTTTGTTGTTTAGCAACTACTACCAACTAAATGGTCTATTTTCTTTCACGGTCAAATAAAAATCACTCTAGTCATGTGGTCGAGTAGACCAGAGACAAATAGATACTAAATAGCTATTGTTTATTAGTATTTAGTTTGTTATTATTTCGTCGTTATCCGGCATTTGATCTTCTTGTTTTTGGTTTTTGTTTGTTGTGTTTGTTCAGGTTTTTTTATCAATCGCCAATAAACGGCTTGTTTTCCTTCTTTTCTTTTGGTGAAAGTTAATTTTATTCCTTGTTTAAGAAAAAGAAAACGTGAAAATGTTAGGCCTATTCAAAGATATAAAATGTATAGCCTGTCTAAGACATAAAGGCTAAAATCATACCTCAGTTATTCCTCGGCGCATTCCCCTATGGGAAATAAAGCTACAATCTTGGACAAAACACTTGAGACAAAACATTTTTGTACGTTTTTTCAGTCTTGTGGCTGTTGCTGTCCCCAGAACAATGTTGTTTCAGTCTAGAAATGACGCTTGGGATAGTTCCTATCCGGGCAACAACATTGAGACGGGGGAGGGGGGGTCACATGTCTGAAAAATGCGCATGAATGTGTGAAATGCGTTGAATAAAAAATAGACGTTTTTGCGCACGCAGTCTCAAGTCATTTTGTCCAAGATTGTACGGGAGTATACTGTTGATTTCTGAACACTTGGATGCTTCTTTCCATGATGTTGGGAACGTAGTCCTTGAGTTGATGATGTACGACATGGTCGATGATTGTTTGATTTTTGCTTCTACACTCTGCATCTTATCTCGGCAAGGACCTCTTTACCAATAGAATTCATTATTACCTTCATGAAGAACACCACCATCAATCGTTATCATAGATGAATAGAAAACCATCGCGTGATAAAATAATCCGATACTCGTGAATTTGTGCTGCTTATTTTCGTTATTTTGAAAACTTGACCGTAAAAAAAATAACTCCGGGTGCATGAAATTAAATATCATTTCTTTGCTCGGACGTCTAGTGATTATTGTTACCGTTTACCGTGCTTTTTTTATGAGTTCGGCAGAGGTTCTTATACATTATATATGCATTTACGGTAAAATTAATCAATATCGGAAAACATTATTTTCGTGATTCGGGAAAAAGTTTTTTTGGTCTTCGTGCTTCGTTATTTTTGGAAAGTTCGTCGTGATGCGTGCCACGCACCCTTCCACCTGGACGTCCCTGATTATATGTAGACGGCGGAATGAAGCGCGGTCTGCACGCTGACTAGAAAAAAATGTAAATGTATGTTGTTTATCCTCGGATTTAAGTATTCAAGCCTTATCACACTCACTACCCCTTCACTCGCTATACTCTATATAAGCCTCTCCAGTTAGTTGATTTCAATAAAGAAGGATAACCGGAGAAAAACCCCCGTGGCATAGGAGAGAGAGTAGCCTTCTCCGCATGCATCTCCTTTGGGTTCCCTGTATCAAGCAAAACTGACTGAGGGCTACTGGAAACTAGTCCAAAAAAAGAAATGGTACAAAAACGTCATAGGAAACCCAAATAAAAAAGGAGTGGCCTGTGCAGGAGGCTAGAGAGAGAGACCCGTGTGTACTAAGTATTTTGGGCTGAAATTGTTGTCGCCGTGTCAGAATTTTGTCGCTGCGACTTGCCGCATAAAATCCAACCGGTTGGATTGTTGAACCAGGGCACACTGAAGCAAACCTGTCGCGCCGACTTATCGCCTAGTGTGTACCAACCTTTATAGCAAACTCTACTCGCATATATGATGCACCGCCCGAGCCGGGGCTCGAACCCGGATGAGAGGCGATCGATAGAAAGTCTTAACTGCTCAGCTACCCATTCCATTCATACTTCGCCGCATGTATATAGCCTTTACATCTATAAATGCGATAAATGTTCAATGTTGTTCAAAGAGAATGACGTTTCCAGATGCACTAGAATAATATCTCCATAAAAAACGTAAAGTCAAAAATTTCCATCACTGTTTTTTTTTCATCGCAAGTTCATCTATAAAGGCGGGTACACACTAGGCGACAAGTCGCAGCGACTTGTACCCACGACAGGTCGCAGCGACAATTTCCTCCCGTGTGTACTAACATTTTTTGGCGAAAATTATTGTCGCCGCGACAGAATTTTGTTGCTGCGACTTGCCGCATGAAATCCAACCGGTTGGTATTGCTGAACCAGTGCACACTGAGGCGACATGTCGCTGGGACAAGTCCCTGCGACTTGTCGCCTAGTGTGTGCCGGCCTTAAATGCGCAAAAGAGACAAATCAAGATTATTCTAAAAGTAGTGACGTATTTTCACAATAGAATGATATCTCCATAACAACAGCTCAACTAAAAGAAAATTTCATTTGTGTACAATTGAATGATGGTCACTGAGCCATTTCACCATTGATTGTTCGCCTACATACCGCTCGCTTTGCATCGATGATTTTAATACTTGTTTGTCTATTGCAGCGAATTCATATTGGCTCAGCGAATAACTACTTCACTGTAGCTGATGCAAAAACAGCAGTTTTTTTTCTTTTTAGCAGGTACGTGAAATGTTTGATTTGTAATTCCATTATTGAGCTTTTGTTAGTTAGTTTCAATGGATTTGTATAAGACGTTCGCAGGAATGTATGACTCATAGATGCATTTTACTCAGTCGATAAGAATAATTTGTATTTCGATAAAACTGTTTTAGAAGTAGGTTTTCGAATTTTCTGCAAAATAGCTGTTCAAGTTTTGCGCTTTTAACAAGCGATTGATACATAAATTGATTAACGGTTAATGGCGAAATTCTGGACGACTTGGTCATCTCATATGATATACTTTTCAATTTAGAGAAAAAAATATTCGAAAAAGTGTTATCCACGCTCGATACTTAACTTATTGTCAGTTGAACGTTTTTTCTAGAGAAAAGAAATTCTATGGTATGTATGTGTATTTAGTACATTTTAAGTATATTCGTGCGTCCTTTTGAAAACAAAATATAATTGAAGTCAAATCACGCAAAGCATGTTACGCAATTATCAGTTCACAAAAGAAGTTTTCCAAACTTTTACAGTGAGGACACTTGAACCATGAACACTTGTCTTTATATAGCTTTCCATTTTCTGAGCTTTCTACTGCTTCAAATCCTCTAAAAAAGTATATTTGATCTCAAATACACAGGGTTATCAAAATGAAAATGTTTTCAAATCGATTCACTCAATGGAAGCATGTGAAAAAAAATATCAAAAAAGCACAAAGTGTTCACGGTTCGAGTGTCCTCACTGTAAAAGAAGAAAGCTTTTCTGAGCATAAAGAGTAGGTAATTACCAGCAGATTTCGCGTGCAAAGAAAAAATAGTCAAATACTGCTAAAAAATGATACAAAATCTCATTGCTGGAATGAAAAATAAAATCGAATGAAAACGAAAACGAAAATTATAATTTATAATATTAATATATTTGTATATTTATTTTTCTCTTGAACAACGATAAACCATTTATTTTATTTTTTCGTACATTTGCATAAAAGTAAGTCTAATTAGACATTTATTTGCCTTTAAATTACTTTGTGAGACTTTTCATCCTAAAGCAACTTTAATGCCACAAATGCAAATTTAAAGCTCCATCGAATTTAAAGTCTGAATTCAATTCGATATGTAGAGTGAAAAATGTTTTAATTCGATTGTCGGATGGAAAGCTCGGATGTCGCATGTAAGTCCATGTATGATGTCAAACTCTATTTATAGCCGTTGAACAGCGCGTTTATATCTCAACTGATTTTCTAAAGAATAATAGATATTAATTTGCCGTTAGGATATACACCTGACAAAATTGTGTTGATTTTTGGGGCTAGTGACTCATGAGTATAAACACTAGATATCGGTTTTTACAAAGCAAATATCACCTACAAATGTTAGTTCAGTCTTCACGCACCATTGCAAATTAAATCAAGAACTGCTTTGGCGTTTTAATTTGAACCTGGGCCTCACTTTAATGAAATAGACTCAAGCATATGCGATTAAACATATACAATTCTCATCTTTTGTCCTCACTTCTGAGATAGACGCAAACGCAAGCATTGAATAGGATAATAACATGACGTTTGGATGGCATATTGTTCATTTGTGTCCCGAGTAGCGTCATTTGCGCCCGAGCGGAGCGAGTCAGTATTATAACAATATGAGCGTCTGATCTGTATGTCGCAGGCGAGACATTTTATTTTCCATACAGATCGTGCGCGAATATTGTATATTACTTATTAAATGCTTTGGGCGAGATATTTTAAAGTCATGCAAATCAGGACGAATTCTTTATCAGATACACAGACTGCCTTCACGGTAGTGATTTTGTGTTGTCTAGGGTAATAAATTATTAATGAATTCTCTAATGATAATAAGGATTCAAACTTTCTTTACTTCTCGGTGTTCTTGTGCTTACGCTAATGCTTATTTCACTGAGGACAGCGCTTGCGTTTATGTTTGCGTCTATTGCACTAGTGAGAACCAAGGCGAAACCAAAATCTACGAAATTACTGGCTTTTCACAAACGGCTATGATTATTACCTGGTTTCAATAAAGTCTCTGATATCATTCCGTAAAACAAAGCCAAATCACGTGAAAATATTGTCTTATCACGCATCACCGCAGCTATCACGAACACTCGCAAACTGATATCGAAACTGATATCGAAACTAATCGTCCTCATCTACCGATCGTGGTCGCGGACAGCCGGTTGTATTGGGAATTATAAAAAAAATACTCGAGATTTACCACGCGCTCTGATTGGCTGAGACGCGTGCTTCAGAAGGGCAGAATGCACGCGCGCACACTTGTCTTGTCACGAATAATCCAGAAAATCTGCCTAAAACCGTGATTGTATTTTATAAAAGGAATAGAAGACTCAGCAGCATGCATTGCTCTATCGAGTTATAGAGCTCATGGTAATTTCAACATTACTCGAGAAGCGCAGCGATCGCGCTTCTTTTATAACGCTTCTCTCGTCCTCTCAAAATTCCCGCGTGCTTTATTAACTCCATAGAGCACACTGCCTCGTTTTCTATTCCTTAAACAAACTGCTAGTATGTCGCAACTGTAAAAGATAAATTAATGAAAACAAGGCTTCAGTCGCCAGATAGAGTGCACGCACTGAAAGTGTGCAATAGTTGTCACTATTTAGTAGAAAACAGCACTATTTAGTGGTATTTATGTTGCACACTTTTAATGCGTGCAATCTAGTTTCGTAGATTGTATGTATTTGATGCTTTCTTGTCTACAAATGATCGGAATCGAGAGGCTGAAATCCGCCATTTTTCCACTTCAAAAGCCCCGTAACAAAACTACGTTATTTCAAGTCCCGCTTTGCCGTAAATTTGTGCTTTTGTAAAATGCATTGGCAATCCAAAAAAATCGAAAATGTGAAATCCAATAGCACTGGGATAGAGGATGAGCTAGAAAGAGAAACTGTTAGGCTTGTCAAGTTCATGAATGATTTAGTCACTTAAATCATTCCGGCTGGACAATCAAAGCTGCAGCGTTAATATAACGTAGTAATTCAAAACTACGTTGTTCTTCATAGGAAATCAGCAATACAACAGTGATGGATATGGTCTTAGGACCAATGGGAATGTTTTCTGAGGCTATATTTGACTTTCCTTGTTTCTTTAGCAACATTTGAATGGAGCTTTCCCTCTCTTCGATGGATGAAGACATGTTTACGAAGCACTACAAAGCAAGAACGTCTGAACAATATTGCCTTATCAGTACACTGTCACCGGTCATTAACTGTTTGTTAATGCGACCCAACGACGTTTAATGCATTTTGGAAATTTCACCTAAATTAATGTGTCCCCTCCCCCCCCCCCCCCCCCCCCTTCCCCACCCCAACCAGCCTCCTCCGCAGGCGTCTCTTTTTAGCGTTTTGCTTTCTTGTTTCTTGGATGGGTTTCCTTTTTTGCAACTGACCGTTGGGGATTATGGGATTACGTCACCTTCTCTTTTTCTCTTGGGCGCCAGGTCTCTCAGTCGAGAGAGCAACAAAGGAATCCTGAATAAGTAAAAAAAGCAAAAAGGGCCGAAAAAGGGTTGCCTGCGGAGGAGGCTACCCCCCAACAACACACACATTCATTTCAAAGTGTTCTGCCGTCTTTGTTGAACACTGAAGTTTGAAATCTGAAGCCTTGACCATTGAATTTTGGGCATTGATGTTTGAGCTTTGAAATTTGAACATTGAAGCGCAGTTTGAAGCGCTAGATTATAGAACACCCGGCCACTTTTTAGCATACTAAGATTATCTATTGTTATATTTGTCGTTTTCTAAGCGTGCAGCTACTAGAATTCTCATGTGGCCTTGTATTCTAATGTTGCCCCAATTGAAGTGTGAACATGAAGTTTGAACATTGAAGTTTGAATATTGAAATTTGAAGTGACCCATCTCGTCCACCGTACTCAATTATTTTTTTTCAAATATACTATAAGCTACACTCAGCTACAAGATAGTTAAGACATTGGCACATTTTCTTCTAATCATTTTATGTAGTACGGAGTTTTTTCGTTTTCGTTGAAAATTCTTTTCAATCAACCCCCCCCCCCCCCCCCCACACACGCACACACACACACATACACACACACCTCTCACCCGGCCCAAAGTCGGTGTTGCTTGATCGACGTTTCCTTGCATACCAAAAACACAATCCTGTTATGCAACATTGAAGTAGAGGACGGGGGTTTGTGCGAAAACACCAAACGTCAAGCATGATGATATCCCAAGTAATTTTTTTGAGAAAAATGCAAAGAGCACTGCTTGAAAAGTATTTTTTGGGATTATCATAGATCTAGTGCTTGAAAACATAAAACTTTAGGTAATATCCTGTTCTTTGCACGTCTTCGCACATCGTCATGTCCATATATTATTAAACCATCATTGATGCGGAAAATAAACAATATTTGCGTTGGGTATCCCGCTAATGAACAGCACGCAAATCCATTCAAGCATTGTTGTTATGGTACAGAGATATATTGAAATCAAAATAACTATATACTTCAAAATGTATTGGTACTACTCTGCTTGGTTTGCCTGCTTGCCTGTTTCCTTCCAAGCAATTTGATTGCTTACTTGCCATTCCATTCATATTTCCAGTCAAATTAAACACAATACCGCAGTTTCAGCCGACAGTACTGATTTTCGGGGTCGTAGATTTTGAACAGAAAAGTCGTTCCCGTCTACTGGTCGCTAATAACGAAAAAAATAATATGTTCAGCTGAGACCGTGACCAAACACGTGAGTTTTTTTAAGACTCCTGAAAAACCCTGAACTAACAACAACCGTACGCGTGATCGCTAGTGGACAGTGCGTTTTGATGCGTTTGAGAAAGTATTTTGCGAAAAGAAATAAACTGAAAAAATGTTGATAATATAATTGATAATGATACTTTATTTATTATTTCTTCTGAATCCTAATCACATTTTATATTTCAAAACCAGGCTATTTTAGAATTTTCTATTGAGATTGGCGATTCTATCCGCTACGTAAACAACAGATGACGTCATAGTGAACTGGGGCAGGACCACCTATTATTTGAATTATTGTATTCGACGCATGTTTTCAGTGCGCATGCGATCTCATCCCGAGTTTCTCAGTTGCCTTCGTTTCATAGACTGTTATCACGCAAAATCAGAATGCAAACTATGTAACTTTTGAGAAAACTGATTTCATAATCAAATTGCTCATACTAATGACGTAATTCCAAAGTTTTGATTAGGTAGATTTACAACTGACGATGATGTGAATTTAACTGCGCCGTTTTTGCAACGATAACGTAAGCGTGCATCGATGCACGCGAGCCTCGTTTTCGTGCCAAAATACATACATTTCTTTGTAAAAAGTCAACAAGATTAGTCGAATTTAAAAATTTATTTCGCTAACAAGCTATCTAATTGAAGTTTTTGAAACTTTTCTTACTTATATGCGACCAATCACATGAATAAGCTTTGTTTTACATTGAGTGCTTACACTATGTCCATAAAAATAAAATCTAATTAGTTACTAACTAATAGTCTCTATTTAGGGACTATTGAGATGCTATCATTCAACCAGAACAGTCAAAGAAAAGGCAAATACAAAGGAAACAATACCTCGTTAAAACTTGCTTGCCTAAAATAGTCACTAAATATGAACTGATAGGTAGTAAGTATTCAGATTTTATTTCATGGACATACTGTAAGCACTCTATAAATCAAGTATTTTTTTTCTAGCGTAAACTTTGAACTTCGAACTTTGTTTTGTCTTTAGCTGGTCTATGGTGGCCCATCGTTCTCATAGTAAATTTACATATAAATCATTAAAAAAACAAAGAAAAACATTAAATAAAAAATAATAATAATAAAAAAAAATAAAAATAATAATTTTCAAAAAAAAATTAAAAATGAAATTAATCTAAAAAAATTAAAAAAAATTCATTTTCAAAAAAAAAAAAAAAAAACAATTAAAAAACATTTCATTTTCAAAACAAAAAAATTCATTTTCAAAAAAAAAAAAAAAAATAAAAAAACAATTCAATTTCGAAAAAAAAAAAATTTTTCAAAAAAAAAAAAAAAAAAAAAAAAAAAAAATTTGATTTCAAAAAAAATTTAATTTCCAAAAAAAAAATCATTTTCCAAAAAAAAACAACAAAAAAAACATTTGATTTAAAAAAAAAAAAAAAAAAACATTTAATTTTCAACAAAAAAAAAAAAAAAATATAAGACATTTCATTTTCAAAACAAAAAAATTTATAATTTCCAAAAAAAAAAAATCATAAAAAAAAAATAAAAAATAAACATTTGATTTCAAAAAAAAAAAAAAAAAAAAAAAAAAAAAAATTTGATTTAAAAAAAAAAAAAAAAAAAATTAATTTTCAAAAAAAAAAAAAAAACATTTGATTTAAAAATAAAAAAATAAAAAAAAAAACATTTAATTTTCAAAAAAAAAAAAAAAAAAAAAAAAAAATCAAGACATTTGATTTTCAATTTCATTTTCAAAATCAAATGTTGTCTGCGGCCCAGCGTTCTCATAGCCAGCAATGTTTGCGTACAGCGGTCGAAGTTTCAAAACAAAGATGGCGGGTTAGTCAAGCATCAGAAACAGCGATTGGGAAGGTGACGAACAGCTTAAAAAAGACCTACAGCGCTACGTATTACAAAATTTAAAGCGAAGTGAAATTCTTGACTTTGGTCGTCGGGTTTTTCTGAATACGCTTGGAGTCTAGGTACTTTATCGTGAAGACTCAGTTCTTGTTATGGTATTTCGTAAATCAACAACGTAACTACGACACCGATCTCCGTGTTTTGGGCCAAGAACTAGAAGGCCCAGGGCAGTTGCTTGGTTATCGCGCCAGGCACAAAAAGGCTTAGTGAACAGCATAACCTTGCTGTACCACGTAACGTAGTGCACTACGTTATGTTGGATGTTGATACAGACGGACTTGAGCGTCGCGGGAATGTTGGACACCAGAGGTGCAACGACAAGGAGGTGCAACAGGCACTTTTACTTGTCTTACTGTAATTTACGAAACGAAACGAAATAAAACTAAACTGCTGTAGGTCTTTTTTAAGCTGTTCGTCACCTTCCCAATCGCTGTTTCTGATGCTTGACTAACCCGCCATCTTTGTTTTGAAACTTCGACCGCTGTACGCAAACATTGCTGGCTATGAGAACGCTGGGCCGCAGACAACATTTGATTTTGAAAATGAAATTGAAAATCAAATGTCTTGATTTTTTTTTTTTTTTTTTTTTTTTTTTTTTTTTTGAAAATTAAATGTGTTTTTTTTTTTTTTTTTTTTTTTTTTTTTTTTAAATCAAATGTTTTTTTTGTTTTTTTTTGAAAATTAAATGTTTATTTTTTTTATTATTATTTTTTTTTTGAAATCAAATGTTTATTTTTTATTTTTTTTTATGATTTTTTTTTTTGGAAATTAATTTTTTTTTGAAAATTAATTTTTTTTTTTTTTTGAAATCAAATGTTTTTTTTTTTTTTTTTGAAATCAAATGTTTATTTTTTATTTTTTTTATGATTTTTTTTTTGGAAATTATATTTTTTTTTGAAAATGAATTTTTTTTAATTATTTTTTTTTTCTTTTTGAAAATGAATTTTTTTGTTTTGAAAATGAAATGTTTTTTAATTTTTTTTTATTATTTTTTTTTTTTTGAAATTAATTTTTTTTTCATTTTTTTTAAATTAATTTCATTTTTATTTTATTTTTTTTTTGAAAATTATTATTATTATTATTTTTTTATTTTTTTTTTTTATTTAATGTTTTTCTTTTTTTTTTTAATGATTTATATGTAAATTTTCTATGAGAACGATGGGCCACCATACTGGTCTCACCCTGACCGGTACCAACCGAGTCAACTATTAATCAAATCTTTATCTGCGTGCATGATTAGCTACCGATGAAATTCCATCACATACTATATCACAGTTGTTTTTTATCAGGAGATCCCAATTCTGATCCATAATGCCTGTGGGGGAGGGGGGACTCCAGGAATAATTGATCGGGGATGCTCGTCGGAATTTTTCAAAAATACCCCTAAAAGATACCGGACGTTTTTAAAAAGGGCGTAGTTTCAGAAGTTTTTCATCCCTAAAAGATACCAAAATCATGAGTTTCAGTGGCTTTCAACCCCTGAAAGATACCAAAAAGTGAGAATATGGCAAATTTCATATTTTTAAACCCTAAAAATACCAAATCGTCGATTTTTACCCCTAAAAGATACGACGAGCATCCCCGATCGTTTATCATCGGATCCCCCCCCCCCCCCCCGAGTCCCCCTCCGGGCCATAATGGCTCTATATTGTAGAGTGATTGTATGACCGTAAAAGAATACTAATAGGCAATGGACAATAGTGAGCTAGACTACACGCACTAAAGTGTGCAACATAAATACCACTAAATAGAGCTATTTCATGCTAATTCTACAATTGTTTTCTTTTGTTTAATTAGTGCTTTTTACTACTAAATAGTGACAACTGTTGCACACATTTAGTGTTTGCACTCTATTACTAATCTTATCAACCATATGAGCTATTTCTTTCACGGCCCTATGAAAATCACTCTATTTAGCTAGTGCACTATTTCACATATATATTATTTGCTCTCTCTATACCCGAGAGACACAACTTATTAATTAGTTCAACATATTGTGCTGATTAAACTGTAAAATTTTGTTTTACTATTTTTTGCGAACTGTTTTAATTAAAGTGCGCAATAAGAAGAAAATCAATGATGCCTCAAAGGTTTATTTAATTGCCCTAGTTCACTATGACGTCACTTCTTGTTTACGTGGAAGATAAAATTGCCTAACTCACAACAAAATTCGAAAAAATTGCTAATATTTTGGGCGAATTTGTGTTTATTCGAGATCCGACGACGACCTTAATTCTTTGCGTTTAAACAATAGATTTTTGAAGATTGTTTAGATATGACGTCATAGAACAATTTCGTTTGTTTTTCAGTTCTTAAAATTTTTTTTCTATAAACATAATAAAAAACATAATAACGTGTTATTAGCTCTTTTTCAGATTTGATGAGCAATAGCAATGAGGTGGTTTATTATTCTTCTACTCCACTCGGTGACATTTGTATGGATGATCAATCTCAGTAGAGGTAAGTGGAAATGTAGACACCGATAGAGCTAATGACAATGATGATGATAATGATGATGATGGTGATGATGATGGTGATGATGGAGATGATGATGTAAATGATGATGATGATGATGATGTAAATGATGATGGAGATGATGATGATGGTGATGGTGATGATGTAATTGATGATGATGATGATGATGGAGATGATGATGACGATGATGATGGAGATGATGGTGATGGTGATGATGTAAATGATGATGATGGAAATGATGATGATGATGGAGATGATGGTGATGATGATGATGGAAATGATGATGGAGATGATGACGATGATGATATAGAGGTTGATAGTGATTGATTTTGAAAAAAGATTCCGAAAACAAATCCGGCTTCACGACGACGTTTTTCTAGACAACGAGAAATCGGTGGTTCAAGTGTAGTGAGAACTCAACTGAGTTAGACTTTTTTAAAGACTTTTTTTACGTTACATAACACTAGAGTGCAAACACTAAATGTGTGCAACAGTTGTCACTATTTAGTAGTAAATAGCGCTAATTAAGCAAAAGAAAACAATAGAATTAGCACAAAATAGCACTATTTAGCGGTATTTAAGTTGCACACTTTTAGTGCGTGCACTCTATTATTCCGTGTGACAAAAAAACGCATTTCATAATATCGTTGTTGTTCATTTCGTACATAGTTAGTAGAGGGTCCAGGTTTCATATTACTCCGACGAAGGACTAACGTCCGCCATCATTCCTTTACGGTGTCCAAATTACCAATATATTGAACTGTTTCTATAGAAACACCGATGCAGCTCACAGTGGTACTTTACTAATTCACTACTTTATCTCGTTGTTCATTTCAGGTGATCTTGGTTGTCCAAATAATGATCCATGCATCTTCTTCACTGATGGCCAGTCCATTAAAGGAGTTGACGCTAAGGATCAGAATGGTAAAGTTAGCCCTACCAAATACACGGTACTTAGCAGCTCTCCTGGTGGGTATGCCATGGACATCGATATGAACACAAAAACATTGTTTTGGAGCGAGCAGAGCCCATCTTGGAAGATACGATCGATGGATTTGAAAACTGGTACAATCAAGGATGTTATCAGTACTGGTATGTCTGTGTATCACTTCACGTTAACGTCCGCCATTTTGAATTGGGGCAAAGTCGGGAAAATTCTTAAGAAATTGTCATCACTTTGATTTCTTCTAACTCCATTCATTCGAGCTCAATATTCATAATTGTTTTGTTTTTGAAAATATATTAACTTCCTTATATTTGTGCTAAAACTTGGTTGACATACCATAGTCATTTGATAAAGAAAATTGAGATTTTTGTTCTCAAAACAAAATGCTCGGCAAACGATCGGCGGGCGTAGATCAAAATATTTAGAAAACCTACCGGCTCGTAAAAAATAGTTCCAATTCCTGGATAGGGCTCATTTTTCATCAGTTAACGGATATGTAAAATGTTTATGATTTTAAGTTAAAACTGTAAAAATGGAGCTTGAACGAGCGGAGATATTGAGCGTCAAAGTGATGACAATCTCTTAAGAAATTTCCCGACTTTGCCCCAATTCAAAATGGCGGACGTTAACGTGAAGTGGTCTATTGGTATGTTTGAGAGTAGGGATAAACGATCGGGAATGCTCGTCGGAATTTTTCAAAAATACCCCTAAAAGATACCTGACGTTTTTTCAAAAGGGCGTGGCTTCGCAAATTTTTCATCTCTAAAAGATACCAAAATCAGAAGTTTCAGTGCTATATTCAACCCCTAAATGATACCAAAAAGTGAGAATTTGGCAAATTTCATATTTTAAACCCTAAAAGAGTCTGATTTTTACCCCTAAAAGATACGACGACCATCCCCGATAGTTTACCATCGAAGTCCCCCCCCCCCCGGGTGAGAGTTATCTCTGCTGAACTATACAAGATCAATAGTGGATATTACATCGGCGCCCGGAGGTACGAAATTTATCTTCTTCGATCGAGTGTCGAAAAAATATCTCACGATTGAGTGCATGCAGAGAAGATAAATTTCGTATCTCTAAGCGCCCATGTAATATTCTGTTTATAATATATTTATCTATAAAAGCAACATAAGATTCTCAAGGCGTAACCATAGTAACAATATTTTCACATGTGAAAATTTCAGTTTTTCGAAAAGGAGAAATATTGGTATTTTGTGGATAATTGTATGATAAAATAATTTCTGTCCACGTCTATTCCAGATATTGGTGAAGTTGAGGGCATTTCTGTTGACCCAATACAAAAAAATATCTACTGGACAGACTTCACACGCGAAACAATTGAAGTCGCTACTTATGATGGTCGCAACAGAAAAACACTCTTTGATAAGGACAGCAAAGACTCTCTTGATGAAAGAGTGATGCATAACCCCAAGGCTATCGCTGTGCATCCGACAAAAGGGTAGGTCGACAGAAAACGCTAAATCTTGGGCGTATCCAGGGAGAGGGACAGGGGTGACTGCCCCCCCCCCCCCCAAAAAAAAAAAACCCTGATTTTTTTAAACTTCTTTTATAATTTAAACGCAATTTTTCATTTTATTTACTGAAATAGAATAATTAATATCAAATATTAGTGTTTTATTCTCATAAATGAACTGCAATGAATGACCTACTAGAACATGCTAATGAAATCCAAAAGAGAATATAACGAAAATGGTTGGAAGATTCCCATTGGTCCCCCTCCTTAAAAAAATCCTGGACCCGCAACTGCTAAATAGCCCTGAAGCATGATGACGTTTTACCCCGTCTCCATTCCATATAGTTTTCAAAATTCTTTCATATTCATCTTTTCTATTTCCTCGAGAATACAGGAACAATAGTCATAATTAGTGAACAAAGGCAATGTGAAAAGGATTTCGGTCAAGGGATGGGGATCAAAAATCATCAAGCCTCAGGCTTATTGTCTGAAGGAATGATGGTGCTCAGTGTCTGGCTTTTCTTGAGATGATTATTCCTTTATTTCTAGGTACATGTATTGGGTCGACTTTTCATACCTCTGGTTATGGGGTTTCTTCTATGTGCCATACCAAGAAATCACTCGTTCCACTCTAGCAGGAACAGAGCTTAATCGACTGCGCTACTTCGTCAGCTCGAAAAATCACAAATACTATCCTATGAGCTTAACTCTTGATCTCACCGAAGATCGTCTCTACTTTTACGATTCTGTCAATGGCAACTTGAAATCGATGGACTTGGACGGTCGGAGTGTGGTTACGCATCATTCAGCCACGCATGCGCCTTTGCCTTCTGAGATGACAAAGCTAGGTGATACTGTTTATTGGACAGATCGTAAGAGTTACTCTATTGAACGTCTGAAGATCATGCAAGGAGATAAGTGGAGACGAATGTCGAGTTTTGGTCGTTTGAGTGATAATATGCTTCGTGGGATTACAAGTTATAATATGACAAATAAAACAGGTAGGGTTGGAACAGGAATGTAGAGGAGAGTAAGCCTTTTCACAGTTCTGTTTCTTTTTTTTGTTTTTTTCTTTGTCATACATCTATTCCGAAAAACGACGTCTGACAAAACTTGGAGAAAGCACGACCGACAGGAATTGTGGGAAATAGTTTCTGTTTTCTTTATGTAAATATATTTCTGCAAGTCATGTAGAAACCATTACATGTTATGCATGGACTTTTTATGAAGTCAGCATGATTGATTTGATTGTACGGCTGTTTATTTCTCAATGTTATTCAAAATCCATGATTTCTTTCGGCTTTGCTCTCGTCTTTCTCTCCAATAACGTTTATTTCTCAATGTTATTCAAAGTCCATGATTCCTTTCGGCTTTGCTCTCGTCTTTCTCTCCAATAACGTTTATTTCTCAATGTTATTCAAAATCCATGATTTCTTTCGGCGTTGCTATCGTCTTTCTCTCCAATAACGTTTATTTCTCAATGTTATTCAAAGTCCATGATTCCTTTCGGCTTTGCTCTCGTCTTTCTCTCCAATAACGTTTATTTCTCAATGTTATTCAAAATCCACGATTCCTTTCGGCTTTACTATGAGGGTCTCAATGGGGGTATAGCTTTGACGGTTGACGGCTAAAAAAATCGTCATTTTGACGGTTGACGACTAAAAATCTGGCATTTTAACGGTTGACGGTAAATCACAGTAGCTGACGGTTAAGTTACATAGTTAAATATTAATATGGCAAGTTTTTAATACTTAATTTATAAATAAAATTCTAAATAATCGCTAATTCAGACTGAATTCATGTCAATAAAGTGATTTTTCGCTAGTATCCGGATACTATAACATTACAATATAATTAGAATCATATCTGCTCACCTTTATTGTCCAAAACGCGCCGCTGCTGTTATTTATTTATTATTATTATTTTTTTTCAATTATTATTATTTTTCAGAGCGTGTGATTATAGACTTACACTCAGTCTCATCGATATTAGCCTGAGTACCTGCCCTTTTAGGGGAGGGGAGGTGGCCTCGCGACAGTCTAATACTCCGACATCACTGTCCGTATCATCAGAATCAGTTTCAGATTCACCAATACTCATTTTAAAGATAAGGGACCGGTCATTATTTATCGCCTGGGAGAGTGCGGATGATTTTTTCTAGACGCCGTAAAATTTAACAGATTCATCCTTCAGCATCATAACATTGTGTTGATCCCCCCTCATAGGTAGGGAAAACTTAAGTGATCCCACCACATATAAGTATATTTATTTTTTGATGATGATTTACATTTATCCTTGTTGCCATTATATATTAAAATTAATTTTCAGACCGTTGATGTTTGCACACTATAGACAAATTTTCAAACATTTTACTCTGTGTTACTATTAATTTAAGGCAATTTTGTGCGATTGTAGGTAATTTTGAGCGATTTTATGCAATTTTGAGCAATTTTAAGCAATTTTGCGCGATTGTAAGCAATTTTGAGCGATTTTTAGCAATTTTGAGCGATTTTAAGCAATTTTGAGCGATTTTAAGCAATTTTGAGGAATTTTAAGCAATTTTGACAATTTAGAGCAATTTTGAACGATTTTAGTTTAGCCTTTCCAAATTGTAAATGATCCCCCCTTTCAAAGCTTACATTTCCATCTGATCCCTCCTCTGATCCCCCCCCCCCCGCGATAAATAATGACCGGTCCCCAAGACCGGTCACTCGCGACGGGCAACGATTTATCTATCCTACAATCTGTTTAATATGGCATGTGATATCTTGAGAGAGAGGGAGGGGGGGGGGGGGGGGGGTAGGGGAGACTCCGACCTGAATAGGACAGGGGTCTTGTCGGAATTTTTGAAAATTATCCCCAAAGTTTCAAAGTTCTATCCAGAAGGGCGTGACAATACATGATTTTTACCCTAAAAGGTACCCACTCAAATACGAATAATTAGATATAATGGTCGAGACTTTGTTTTTTGAATATCCGTAAATACGGCCGTAAAAGGCAAAAACTTCAATTCTGAGTGTCTGAAAACCTCTAAGAGACCCTGAAAGGTACCAGATCTCCGATTTTGAAAGGTACGACGAGTCTCACTCCGGGTGTCATATGAACTGATTGACCTTGTCAGTGAAGTTAAATATTCGACCAGCACGTCCCTTGACCAGAAATCTGCTCAAAGCGAAACCTGAGATGGACAAATTCATTTATGTAGTTGAATAACCTTTTATCAGTTTATTGTCATTATGTGACATTTACTGAACTAACCGATTAAAGAAATACTGTCTTTGAATACTTGATACTAGTATACACGTTCGGTTCGACAAGTGAAAATATCAGCCTTGACGGTTAACTTTCTTGACGCTTGACGGTTAAAATTTCTTTCATTTGACGCTTGACGGTTAAAATTTAGGCCCTTTGACGGTTGACGCTTAACCCCATTGAGACCCTCTACTATCGTCTTTCTCTCCAATAACGTTTTGAAGTAGGTACAAATACTTTATGGCATCATTTTGCTACGTTCATCAATATTCATTCATAATTCATTAATATATCAGTAGTTTTTTGCAAATTTTTATTTTGGTATTTGTAAACGTTTTTCATAGACCTAGTGTAAGCACTCTACCATCACTCTTATATACGTCTGTACCACAGCCGGTATTTCAGTCATCGGATCATTAATCATTGTCTTGTTGTCATCGTTTTAGTTAGGAAGGACGGAGGAGTAGAGACACAGTGACGGCGACGAGTTAACGAGTTGCCACAAACTTACTGACCTACATGTACCTTGAGTTTTCCTTTGGGGCGAATAATGCATTTTCAGAAGTTGTTGGCGACATGCACGTTTTGACTTCATGACTGATTGCACGTGCTTTTTGAACAAAAATAAAGTCCAAACTCGCCGTCGTCGTCTCTCTCGCTCTCATGCTTAAGGTCCTGAGGGATATTTATATGTTGCACACATTTTGCTAAGTGTTTGTCACTGTTAACATCTGCATTATAACAACTATCAGTGTTTGTAGAAGCAATGATGACAGTCCTATAGCGATACTTCAGCTGACGTAAGTCTGTGTTATTCATGTGCCAAGCAGACAGTGATTGGCCGTTATTTGAATAGAGCTTATTGTAGTTCTGGTTGACACATTAGCATAACAATTTGTTTGTTTATAAACATGAAGTAACGCTATTTTATACTTTATTCTACCTAAAGAAACTACAATGTGCTCAATGAATAATGGGAACTGCAGCCATCTTTGTCTTCTAACTCCAACCAAGAGAGTTTGCGCATGTCCTAATGGTGTTAAGTTGCTGGCCAACAGTTCAACTAATTGTAGCAACGGTAAGACCGCGAGCTTGTTAGTATACACGGCTTTTGCTGCGAGAGGTCATGATTCCCAGTAACGTGCTCCTTGTTTCGACTTCTGTCTCAGCAGCTAATCGGGGGAGGATCCAGGGGGAGGGCCAGGGGGACCGGTGGCCTTCCTTTCTTTTTATAGATAATTTTTTGGGATTTTTATTTTGATCAATCATTTTTGGGGTTGTGTACCCTCCCCCCTTGATTCACCTCTGTTTGTGGTTGCTTTTTAAAGATACCAATCAAAAGAATCATTCAAGAGAGATATTGCAGCTAGAGTGCTCACCTTCGAAAAATTCATACATGAGCCACTGAATTGGAAGAACTGACCATCAACTTCCCACCAATGAACAACAATCATAAATGCAATTTTGACATACAGCTTTGTTTGTTATTTTATTTCAGTGACGAGCATAGTAACTCCTCCTACTCCACCTGGTAATGCCGAAGTTCTCATACATTGTCATTGATCACGATTATCATCATTATCATCATCACAATTATCATTATTATCATTACCGTTATCATCATTATCAGCATCATCATCATCGTCAGGTAATGTAATATGTGATGTGCCGAAGTTCTTATACATTGCCATTGATCACGATTATCATCATTATCGTCATCACAATTATCATTATTATCATTACCGTTATCATCATTATCAGCATCATCATCATCGTCAGGTAATGTAATATGTGATGTGCTGAAGTTCTCATACATTGTCATTGATCACGATTATCATCATTATCATCATCACAATTATCATTATTATCATTACCGTTATCATCATTATCACCATCATCATCATCGTCAGGTAGTGTAATATGTGATGTGCCGAAGTTCTCATACATTGTCATTGATCACGATTATCATCATTATCGTCATCACAATTATCATTATTATCATTACCGTTATCATCATTATCAGCATCATCATCATCGTCAGGTAATGTAATATGTGATGTGCTGAAGTTCTCATACATTGTCATTGATCACGATTATCATCATTATCATCATCACAATTATCATTATTATCATTACCGTTATCATCATTATCACCATCATCATCATCGTCAGGTAGTGTAATATGTGATGTGCCGAAGTTCTCATACATTGTCATTGATCACGATTATCATCATTATCGTCATCACAATTATCATTATTATCATTACCGTTATCATCATTATCAGCATCATCATCATCGTCAGGTAATGTAATATGTGATGTGCTGAAGTTCTCATACATTGTCATTGATCACGATTATCATCATTATCATCATCACAATTATCATTATTATCATTACCGTTATCATCATTATCACCATCATCATCATCGTCAGGTAGTGTAATATGTGATGTGCCGAAGTTCTCATACATTGTCATTGATCACGATTATCATCATTATCATCATCACAATTATCATTATTATCATTACCGTTATCATCATTATCACCATCATCATCATCGTCAGGTAATGTAATATGTGATGTGCCGAAGTTCTCATACATTGCCATTGATCACGATTATCATCATTATCATCATCACAATTATCATTATCATCATTATCACCATCATCATCATCGTCGGGTAATGTAATATGTTATGTGCTGAAGTTCTCATACATTGCCATTGATCACGATTATCATCATCATCATCACAATTATCATTATTATCGTTATCATCATTATCACCATCGTCACCATCGTCATTACCATGCATCGTCAATATCATCATGATCACATATAATAAGCATATTGTGTATCTCTAGTTGTTCAGGTTCGTTTGCGTGATGGTCGTACAGCTAATGAAGGACGTGTCGAGGTCCAGTACGTTGGTATTTGGGGGACTATTTGTGACGATAACTTTGATATGACTGAAGCAGATGTTGTCTGCAAAATGCTGAACTATTCGCGTGGTTAGTATGCTAATCAATACTTTCGACTGAAGAATAGGAAGGCATTGTCAAACGAATAATTATTTATGAGTTAATTAGCAATCAATCAATCACTCAATCGTTCAATTAATCAATCAACCGTTAAATCAATCAATCAATCAATCAATCAATCAATCAGTTAAGCATTCAATCACTCAATCGATTTATCAACCAATCACTAACCGCCGATCAATTCAGTAATCAAGATATAACAAATTTTGTATACAGCTCTAGCCGTTAACTACACTGTTCCTAGTGGAACGGGCCAAATCCTACTGGACAAACTAAAATGCCGTGGAGATGAGAAATCGATATCGTACTGTAACCATCTTGGATGGGGCACGCATGATTGTACCCATATTGAGGACGTTGGGGTCGTCTGTGATAATGGAACACGGGAAAACCAGATAAAGCATTACAACAACGCCTCAGGTACAAATACAAATAGATGATTCAAGTTCTTTAGGGACGGACCATTAGAAAAGTGAAATGGGGGAGGGTTGGGGGAAAAATACAAACACGGTATGAAAATTTAAAAAAATGCATACAACCAAAACTCATCAGAAAAAAACCTTACCAGTCCAACCATCCGAACCAAAATAAAGGCCTAGTCAGTCCCTTATGAAATGATAGTGGTTGCACACTGGCCCAGGGTTTTTCTGTGAACGGTGAAAGGAAAAGGGAAGACGGCTGTGGAGCCTGTGGGTTCGATCCTCTCTACATAATAAGGGAACAAGTTCTTTGAAACGGTTTTATTTTATAAATCAAAGCCTTGCAACATGCTTCATGCCTACATATACTGAGTCACGAACATACAATACAATGTGACCTTGCTAAAATATGATTGGGTACAACATGTATGTGATAAATACAAGCCAATCAAAACGCTCGTATCATGTAAATAGTCTTAATGTAATGTTACGCGCACTATGATTGGTCGAATACTTTTTCTGTATTTTCAATGGAGGTATGACGCATGGTCAGTGTTTGATCACGTACTATGCAAATTATTTTTATACAGTACAAAAAATAATTATTTTTATACAGTACAAAAAATAACAATATAATGATAAAGCAATGATGATAATTACAAGAACAATGGTTGTATTAGATACCACGAGATAATAACTAACTTGATTTCTTATATATTCCTCAATTGTTTAAAAATCGTAAATTTCAGCACCAACTGCAAGGTCCCAAACTTGTTGCTCTCAAGGATCCAGAAATTTTGAAAGGTGGGGTGGGGGGGGGGGGGACACTAACAAAAAAATGAACGGAAATTTTGAACGAGGGAGTGCACTATTCAAAAAAAATAACTGATTATCAATCAAAAATTAAAAGAAATGTCTATAAAAATAAAAAAAACCCAGCCATTGGACCCGTCTCTGCTCTCTTAAAACTAAGCCAACGTGATTTATTGTTGATATTTCTCCTGTAGATCTCAAAGTACGTCTAATAAAAGGCCAGCACCCTTGGGAGGGCCTGGTACAAGTCTACACTAACCGCACGTGGGGAACAATATGTGACACAAAATGGACCCTCAAAGACGCTGACGTCATATGCAAGATGAAGAATTACAAAGGAGCATGGGATGCTCAGGGTAATGCATATTTTGGAATGGGTACTGGTCGTATATGGACTAGTAATGTACAGTGCCATGGCAACGAGACATCGATAGGTCAGTGTGCCAGTGCTGGTTGGGGTAAGCCAGTATGTACACATGCCGATGACGTATCGGTTACCTGTATAAAGCCTGACGATGGTAAGACATTACTTGGTTGTTTCTTTGCTCTTTCATCTATTCATTTATTTGTTAGCTCGCTTGTTTATTCTTTCATTTATTCACTATAAATCGCTCATGTACTCATTTTTTTATTCATCAATTCATTTACATATTCATTCATTTATGTCTGTTTGTTTCTTTGTTTCTGTGTTTGTTTCTTTGTTTGTTTCTTTGTTTGTTTCTTTGTTTGTTTGTTTGTTTCCTTGTTTGTTTCTTTGGTTGTTTGTTTTTTTCTTTGTTTGTTTCTTTGTTCGTTCGTTTGTTTGTTTCTTTGGTTGTTTTTTGTTTGTTTTGTTTGTTTGTTTGTTTGTTTGTTTGTTTGTTTGTTTGTTCGTTCCTTCGTTTGTTTGTTCGTTCCTTCGTTCGTTTGTTTGTTCGTTTGCTCGTTTGTTTGTTCCTTCGTTCGTTTATGTGCATCGGTACCACAATACTAGCACAGACACAGGATCGAACACAGAGACAGCCTCAAAACAATATCTACTCCTTCAAATCACAACCATCGTTACAAATATTTTTGACTGATCTGATTCCCAGACTCTAAAGAAATCCGTCTTCGTGGAGGACACGGACCATCTGAAGGTTTCATCGAGATTAAAAGATCTGGAGCCTATGGGTGGTTCTGCGATACCACTTGGACTAAAGCAAGTGCTAATGTTGCATGTAGAGAGCTGGGATACCCCCTCGGCGCTGTGAAAACACTGTCAAGTTTCATTCATTCCCAATTTGGATCGAGTCTGTACTTGGGTATGAACTGCACTGGGTCAGAGAATAAACTGGAAGACTGTTCGCCTATTGTTGGCTCTTCATCGTCTTGTAATCCTGCTGGGGTGATATGCAAAACAGGCACCAACAAGTTACAAGGTAATGCTTTTACCTAGAAAGTCAGTCTGCAAGTGTGCTCAGACTAAGCCTCGATAGTATGTGACATATTCTTTTGAGCGAGGTACATCGCGTGGGAATGCACCAATCCAAAAACAATATAAATACCAATGGTTTTGTCTTGACTCTTTTGTTAATTTACTTACAATAACCATCCTCTCTCTCTACTTTACTCGCCCACTCACTGTTTTCACAGATATCCCTTCATTTGTCCTCTAATTTAACATTCCATCTGCCGATTCACTCACTTATTCTCATCGAATCGCTGTATTTCCAGATATCCCTTCATTTGTACTCGCCGCTGACAGAAAGCGTGGCATACTCTATCAACTACTGCTTAACGATAGCAACAATTTGCACTCCTCTGCTTCGATCGTCATCGACAAACTCGAGTCTCCCAACCACATGGCCTTTGACCCGACCACAAGGCACTTGTATGTTACCTCTGGAAGAATTATCTCCAAGGTTAGATAGATGAGATATACCTATTTCAAAAACGTTGGAAAGAATGGGAATGTCCAATGTCGGTTGTCGATTATTCGCAGTTGAAATAAAAAATAAGACATCAAAACGCGGTAATATAACGTTCATAAGCCAGAGCCATCCGACAGTTTTGAATAAACGAGGATATTAAAGTGAAAGTACGAGGATGGTTCACACATTAAACTTTTGAATTTGTCCAAATGTCATTGAAGCGCTGCTAAACGATGTGAACCATCCTCCTCGGACTTTCACTTATCCTCGTTAATAACGATCATAACATAACGATCGTTAAAGAAGAGTATAGACAATTTTAATTGTATGTATTTTGTTACATTCACCAAGACGTTTTTATAGAGAAATTGGCATCTGGCATCCAGCATTCGGTATTCCCTCCGACAACATTTTTTTAATGAGTGTATAATATTCATATTAATATGTTCATAACCATATTTGGAATAGCTTACCTTATTTGGAAGTGCGTTTTAACTCTATTTAGTGTTTTCGTGGCTTTTGAAGCCTTGAATCGTCCAAAACGTACAGGAATTTTAGTGAAAGCACTACTGAACAGGCCACCATTTTGTATATGGTCTAAATGCATTCTGGGAGACAGATACTGATAAGCAAAGGGATCCCGCACGATATTTGATATTTCGACGTCTTTTATATTTACATAAGATACGTTACAGTGCTGCTTCTCAATCACAGAAAAACGAAGACGACTATAAAAGCTGAATTGGGTATTACAATAAAAAAATGAGTGCTAATAATATTTTCATCAGCTGATTTTTAGCAAGTTATATGAAACTTGAAAGGCGCTTCATGCTGCTTTTTTATAGGTTGATCTCTTTACTGGTAAAATGAGCAAAGTAATCACGGCTGTTGGTAACATCCATGATATCCGTGTAGATCATGTCTGTAAGAAGCTTTACTGGGTCATGTATTACAACGATGCGATTATGGTGTCGAACTTGGATGGCACACAACCAATACAGGTCGTGGCTGCTGAATACATCAGGGGGTTGACGCTGGATATTAAGAACGGGTACGCAATAAAGGATTTCTATGGTACAGGGCCCGGTTACTCAAAGCTCGATTAGTGCTAATCCAGGGTTAAATTTCAGGATTAGTGCTAATCGGGCTTTGAGCAACCCAAGACTCTGGAGATAAACGATCGAGGATGCAAGATAACGGACGTTTTTCAAAAGCACGTGGCTTCTCAAATTTTTTTATCCCTAAAAGATACCAAACTCCTGAGTTTCAGTGGGTTTTCACCCCGAAAAGATACCAAAAAGTGAGAATTTGGCAAACTTCATATTTTTAAACCCTAAAAGAGACCAAATTGCCGATTTTTACCCCTAAAAGATACGACGAGCATGTTTACCCGCGGTGTCCACTCCCCCGGGGTCGCCTCTCACTGCTGTGTCCCAGGTTTGAGAATTGGAACAAAAAAATCATGGAAAAAATGTCGACACTATGTATATTTGCAGTTATAATCGTACATTAGACTCATTTTAGTCCAAAAATCTTTATTTAAGGTATCAGGGGACCCTAATGACCACTGTTCGCTTTTCTTCGTATAGGGCGCAAAATATGCAACCGATTTCTATGATTTATATATCATCTGAAAGCTGAATAGTTGATGAAAACAACTATGTAAGAAAATATTGACAATTTTTCATTTTTTTTAAGTAAGTGGTGAAAATATAAATTTATACTCCGTTTTTTCAAAAAGTCACAGTACAGCAGAAATTTATCCGATCAAAACACACTTATTGTAGTCGTAAAGACGAAAGATTGAACTAAAAAACCGTGTCTCCGATTTTTGAGTTATGCCCTCGTTGCGAAGATATCTGTTTCTAAAGTTAAAAATCGCATTTTTTGACGATTTTTATACAAATCACTCAATATCTCTTGAACGAGGCAAAAAATCAAAAATCGGAGACACGGTTTTTTAGTTTTTTAGAAATTTATCCGATCAAAACACACTTATTGTAGTCGTAAAGACGAAAGATTGAACTAGATGATATTATAGCTTTCAGATGATATATAAATCATAGAAATCGGTTTACAGTGGTCATTAGGGTCCCCTGATACCTTAAGAAAGGGTCTTATTATTTTATTAAGATCGAGAACGCCATACATATCATATGGAAGAGCCTTTTAATGAACTAACAAGTCCAAAGCTGCTTAAACTATAATTTTTATTAGCTATTTTGAACGCCAGCATCATGTAGTTTGCTCATGTGAATTTTTTTTTAAATCTGACGATCAGTTCTTTTGCCCGTGAAGGTCCTTATACCTAAAACCTTAAAACAATCGGTTTTCTTTCTTTTGTTTTGTTTCAGTGTCATGTACTACTTTGCCGACTATACAAGCTCTATCTACGTTGCCAACATGGATGGCAGCGATAAAAAGAAACTCATCGAACTAACCTTCTTTGCCCAGCCCTACTCACTCATCATCGATGAACCGAATAAATTCCTTTACTGGGTGGATGATTACGACAACCAGATACGCTATCTTAACCTGTCTGCAGTTGGCTCTGGCTATAGTGCACTTAAATCCATCCATGTCCACAAGCCTTATGAGCTGGATATATTGAGAAACTATCTGTACTGGACGGACAATGCTGTTGACTCCACCGGTGGATTATATCGACTGCATCTATCAGGAGATAAGAGACATCATACTGAACTTGTACTCAGCGATCTGCTTGAGCCTAATGGGATTGCTGTTCTGGATGATAATTATTTACCAGGTAATCACCCGGTTGCGTTATGACCTCACGGATTGTTCCCAGGGGGACTCCTATGAAAATAGGGCGAGGATGTTTATCGGAATCTTTGAAAATAACCACTAAAAGGTACCAAAATTCTATCCATAATGGCGTGACAATACATTATTTTTACTCCTCAACGGTACCAACTCAAATGCTAAGAATTGAATATAATGGTCGTAAAATCGAGACCTTGTTTTTGAATATCCGTGAATATGCTAAAAGGTACCGACTTTAATTCTGAGTCTGAAAACCTCTAAGTGCCCCTTGAGGGTACGAGATCTCCGATTTTGACGAGCATCTCCGCCCTCAGATATATGGGAGTCCTCTCCCCGGGATTGTTCATGGGTAATGGAACAATTGTCATTTAGGATATTTGACGAACGTTGCTCCCAGAGAAAATTTTTTTTCTCAAATAGCCTTATTTTTTGAATATGTTTGATGATATATGTAAAATATGAAGAACATACCAATCTGTGCATTTGCAATGAATGCAATATTTATCGAGAAATGACTATAGGAATACAAGATTAGAGTACAAGAATGAAGTTTATGTATGTTCAAAGATAGCGCATGTGCACAAAAAATATCTTTAAAGGAATTTATTAAATTCATTTGCAAATTTTTATACATTTTTGAATTGTTTCCATTGTTATAATTTTTTTAGAAAACACAACATGCACCAACTGCCAGTGCCAAATCTGTCTGCGAATACCATCAGGGCATCGCTGTAACTGTTCTACTATACAAGTGCTCAATGAGACTACCAATCAATGTAAGTATTAGAAAGCTATTTCAAATAACGTTATCGTCACCAAAAGGCAATAATAGGTCATACCAAGACTGCTAGGAATGATGGGTAGAAATATTACTGTCATCATTAATACTGATTGCATCAATAACAATTCGAGGTGATGGTCGTAAAATCGATACCCCACCGGGCGTAAAGTCTATCTTGTCCGGCTTTCCCAGCCGCAGCTCCAGTTGATCTACTTCGTCAATTCATCATAGTAAAACTTACTTTATGTTGTGTGTGAGACTGCGTTTCAATTAAGGAGTTTATTAGATCCTATTCTAATTTGAAAATGATTTTTTACCACGTTTTTCTGTAAAGATCGTACGATCGTACTATCAAAAAAAAGCGTTTCTATACAATCGCAGACTATCGAAGTGGATCGAAACGGTTCGCAAAAAACTTTTAGTTTTTATCTCGATCGTTTGCGACCGTTCTCGATCGTTTTCGATATCATATGGAAACCAGGCTTAAATGGTACACCAGAATGAATTTTGAATTTATAAGTGTCAGTGATAACTAAACAGCAATGTTATACATTCACCTTTTACAATTTCAGTAGCCTCTTTCCAAAATTCCTTGATCCGCCGCTGACCACTTACTCTAAAAACACGTTTACCCACAATTCCTTTCGGTCGTGCTTGCGCCATTCAAGTATTGTTCATCTCCCATGTTTCTATGACAACGTGAATTGAAAAAGGTGTCTCTGTATTGTATTGCAGGCTATACACCAGATTTCTTCGTGTTCACCGAGTACTATGATGAAGCTGCGATAATGATACCAGAAGACGAGAAACTACGACATAAATCTCATACGATATCCCTGGAGCAAAGCTATATACCCGATGCTGTAGAGTGTGACCCAGTCGATAGCAATATTTTCTATGGTGATCTTTCTCGAGATCACATCAGTCGTACGCCTTATAATGGATCTTTTGAGGAGATTATTGTTAAGAATATTTCATACCCTAAAGGACTGGCTATTGATCACGTTGGAAGAAATCTATATTATACAGACAGCCGGAATTATTCTATCTATGTGAGTAAACTCGATGGATCGAATGTCAAGACGTTGCTGTATACAAATCCTGAAGCCCCAGCGGCGATCACTGTGGATAGTGAGACTGGGTATGTAAAAACATATCTACTGCACATGCTCAATCTACATTTTTCATGATCCCATCCCACATGGCTTATTGCATTTACATTTCACTTATGTAAAAAAATCATTCATTCATTCATTCATTCATTCATTCATTCATTCATTCATTCATTCATTCATTCATTCATTCATTCATTCATTCATTCATTCATTCATTCATTCATTCATTTATTTATTTATTTATTTATTTATTTAGACATGTGTAAGACCACATCAAGGCTCCAATAACTGATTGTTGTAGTCACATTGTTTTTTTCTTGCACGTGAACATTTTTCCGTTGAAGTTACATTTCCACTCCATTCAGATTACAGGCCCCGTAAGGGAGGAGCCCTGGTGATTTTTTTTGATACCCTCACTCGAATCAAGATTCTCTTAATTCCAAATATCGTCTCTTTTTTTATTACCGTGCCGGCGACGAAGCCGCGCACGGTCTAGGTTTCGGTCTTGGGGGTATGTGTGTGTGTGTGTATATTGCAGAGTTTTTGCCTTTCGCACGTGGTCCACAGGAAGCCCATGTCCTTTCGGCACTTAGGTCACGTGGTGAACAGGAAGCCCATGGAGAGCATGCGGTTCATAAATCATAATAAAATCTTTTAAATTAACATACATGTCTTTGTTTTTGTGCACTTTAAAGTCGTTTTATAATACCCTGAGAGTAATCAACACTAATTTCATTCTGTGTTATAAATATAACTTTTAGTTTTTTCTCTGCAGCCTCATTTACCACAGGTCCCCAAAGTTGTAAAAAATTACAAATACAAATTAATAAAATATTTTTAGCCCATCTTGTTTATTAAAACTTACTTTATTTCTGCAAAGTTTTTAACTAAAAACAGTCTAAGCTGTTTTAAATGATTTCTTAATTTTTTGTTTCTACCTATATAAACTATTAAGACTATTAAATTTATATAAGGAAAAACCAAAACTCATTTTAGAATTTTACAGCTTTGGGGACCTGTGCATCTACATGATGCATAATTGCATGAGCGAAGACACTAATACCGGCACGGTTCAGCCACCCAGTGGCTCTAGTCCTTTTTAGAACCGGGGCCATGATTGCTTTTTCGAAGCACAAGGAACATTTTATATTTAAGAAAGGCTTTTCAACAAAAAAACAAATATTACGTAGCATAGCCTGACCAAAGCAATGTACAAGCGCTACACGTTCCAATCACGTGTGAGTTTTTGATTGTATTTAACAGATATATGTACTGGGGAAGTCTTAAACGACTACTTGGGAAAAACTACGTAGGCATACATCGCGCTACAATGAGTGGTACGAGTATGACTACGCTTGCCCAGTGGTCTGTTCCATACCGTTACGGGCCGAGCCAAATGACCATTGACAAAAAGACAAACAGACTCTACTGGGTTGGATGGCATGATTCGTTTATCGAATATATCAATATTGACAACTCAGCGTCGTCGGCATTTGTGAGTATTAGACCTGAAGAGAAGGCGGTTTAACGGGATAGACGTGAAACGTTCCTTTCGTTCTGTCTACGCTTGTTTAGCCGCTTGATTCTAGCTCTGTACCTTTCATTGTTTCTTGATTCGTTCTGTCTACGCTTGTTTAGCCGCTTGTTTCTAGCTCTGTACCTTTCTTTGTTTCTTGATTAATGTGGATACACCCTCGTGTCGTCCTTCTTCTAGTCTCCTTTACACGTCTTTTCTCCTGTTTTCCCTTCCCCTCGCTTTCTTTTTTTCTCTTCCTCCTTTTTCTTTCTTTCTTTATTTCCTTTGTTTTTCCCTTCTTTCCTTTCTTCCTCCCTCCCTGTCTCCCTTCCTCCCTCCCTGTCTCCCTTCCTCGCTTCCTCCCTTCCTCCCTTCCTCCCTTCAGTAGCTCGAGTGTTAAGAGCATCAGACCGAAATGCTGAAGGTTGTTGGCTCCCTTCCCCTCTGGGAAGGTCGACCACTTGTTTTTCAGAGCTCATTTCCAGTGAGTAAACTGACGAATGATATATTTCAATCATGTATATAATACAGGAATTTAAGGACGCTTGAAAACACCTGAAAAATGATTAGTCCCTAAAAAACTCCTTAAAAACTTATTTTTTTACGTTTCATACGAGTCAATTTGGCAAAAAGAATGAAATTAAAACAAAATTAACCAAGTTAAAAAAAAAATGAAAATTATTTATCTAAAGATCAGTATCGCAAAAAAAAATGTTTGATTGAAGGCAATATCCGAAATATTACTCCTAGCTTGAAAATACACATTTTGTGCTTAAAAAGTGCTTAAAAAGTCCTTGAATTCTGTGCTAAAATTGAAACACAAACCCTGGTAATATAATGTTATTCTATTATTAGGTTAATCGTATATCTGGCTATGGAAACTACCTATACATGCCTAATGGCATTGCAGTACTTAACAACAAGATCTATTGGACAGACGAATATGACGGTAAACTCTATCAAGGCAACGATGCAGGATCGTTTCCGCGATCTTTGGTGAGCGGCAAGTATGGAATAGGTGCACTGAAGTACTGTAGAGGAAAGCCAGCCCCGAAGTCAGGTACAACAATAATCATAATCATAATCATAATCATAATCATAATCATAATCATAATCATAATCATAATCATAATCATAATCATAATCATAATCATAATCATAATCATAATCATAATCATAATCATAATCATAATCATAATCATAATCATAATCATAATCATAATCATAATCATACTCATAATCATAATCATAATCATAATCATAATCATAATCATAATCATCATCATCATCCCTGGTGGATTATCACCAGAGTCCCCCCACCCCCGGGAGTGTTCACTTGGAAATCGAACTCGTGACCTCTCGCACGGAAGGCTGCACACTAACCAACAGTGCCATCTATAGTCCAAATCTTGAGTTGCTATTAAATAAATGTTTTTGTTGGTTTGTTTGTTTTAGATCATCCATGTGCAAATAGAAGCACTTGCTCCCATCTTTGCCTTGTTACGCCAAATGGGCATTTCTGTGAATGTCCAGATAAACTACTATCTGGAAGCCAATGTGAAAGAACTACACCACCACCGACAACTGCGCCACCACCAACAACCACTGCACCACCAACAACAACCACTGCACCACCAACAACAACCACTGCACCACCAACAACAACCACTGCACCACCAACAACAACCACTGCACCACCAACAACAACCACTGCACCACCAACAACAACCACTGCACCACCGACAACAACCACTGCACCACTGACAACAACCACTGCACCACCGATAACAACCTTTGCACCACCAACAACAACCACTGCACCACCAACAACAACCACTGCACCACCGCCAACAACGAAGCCACGACCACCTCCTGTCGTGTTTCCAGGAAGCTGTGAGCCGAATCCTTGTCTCAATGGAGGTGTATGTGAAGTAAGGCCGGGAGAACAAAACTACATGTGTATTTGTCCACAGTATTATGTACCTGCCGAAAGCTGCGAGATTTACGTTGGTAAGAACTCCAATTCATCTTTGATGGTCAAATTCGTAAATTTAGAAGTACAAAAAAGTGTTTAGTGACTGACTGACTGACTGAGTGGTCGATGGCTTTGATAGATTGATTGATTGATTGATTGATTGAACAAAAACAAAAAAGACTGCTTGCTAAGTTTCGCTGCTGCTTTCACAGAATTACAATGTTGTTAATATCCCTTGTATTTTCTGATCTTCAGGTCAAGGTGTCGTAGATGTTTCGCTCGGTGGCAACATACCCGTGAGTGCAGCTGTTTCGTTTTTTATTCTGTTTCTTAAATGTCATTTGTTGGGAGTTTGACACGTTGTGGATTGTGGAGTAGGTTGTTTCCACTACGCTATTATATACATATATACATACATACTTTAATTGCAACTCCCAAAATGGGCTTTTCAGTTTCAAGAAAATGGCATATAGTCTTCATTCTGATGAAAAGAGTTTCAAGACTACAAACGATCTCAGTGTCAAATGTATAAAATAGAAAACCACACAAATTGAATAGTCCTAGCTGAAGTGTTTTCACTAAACTAGAGTTTAAATTTAAATGAAGGTTTCGAAAATGAAAGAGCTTTTTCTTTACAGGAGAGTGACATATGGATGGTTCTGGACGCAATGGGTGAAGCTTTCGAGCAAGGCGAACAACCGCAGTATGAAGTTTATTTGTGCATAATTGCTATGGCTTGTCACTTTTACTGTTATATTTTTCCATTTATTTATTTGGAATAAAGACTAACGCGAAAATTCTTCTAAAAAAATATTCTAGAGTCTTCTTCTTTCGTTTAGGACGTTTCGGAGGCATCTAAATTTTCGTTTCAATCGTTTCGCGGATTTTCGCGTTAATTTTTACTCTAAATTCATTTTCAAAATGCATTCATTCATTCATTCATTCATTCATTCATTCATTCAATCATTTATTTATTTATTCATTCATTCATTCATTCATCTGTTTAACCTTTCTTCTTGTTTTATTTAGAAGGAGAAAACGACGTGCAACTGTCACGCAAACCAACGTGACGGTCTACAACACCAGTGCCCCTGACTACAGCACGCCAACCCAAACAAAACTTGAAGTTGCTGCAGTTGCCTTGACAGCGCAAGGAAAACCAGATCCCAACAGTGTAGTTCCAGCCGACAGTCTTGAGAAAAAGGTTGAAACTTCAAAAGCGAAAATTGTAAAAGTTTTGCAGACAAAGTTCAACAAAAAGACAACGGTTTTAGCAGTGAAAGCTTCACCAAAGTCTGACAAGGCCACTAGAGGCAAGAGTACCGGAACAAAGGGTGCATCCTCTGGAACGATTGCTGCGGTAGTCGTTGTATTGTTGATTTTAATTGTAATCTCTGCAGCGCTGATCTACTATTTCAGGTAAATGAAATGCAGTAAACCATCTGTTCGGGCAGAGAGTCACTCCATCTCATCTCTTTAAAGCAACACCTTCTGAGAGTGTCATTCCTACTAAATCTTCTTGATTTGTTCATTCTTTTATTTACTCAATCATTCAATCATTCACCCATTCACTTTTCCATTCATTCACTCTTTTATTCATTCATTCGCTTATCAATTCAGAAATTCATTCATTCATTCATTCATACATTCATTAATTCATTCATTCATTCATTCATTCATTATTCGATCATTGGCCCATTCACTCTTCCATTTATTCATTTATTCATTCGTATATTTATCCTAACACTAAATCATCTTCCTCTAGATTCCGCAAGCACTTCACGAAGCATAGGTTCACTAACGAAGAATCCAGCTCAAAAGAAATGGGTACATTTTCCAACCCAGGCTTCGGTGTTGACCCACCTGTCTTTGATTCTCCAATGCAAGGAGATGCAATGGGCATGTCGCCAACTAGCGGTGAATATCAGCCTTCTGGTGATATAAGGACAGTTGATAACCCACTCTATGCTGTCGGTGACAGCCAGGGAATCAGCTTCACGGAGAAACCAACGAAAATGACGACACCACAAAACGTTTACGCGGTACCCGGCGGCGAGAACGTGTACGAGCAGCCCGGGGTCAAACAACCGGGTTATGAAACACTGGACTTCAAACGACAGGGTCTGGAGCATGTGGGTTCCGAAAAACCAAAATACGAAGAATTGTTCCCCGAGAAACCGGCATCTGTCAATGCAAGTGACAAGCAATCAGCGGAATACAAGACATTCCCCAGCGACGAGGTCCGGTACAAGAAACCCCGCCAGGAAAACCCTTATGATTTGCCGGATGACGGGTTCCCCGATAATCAGTACGATAACCCCGCGGAAGTCCGCCCTGGAAATTTAGAAAAGTGGGAGAATTTTGAAGATGGACCTGATAACGATCAGGGGGAGGCTGGCGCAGGTGGTACGTTGAAGTTGCACGATGATGAGATAGACACTGATACCAGTGCTTAGAGAATGTTACACACATACACGCGCGCACAAAATATGCTGCACGCTGGAAAATTCAAAACAATGTAATCTTTCTAAAATGTGTCATCGTAGGTGTATGGAGGTTATCCTCTGCATGAAAGTTATCCACTTTACAATGTAACATTGTGAAAGACAACATTCGCAAAAGTCATAAAACAATTGCCTTATATCATTATGACCTCGCATCAAAACAAATCTATTGTTTCAACGCTAAGAATCATGGTCCCTACTGGGGATACAGCATGTTTCCTTCAATTAAAAGTAGGTTAGAAATCTACTTATGATAAAAGAACAATATATACGTTCAAGTGCAAAGCAAAATGTGCTAGAGGAAAACTATTTAGCCCGAATTAGGTCTGTTCTTATTCATGTAAACATGACGTCATAGTGAAATAGGACAATTTCAAATTGGGTTTATCTGCGTCTACCGGACATGAAGAGAAACATAATGATGTCCGATACTTTTTGAAAAAAAAAAAATAATAACCTGCATCCAATAATTCTACATTGCATTCAATTTTTGGTCAATTGTTTTGATGTTTTTAAAACTTAAAATCTTTTTTTTTTTTTTTTTTTTTTTTTTTGTACTGTATTTAATTATGTTTCTGTGGTCGCGGATTTGAGCACGATACACGTAGATAGACCCATCCTGAAGCGTGATGACGTTTTACCCCCGTCCCTAGACCAGAATCCTTAATGCTAATCCGCATTGTTTTTGTTTACTAATTATGACTTATGTTCTGTATTCTCAAGGAAATAAAAAATTGAATTTAAAAGAATTCTAAAACCCATTATGTTATAGACACGGGGGTAAAACGTCATCTCGCTTCAGGGCTATTTGCCATTGTAGTTAGCTGACGAATTTTGTCGTCAATCTCTTACCCATGGACTGCTAGGTTTCTGCAGCTTCCGGTGAGAACGCAGGCCCTTGGAAGGGTCGAGTCAAATATTTCTAACGAGTTTGAAACAATGAGAATGTGCAATCATCTCCAAACTCCAATTGAAATATTAGACTATAAAACAGCTTTATATCGATATATACTTATACTCATAGTAGTGTCACCAAGTGATTTTGCATCATACAAGGAGAATACTTCAGGTAGCAAATGTATGATGTACTACAATGCATATTAAGGACCTTCAGCATGAGGACGAGAGGCAAAGACGACGACGAGTTGCAATAAAGTTTATTAACGCAGATGTGCTCCTAGTTTTCCTTTGACGTGAATGTTGCATTTTCACACGTTGTTGTCAACAGTGAACACGTTTTGACTAACATTGACTGATTGCACATGTTTTGATTAAGCAAAAATAAAGTCCAAACTCGTCGCTGTCGTCTTTCTCGTTCTTGTGCGTAAGGTCCTTATCGGCCACAGTACACAAAAGTATTAACATTGCATCTGAGCTGATGCTGTTTAACCAAACGAAACGCAAAGTGCAAAAATCATAAGTGTAATTGCATCTCTTTCGTACACACAAGCCGGCAAGGACGTGATGAAATTTTGTCGTGTTCCATTGTTCCTGTACGTGTTTCTTTCATATAGGTGTTTCATCAGTTATTTATAGGTATTAACTTAGAACACTGCTAAAACATGCGCTGAACAAAATCACTAACTGTTCTACAGTCGCATCGATTCCACAGGAATCCTATTAAAAAGGAAATACTTTGAAAATTGTCGAATGCTACAAAGCCATACATGTTCAAAACATGTTCTAATGCGCTTTACATGCAAACGTACGCTGTGTACCACAACCTTCAGAAGATTTTGGACAGTGTTCAGAGCCTCGACGTTTTCCAGGTTTCTATAATTTATCATGACGCACGCCACATTCATGCTTTCGTTAAAGCATGCAAATATATAATTCAGCAAAAATATATTGATTTTGTAGTCTATACGTTTTTTACCATCCTGTTTTTCCATGATATTTCTTTTAAAAAAGATCATGAATTTGAGAGAAGAAGACATGACTGAGGAAGGAAAAAAGTGTTTTCCATCGTTGCGCAGCTATTTTCCAACAGTGGTTTGACGTTTCAACTACTCTGGCCTCAGATATAAAACAAAAAGTCAAAACAAAACATTCGAATCTTCTTTCAGTTTACACTATAAGTAAGTTGTCTAAAATGCTAACTCAGTGCTTTTTGTCTAACACTGAACGTTTGTGTAACATAGTTTTGGGATTGAAGCACGATATGTTGACAAGAATATCAGCTTCGTCTATGTTATCATATGGAGCACGAAAGCTTTGAGACGTACTTACGTTATTTCGTAATTCGCACAACGACCCAGTGAAAAACATATGGTAGAATACATGATTAAGAGGGTTGTGTATACATCATCCCATCCTATATCAATTAATCTACAGTGTAATCTAGATATAGCAGAATTTCTGCATCCGTTTAATAAAAGTCTATTTTTATACTCAACGGACTACCAAAGAACCATTTTTTGTTTATGTTTGCTGGTGTACTTTATTTGTTTGTTTGTGTATTTGTTGACTTGTACTTAAAAGAATTCTCTCTTCCAGTCAGAGCTGAAAATGTTCGTTTAGAAATGGCTTAACCCAAACTACACTTATAATGGGAAGTCTTTAGTTTGTGGCTGTAATTGTAAAACCACTGAAAAACTGTGCCCCCCCCCCCCCCCCCCACACACACACACACAAAAAGAAAATCTCGTTTAATTTTATCCCTTCATACCTTTACAGTGAGTACATTCGAACCATGAACACTTTGCACTTTGTTGATACTTTTTTAACATATACTTCTTTTGAGTGAATCGATCTGAACACGATTTCATTTTCATAACTGAGTGTATTTGAGTACCTTTTTAGAGGATTTGAAGCAGTAGAAAGCTCAGAAAACTGATGAAAAACCAAATAATATAATGTTCATGTGTTCATGGTACGAGTGTCCTCACTGTAATCAAATCATTATGTCCCTTAAAATTCCTAAAACTGTTCAAAAGTTCCCTTGTTCCCTAAAAGTAATTCGAAAATGCCCAATGTTCCCTAAATATCAATGACGCCCATGCTGTATTGTTCCCTGATCAACCCCTGGGAGGGGCAAAAACTGCTTTCTTGTTTCAAAGAAAATATCATTTCAAACGAAGTGCAGTTTTTATTATCAATTATCAAAGTCATTAATAATGCAAATCATTACTGTAAATGTATCATCTGCATATGCTGATCCCCCACGGCTTTATTAGTTCTTAGCAGTTTTTATATTTTGGATTTGCGCTCTATAAATATTATATTATTATTATTATTATTATTATTATTATTATTATTATTATTATTATTATTATTATTATTATTATTATTATTATTATTATATTGAATTTATTGACATCTCAAGCTAACCAAAGAAACAGGCATCCAAATGTAGCATCCAAACATGTTTTGTTAGCTTTTTTTTATTTTCATTGAACGCTAATACCCGGGGGGGTGTACTACCCTATATCGACTATACGGGGATGATCCGCTGAACAGGGTATGGTTTTTCGACCTTGGTGTCATGAACACGGTATCCAATTCTACTCTATTTTCGATTTAATCCAAACTTCCTGTCATACTCAGAGCCCAAAAAATGAGAGAAATTATTTTGCATTCAGGAAATCGGCAGGAATAAGATCGGTGACTTTCAAAAGAAATGAGAGCAGCACGTGTGTCCGAATTGATATATTTATACAAATCATATAATGTTCGTAAACAATTGTAATTTGTCATAAACAGGGTATGGAAGTTAGGTATTTTTTGTCATAAACAGGGTAACCTCTACATGATCCCTTCGGAACACCCCTACCCAGATCTGAAGTGATCCCCCCGGCACTAATATTAGAAAAGTTAATTCCGCGATGGCTCCAGCAATGATAGAGCTTCTAAAAATCCAAAACCAAATTTCCCTCCCTTTTTGAAATGCCTGAGACTGTCTCTGGATATAGAATTCGTCCTGATGTACATAAGTCTATTATAGCTGCATTATTCAAAATTATATCCGGCTTCCTCAAACAGTGGCGGTTCCAGGATTTTTTAGAGGGGGACCAATGGAAATTTTCCAACTATTTTCGTTAATATATGCCTTTTTGGGTTAATTCTAATCAGCCATTTTCTAGTACATCATTCATTGGGAGTTCATTCATGAGAATAAAACACTCAAAATGTATTCGGTTGATATTTTTTTTATTTTGTTTCAGTAAATGAAATGCACAAATTAAATTATAAAAGAAGTAAAAACTCATTACATTTATTTTAGGTTGGACAAATCACCCCAGTCCCCCTTCCTGGATCCGCCCTTGACAAATACTCGGTGGTTTTGATTTGGCCAACTTCTTAAGAGCCACGTGTCCTTTGCTACATTTTTTCTTTCTTTTTTTTAATTTCTACAGGTGCCAGCTGTCGTCTGTGTTTCGCTTTGACAATCGACGAATTTCAACAACCAACAACAAGGGAAAACAAAACAAGCACTCAAAATAAAAACATATTCTCGATCTCCAGTAAGCCAATCAATTTGCTTGGATAATTGTTATCATACCCAGTCACACTCGGTCGGATATTCCAATCTGATTTGAACGAATTTGAACGTGAAGCGTTCGTACGTTTAATTTAAGTTTTTTCTCAATTTAGTAAAACATTATGACGGATAGCAAGACAGTGGTTTTGGCTTACAGCGGAGGTCTTGACACTTCGTGTATATTGGTGTGGTTGAAAGAGCAAGGATACGAAGTGATTGCTTACATGGTTAGTGACTGATAGTAGTGGAATTATTCCATTACGACAAATGCAAATTTTAATTAGGAAATATTTTTGGTTTATAAATTTTCATTAGAAATGACAATTTTTTTTTCAAAGAGAGTTTGTCATTCAAAAAAAGATCATTACGATATAATTGCAATGGCGACAAATTATTTCATCATCTTCCTGTTTCTGTACCTTTTAACAAAACTAAACGCTTCAGTGGGAATTCACATTGTAGGTTTTTTTTAAGAACTACGCAATTTAACTTAATTCTCTAAAATTTTAATCCAAATCATTCTGGCAGCAATGTTGAATTTATTCTTTGAATATTCAAGCTCTTTTTCTTTCTTTTCAAAACAATGTATATGGTTTCGTGAGTCTCGCTTCATCAGGTTTTTATACTACTAAAATTTTCCTTTTTGAGGTTTTTTTTGCATATTATTATCCATCATTTGTCGGCTCCTAACTGAAGCTATTGAAAAATTATGTGTTTACTTTAGTAATTTGTGTAAGTCAACTAATCTAACGTGTTATAAAAGACCGAAATGAAAAAAAAAATTGTCAGGGACATTGCGAGAAACTACCAAGTCTGACTGTCATTGCTCTGATCTGATGACTCGAAAATGCAAAAAAAGCCGCATGGCTTCCAAAAGTGTGACAAAGTGAAAAGAAAAACGTCGTCCCCAGGGCGATATTTTAGACATAAAGAATAAAAAAAGAAAGAAACGGAGAAAAAAGCTGAATTGTTTTTGAATAATAAAAACATTGTCACCTTCAAAATTTTGATCACGTTACAACTGTACCAGCTTTTGTTTTTTTAGTCACTTTTATTTATCATTCATTTCAAAAAGTACCACATCAACGTTTTGTCCTCTTATGTAAACATTTAAAAGGTTCTTTCAACTTAATAATAATAGAAATTGAAGACAAATAAATAAAACTTGTTAGCAGCTCAAGTGGTTCTTTTGATATACAAAACCCGGGCACATTTGGTTGTTGTGATTTTGTTAATTGTTTTTGGGCTTCCTGTGTAAATTTTAAAAATGGCGAGCGCCAAAACTCTGTGCTATCCATGTCAATGCATGGTGGCTTTTTCGGTTTAGAACAGAGGCAAAGGGATGATTTCACTAACCGGGATTGATATTTTCATTAAGCGGTTTTAAATGATGATAACAGTTACAAGGTTTTTACGCTCTAGATATTTTTTTATAGAAATTATACGAGCTGTACAAAATATGTTTTCAAGAACTTTACTTATATTTGCATTGTGATACCTACGCATCACTGAGGTGATGACTTCAAGTTGTCATGGTGAGTTCAAGATGAAAGAAATATCTTCAATCTTTCAGGCAGATATTGGTCAAGATGAAGACTTTGAAGCAGCTAGAGAGAAAGCTACCAAACTTGGTGCAAAAAAGGTGTATTTTTTAATGCAATATGTTGTGACTTTTACAACACGTATAATGCACTAGTCAGTTGTTTCCACCACCCCCCCACCCCCGGGACACGTGGGGAATTTACCGGGTAATATAGGGAGAAAACAAGCAGCTTTTGGCTAGTTTCGAACACCACCCCCCAGAGGATTTGCTTGGAAATACCAGAAACGTTCCCCAAGACCCTCGGGGTAATGTAAGAGGAGACTGGAACCTAGTGTGTTTTCAAGATGGCGGAAATGGACGAGGTAAAATTTGAAAGCCTTTGTTTAGGTGTTATTAATACACTATTATGTGTTTTCAATTGAATATATTCGATGTGAAGCTTTTTATCTAATACTTCAAAGTATTTTGAATCAACAGAACGAAACATTGAAGTCATTTTGGAGAAGTTTTTTTATACAAACGTGCAAGCTGTCAGATGGGGAGGAGTACGCAGAAAAGTTTACAAGTGAAAGGTAAAAATGAGTATTTGCTTAGAAAATAAGGTTAAATTATTAAACTTTTAGTGTAATTAGCTATATAAATCTTTTATAGAATGCAAAAGGAGATGGTCGGGGAATTGAGCAAAGATTTGTTGAAGGAGTTTGGTATTACACGACTTGGAGACATCTATGGGATACTAAGACACGCGAGAGAGGTAATTCATATATCAATGTTTTTTTCAGTGCAAAAAAGCAAAATATTTTTGTCTTTTTTTGACTCAAAAAAGGTCATATATTGAACCAAAATTTAAAATTATGCATTTGAAATTTTTATCACAGTTTGTACAACAGAGTGGGCCAACTGGAAGAGAAAATAGAAATAAGGTACAAATGATGGCTGTCATAATAATTAATATATTATCCAAGTTTAACATTTTCCTTTTTTTTTTTTTTTTTTTTGAAATTGAAACAGTATTGAGTCACAGTAATCATAACATATGTAATCATATATTTGTTCTTTCATCAGTTATTTTTTAAGCCTCATCGGCATTACAAAAATGGATGATAAACTATTACAGCATTTTACTGATCATAATAATTATTAAATAAATTGCTTTTTTCATCTTTCAAGGTTGAAGATAAGAATACTTCAGCAAAAATATCTAAAACAAAGCAAGCAACATTAGTAATGGGCAATGGAACTCTAACAGTTGGACCTCAACTCATTGTAAGTTACACTTAAAATATTCCAGTGGTAAAAAGATTACAAATAAAAACTCTAACCATGAACACTTGTCTTTATTTAGCTTAGAACTTTCTACTGCTTCAAATTCTCTAAAAAAGTAGGACTGAACTCAAATGCACTGAGTTATCAAAATGTAAACGTTTTCAAATCGATTCACTCAAAGGATGCATGTGAAAAAAGTGTCAAAAAAGCACAAAGTGTTCACGGTTCGAGTGTCCTCACTGTAATAACCTTGAAGGGGACAGAGTCAGAAATATAAACAAAAACCTCAAATGGACATCAAAAATGTTAGAATCAACATATATTCACTAATTTATTGAGCAAATCATGGCATAAATGTGGAGTGTTTTGCTGTTTTATTTTTATGACCTTCATCTCAATGTGAATAGACTATGTAACATCATAATGAGATATGGAACCATTATACTAATATTTACAATACAATAATAAACAAAAATAAATATCAGTAATAATATATCAGATTTGGAAATTGTATTAACAATATGGATTATTGGTTAGGTTTTGCCCGAAGAAGAGTCAAAGAAAGTTGTCATTTCCATTGACATGAGAGACTTGGAAACCAAAAGCCAAATATACGACACCACCAAGATAAGTACAGATCACAAGATGTATCAGTATTTTACTGAGATCAACAGGGCTGCTTTGAAACTAAGTGTTGATAATCCACAATTACTACAAGACAAATCCAAACTACAACAGGCAGCAAGGGAATACATCCATTCAAATGGATATGTATACAAAAAAAAGAATAGCCGATCAAAGCAGTTTGGGGTAGCAGGAGAAAACAAAAGGCCTTACCTACAGGATGCACTTAAAGTTAAAAAAATCAAGGAGATCCAGGAAGACATGAGTGATACTGATACTCAAATGGCGCTGCTTACTCGACAAAGAGAGAAACATATCAATGTCAAGCAATTCGGGCAAGCTGCAACTATCACCGACCAACTTTCACAACTCCGTGGAAAAAAACGTCAATTGGAAAATGAGTTAACTTTGCTCCAGAATAAAAGAAAGCTATCTTCCAAACAGAAAGCAAAAAAACCTAGAAAAGCAGCTGTAAGTGAAACTCAAGGGTTGAAAATTACTGACATGCTCAATACAGAAACTGCTACATCAACCACTATTGATATGGTTTCCAGTAACCCTGGCACACCTGAAAGTCAAACTCCCCCAAAGTTGAGCAGTATTCCAGCAACATCAGAATTAAAGGAAAAAGATCTCAAGGACACCGATGATCCTTTTTTAACCAAAGTCCTGGAAACGTGTTAGAAGCCAGTTTGTATTCTTCATTTGTTCGTATCACAAATACTGCTTTAAGTGATGTTAAATCCTGTTGTGTTGATGATGGCTTATGCATTTCCAGGATCAATATGTTTACACTGACTGAATTTATAGAACTTAGGCAACAGTTTTGCAGAGAGTATCATGCTGTTAGCTGCACGGAGTGTGGCATGTTGACTAGTGCTGCAAAGTTTATATTGGAAAAAGGTATCGTTGAAGTTTCAGTTGTCTATCGTAGATCTTTTCCTGTTTCCGTTTATAAAACTGACAAAGCTGTGAGGAGACTTATGCAGTTACCAGTGGTAATCTTTAAAAGAGAAACTACTCCTGGCTGTTCAGTTCTTTATGCTACAGAATACAAGAGATCGGTAGATTACAAGTACTTTCTACAATGGACTAAAAAGCTGACTGATCCAGTAAAATCACTTTCGGGACTAAGCAAGGAAAACCTTGCGGCTCTTTGTAACCTAGCATCTACAGGTAAGGACAGAACACTTCTAAAGTATGCAGTCTGTCAAGCCCAGAACTACAGTGCAAAAGAAGCTCAAAGAAGATATGGTATTGCTTCCTTTAAGCAGCTTGCAACAAAAGTTTCCACTGCCCTTGAAGACGCAGCACAAATTAGATCATCCATTCAAGACCTAGCCAAGATTGAAAACAAAGCATTTCTCTTATCTTTACGAATACCAGACAAATGTGATGAAGATTCATCAGAAGACAGTGAAGATGATGGCTCTGAACTTATGGATATTGAAAACATGTCCAGTGATGAAGATGTTGATGAGAGCACAAAGTTAAAGTCATGTAATCATGGTGATTGTAGCACTAATGATCCTAGAAAAGCTTCACCTTATGGACCTTCTCCCACAAAGCATTTATATGATCCTGATAATATAGATAAAAGACAATTGATTGCCAATCCAGCACCAGCCAATGATGTTCTGATCGGTTGGTTACGAGATAATGACTTCAACTGGTTTCAGTTTTACGAAGAAGTGAGTCTTTACTTGCGAGATTATACTACAGAAGTTCTCAATCAAGTTTTGTTAGATTTTACTGATTTTTTACCATCAAGTGACCTAACAGAAGCAGAAGAAAAGCAAGTTGAAGTGTCGCGACAAGCTTTTTTAGAGACACAAAGAAGGTTGACATTGAATAGCCAAGATATTGAAACTGATTCTGACAATGATGAAGACCAAGATTGGAGTGGAGTTCAGGTTACACATCAACTAGGGAAAGAAACCATGCAGAAAATACAAGCTGAGAGAATTCGCATAAAAAGGCGAGCCAAAAGAAAGATTGCCAAGGAGATAGCTCACAATTCTGTCCTAAAAAGAAAGGTTCCACCAAAGGTTAGTAGACTTTTGAAGAAATATCCATCAATCGGTAAAGACATGGAAGAATTTGTAGAAAGCAAAAAAGTTGGAGCTGATGCATGGCGCAGAACAGGACTTTTAACATTTGATGGGGAACGAAAACGTGGAAAGAAAGTGACTTACAATAGAATAAAGGAACACCTGGAAGCGAAGTATAAGACCAAATTTGGTTATGGGTCCATTGTCCAACTGTGTGCAATTAGAAATAAAAGACTTCTCTCATCCAAACGATACCAAGGTGTTGCAAAACTTACCTGTCGTAGAGCCCGTAAAGGATTTTCTGTCCGTCTTAATGCAGATGCTCACTGGAGCTGTGCTCTATATAAGGGACTCGACTTTATACAGTTCAAAGATGGCAGAAATCAAATGATTCTTAACAGGGACGATCAGTCTGGCTTTAGATTAGACACAACATATGATCACAAACATTCAAAAACTATCACAACCAGCAATCAGCCATCTCTTACAACAAGAACAGATTTTGTAAACTCATATCCTTCAGTAATACAAACTACATCATATTTATTTATGGAAACAAATACAACCAAACAGGCCTGTGTTGGTATTGTTAAGCCACATCATATTTATCCCAAGAATCCATCACAACATAGAGCTGATTTAGAGATGTTAATGAACACTCCTGAAGTAGAAGCATGGGTAGCCAATAAACCAATCGACTCCATAAGGGTGGATGGCGCCACCGACGAAGGACCAAGTCATGTAGAAGTTCAATTCAGTTGGACAGAGCATCATATTAAACACAGTAAGATTGTCACAATTGTTACTTCCCGACACAGTGGTGGTTCATACCTAAATCGCGTCGAACTAATGAATGGTGGGTTATCACAAGCACATACTAACTTGTTCATACCATCGACCTTAAATGGTAGCAACAATGGTCTTCATGGCCTTGACCAAGAAAAGCTCAAAGAAAACCTAGAGCTGGCAGCTGAAGTGTACATAGACAGAGTAAATGGAGCTAGCTGCTGTGGAGTGCCAGTTAAGTTGTTTAAAGGTGCAACAGGCAATGATCAAGCAAGAAGACAACATCTTTTGACATTCCTTAAGGGCACTAAAAAAGCTAAAGAAGAACTGAAAGAAGAACAGCCAGATCTGTACAGTTACTTTCAAGATGTCTGGGACGTACGAAATAGACATATGAACAAATCTCTTCCAACAAAGTATATCTTTCATCTAACACTGTGTGGAAAGGTAGATTGTCTCCATCCAAGATGTCAAAAGGGCCAAACAAGTGAGCATACAAAATGGTTCGAGAATGGGCCTCCAGTTACATGGCTTCCTCTGCCAGTGGAAGACCCAAAGAGACCAGGCCACTACTTGAAACCAGAAGATCTACTTACATCAACTGGAGAGAGGATGATAAAACCACCTAGTGCCATGTTGAAGGAAGCAGCTACTACAACGAACAGTAAGTAGGATTTGTTGTTGTTAACAATCCTTAATCTCAAAGAAGCATTAAAATCTCTTAATGAATTTGTACTCATTTATTTTTACAGATGTTGATATAGACTCTCTCTCAACGAAATGTTTGATTCCAGCTAATGAAGTCAAGTTTCACATAGAACATTACAGTAAGATACTTCAAAAACAGAAAGGAAGGAAAAAACGGGTGGAGTCAAGTGTGCAACCAAATCAAGGTAGTTCAACATATAAATCTTATTCTTTACTATGCATTATGTTCCTCATGGCATTTTTTTAAATTTTGAATAGGAAATTCCACTTCAAAGACATGTATTGTTTGTACAAATGGGAAAGGCGCTCTTCTTCAATGTGCAGCGGAATGCAAAGACTTCTACTGCCTTGAGTGTTTAGGTCTCAACTACCCTCCACCCATGGAGTGGGTTTGTCCACTTTGCCAGGGTAAGCTGAAATGGCTAAATCATCACATTATCATCAATCAATTACATGCAATATTCCTCATGACTCACAACAGTGTTTGTCTTCATTTAGAAGAGACTGATGTCTATTGCTACTGCCAACAAGGGGAATATGGCTTGATGGTTGGGTGTGACTCAGACGTTTGCTGTTACGAATGGTTCCATTTGGATTGTTTAGGGCTGAAGGGCGAACCATTGTCAGATAAATGGTTCTGCCCTTCATGTTTAAATTTAAAAGAAAATGATTAAAACAAATTCAATCACTACTGATTTGTCAGGTTCTTTTTTTCCTGTCATTTAACCATTCCCTAGAGGTAGGGGATTTTTACTGTTAATTTTGCCCCATACCCTGGAGGGTTTCTTTGAAATTACCATGTGCATTTTCACATTTCCCCCACTATGTCCCGGGGGTGGGGGGGTGGTGTAAACAACTGACTAGTGCATAATACATTCAGCTTCATTGAGATTTACTAGGCCAAGTTATAAGGCGTTTATATTCACATCGAATTTTAATTACATCAATTATCTATTGTATTAGATACATGAGAAAAACGACTTATAAAATGAACCTAACTTGAACTGGATTGGATTAGCATAGGCTCTTATTTGCTCGTCACTTGACCTTGTTTGTTTGTTTCTTTGCTTGTTTGAATGTTCGTCCATTTTAGTTTATATACAGAAAAAAATATCCTGAAAAAAAAAAAAAAAAAAAAAAAATGGGTCTGGTTGATATAACTCTGTAGGCTTCATACAAATGACCTCAGTGCTTTATATCCCACTATTAACCATCTGATCTACGTTTGATTTGTTTTAATATTTAAAAATGTTTCTAGGTCTACATTGAAGATCTGAAAGATGAATTTGTGACAGGATATATCTATCCATGTATTCAAGCTAATGCTCTCTATGAAGACAGATATCTTATGGGTACAGGTAAGTTAGAAGGTGAAAAGACAGACGGATGACTGAAATGTCATTTGAAAGTAGATTATGACGTTGAAACAGTCTTTGGAATAAATGGCTGGTTTAAATAAATGTAAAAATCAAATTATTAAATGAATGAATAAAGAAATGACTGAATAACGAAAAACAATCAAATTACTAATTAAAATAAAAAGAATAAATAAGGACTTGACTGAATAAATAAAGCAACTTAATCAAATTACTAAATGAATCTATAAAAAAACAGTATTAACAAATAAATGATTAAATTATCAAATTACAATGAATAAATAGAGAAATGGCTGAATAGATGAGTGAATGATCAAATGACTTACTGATAGAATGAATGAATGATTGAATGAATGGCTGAATAGAATAGAATAAAGTACAATGAATGAATATAAGGAATACAATAATAAAATATTGTAATTTAGAAATAATAATATAGAGATCAGTAACAACTAATAATAAATATATATATTCTCCTAGCTATTGCACGGCCATGTATTGCAAAGAGGCATATAGAAATAGCCCTGAAAGAAAATGCTGGTTATGTATCTCATGGTGCAACTGGAAAGGTTTGTTGGAATTCATATTTTCACAAATTATAAGATTTTCACAAGTAATTTATTATACTACATTGCCTATCGCCTTTTCTTAAGGTCCAGTCTTCACCAGTCTGGGTTTCATGCCCTGCGAAACTCAGATGGCTGGAGACTGGACCTACTCTTCTTTGGCCATGAAATCTTTAAAATTGAGGTATGAGATAATATAAATGGTGCACTTCCATGAACCCATGGGATTTTGTTGATGTATCACTAGGCAGTGATGGTCAAGGTTAAATAGAGATGAATGAATGGAAAATACTGAACATATTTCAATGTGCAATTCATTAATTATATAAATAGCTTGCTGGCTTGCTTAATGCTGGCTTGCTTGGAATGCTTAGCTTGCTTATAGCACACTGAGTTAAGAATAAACTCACAATCAATCAGGCATTCAGAAACAATCAGTATTGTATGTAGATGCATTGTAGTAAATGTCAAGTGTGTTAATCACCTTTGATTTGGCTAAAACTGATTATCGTTGACTGTGTGTTGTATTGTTTCAGGGAAATGATCAAGTCAGATTTGAAATGTCTTTTTATGCCCTACATCCTTCCATCAAGGTACATGTCTACAGATCACAAACTATTGAATAGGGATCTCAATATTATTGTACAAGTGTAATACAGGAGTGAGGAAAACAAAATAGAAGGGACGTAATTATAGACTTATATACTAGACAATCACATTTCAAAATAAATCCTGGAAATTAAATGAATCCACAAATTCAACAAATCAAAGTATATTTTATTTGCAAAATCTTTTTTTCCTGACTTTGGTCTTTAATTGTTATTTTTCAAGACTATTGCTCCTTGGCGAATGCCTGAGTTCATAGAGAAATTCAAGGGAAGAACAGACTTGTTCATCTATGCTCAGGTAGGTCTAAAACGTGTCTTTTTCATACACACAGATGACTCTCGTTGGCTGTTATTGAATAAAATACTGAATATATATTATTAGTAAGACAACCTTCAGTGCTAAAGCTGACTGTATACAAAAGTGAATTTGAAACCTTAATTGGCTGTATGTGAGATCCATAGAGCTCTAAGCTTCTAGATAAATTGAATATAGTTTATATTGTATTTCATAACAGGAACACAATATTCCTCTTCCAGTAACACCCAAGAACCCTTGGAGCATGGATGCTAATCTTATGCACATCAGGTAGTAGACACAAAAAAAAGAAAACCTGTGAAATACAGTTTGACATATTACTGAATGAATGGATGAATGAATGAGTGAAGGGATTAATGAATGAATTTATATATTTATATTCAGATTAATTGATTGATTAAATGAATGAATGAATAAATGAATGGATGGATGAAATGGATGAATGAATTAATGAGTGAATGGATGAATGAATGGTTGAATGAATGAATGAATAAATGAATGAATGGATGGACAAATTAATGAATGAATAAATGAATGAATGAATGAATGAGGGAGGATAAATATCAGTTATATGAAAATGTTTAAAGGTTGTCTGAGATATAGTGCTTATATCCACCAGACAAATCCCTATTGACCTGATAAATTCGAAAGAAACTCTCTACAATAGACAACTTTTATCCAGGCTCTGTGCACTCAACCCCTGGGCTTCAGCCAAATTATATATTTTTCGAAAATTGTTTATTGATTGTGGACATGATGGTATTTTTATTTATTATTTTTTTTTTGTATTCAGCTATGAATCAGGCATTCTTGAAAACCCAAAGGTAATTTTGCTATTAAACATTATGCATGCTGTACTAGCTAGCTGTTAGAAGAGCCATCTCATCCAAGATGCATTGTGCTCTTATCATCAAATATTTAATATCCAGTGGACACCATTTTCGACAGTGTCGAAGTTGAAAACATTTTCATATATAATGTTTAAAATCTTGAACATTCTGGTTTATTTTTTAATTTTGTATGTAAACAATAACACTGTTCAAATTTGCATGCAATAAAGTGCAAAATTGAAAACTATATGAAAAATCCATTAAGTACTGCTACTTCAGGTGGACTGTGGTCTAGGCAATGTCCCAGCTAGGGGATGGTCAGATCTAGACATAAATAGAAGACCTCTGATCTACAGCATTTTATCACCCCAAAGTAAGAGTCAAGCTCACAGCAAATGCAGTGCAACCCAATCCATTTCACTAGAATTTGTGGTAGTATTAGCTATGGTTTGCACTACTCCAGTGGCACTTGATCAATGTCCCCATATGATACCTTATTTTAAAACCATGAGTTAGTAATTGATATCTAGTGATCATGCATGTGTTATTACTTAACAGATGGAAGCCCCACATGATATTTATGAAATGACCAAAGACCCCATCACAGCACTGGATAAGGTATTGCAATAAATTAAGTCTGTCAGTGGAGTTTTATTTAATGTTCATCTGTTTTGTTAGGGCTTCATCTTTTTTACTTTTTACTTTTTACTTATTATACATTTATTCAATATTCATTTCTTCATTCATCCATCCATTCATTTACTTATTTATTATGCATTCACTGACATTTATTCATTCAATTAATCATTTGATCAATCATTCATTTATCCATTCGTTCATCCATCCATTCATCCATTCAACCATTCATTCATCCATCCATTCATCCATCCATTCATTTATCCATTCATCCATTCATTTACTCACCCACTCACTCATTCATTCATTCATTCATTCAATCATTCATTCAATCATTCATTTGACTTTTACTTTAACTAATTTCTCAACTATTAAATTAAAGTTGTTCATTTCTATTTTCTCTCAAAGCCTGCTATCATTGAGATTGAATTCAAGAGAGGTAAGTACAGCAAACTTTGTGATAATTAAGTACAATTCACTCATAATGTCAACATTTACACAGCAGTTTACTACTTGATAGTGTTTGATTGTTTAATTATCTGAATGTTTGTTTCAGGTGTACCTACCAAGGTTACCAATGTCAATGATGGGACTGTAAAGAGCACCCCATTGGATATATATCAGTATTTAAATTCTATTGGGTAAGTTGAATGGTGCCACTGAATGTAAAGCATCTGAAATTTAGTCTTGTGTGCATTTGGTATGAAAGTTGCCCAGCCTGTGTTATGGCTCTTGAGGGAATGTCGAAGGGGTTTAGGGACAAGAGCTCCCTCTCTCCCTTCCTAAGAGCTGCTGCACAGTCTTATTGCCTATTAATTATTTCACTTATAGTTCTAATGGGTACCTGCCATTATGCCTTTCAGCTGTCTTAATTTGCATATTTTTTTGAATATTAAATGTTTCAAATTTATGCACACACAGAAGATGACAAAATGTGATGAGAGCGACAGTCACACACTCAACTGCATCTCGTGTGTATTTGTTGTTGATTTTGATGCCATCTGTGCATCTAGAGTACAGATGAATAGAAAAATGGAACTATTTTTTTTTCTGATTTCAGAAGTGAACATGGTGTAGGAAGGATTGACATTGTTGAAAACAGATTTGTTGGAATGAAATCCAGAGGTAATATCTGACATTTTTGACACTTGACAACTAGCAAAGTCAACTTGCTTGTTGCTATGCAAACTACAAGTTAGTTAAAAATGATTGGTTTATCATTCATGATGGTTTTTCAGTAAATGTGTGATTCCAGAAAAAATTAATACCCCACTGCAGAATATATTTAGAAATTCTAGGGTGCGTGGGTGGGCCAGTGACCAAGAGTTTTTTTTTTATAAATGTATATCTCAAATTTGGAAATTCCGGATGGGGTGGGGGGTTAAGGAAAACTGGATTCAGTGCTGGGATCAGTGTGGATATTTTCTTGGTCTTCACAGTGTTGTTATATTTTTCTTTTATTCTTAAGTTTATACATTATGCTACATGGACAGGTATCTATGAGTGTCCTGCTGGTACTATTCTAAGAGAAGCTCATCTTGACATTGAGACATTTACACTCGATAGGGTCAGTATATCTGCAATGTTTTTATCAGTTTTCCTGTACAAGTTATTTCCTGTCATCTTATTCCACTCATTCTTCTGTCCTTTGTTATCTTAGTTGCTTTCCAAGCTTCCTTTTTCTTCTTCTTTTCTTCTTTACTTTCATCCTTTATTGAGATTCCTTCCTTCATTCTTTCTTCATATTCCCTTCCTTCTCCTTCCTTTATTCTTTGTTTCATCATTCATTAATTCATTCCTTCCCTTTCTTCCTTTCTTCTCCTTCATTCTTCATTTCATCATTCATTCATTCATTCATTCATTGCCTTTCTTCCTTTCTTCTCTTTCATATTTCCTTCCTTCTCCTTCATTCTTCATTTCATTATTCATTCATTCCCTCCATTTCTTCCTTCCTTCTCCTTCATTCTTCATTTCATCATTCATTCATTCCCTCTGCCATTTCTTCACTTCATTTCTCCCTTTTTTATTATGTTTCATTCCTTCGTGCACAAGTTCCTTCTTACCTTTGTTTTTTTTAAATAAATACCTTTTTTATCATTCCTCTTAATCCTTGCTAATTGTAGTTATAATCTCAATTTGACTTTCCTTCCTTTCTTTCATTTCATCCACTGACATTACCAGTAATCCTTTTTGCATCGATACTTTGATCATGATTATGTAATCCTCTGTGACTGTCTCATTTTCCAGGAGGTTCGTAAAGTCAAGTCCAGTTTGGCTACTCGTTTCAATGAAATGGTATACAATGGTTTCTGGTACAGCCCAGAGAGTGATTTCATTAGGTTCTGTATTGATAAAAGTCAAGAAAATGTTGAAGGAACTGTTAAACTAGCCATCAGTAAAGGCAATGTAAGTCCAGTAAAGCAGGCCTGTAGGTTAGGGGGAGGGGGGGGGGAGGAAGAATGGGGGATCAGGTTAATTAAAACTCTTTTATATGCTTTGTATCCAAACACAGGTTTATGTGAGAGCACGCGATTCAAAGACTTCACTCTATAATGAAGAACTTGTCAGGTACTGAACAAAATTAATACTGTGTTAACTTTTATACATGTACATTCCCTCCCCTCCCCTCATCTTTCTAAGAACAACATTTTGAGATGAGAATTCTGTTTAGTGTAGTGTAGTGTAGTGTAGTGGAATGTCCCTAGCTAGTACATTGTCAAAAGTGAGCTTTTTCTGAGTGGCGGTTGGCTATGTGTCTCAGTTAGAAGAGCACCCAAGTCTTTTTTTGAATGACGCAGGGTTGAGCTGGTTGAGATTGAGGGGAAATTACTGCCTTTTTAATCCCATCTTTTAAAAGTTAAAATTTTTTGTTTATCCTCAGATTTCAGATTAGCATGTAACTATTGTGCTAATTAATTTCTCTGATTCATTCACACTTAATACCACTACACTTGATGTACTCTACATACACTGCTCATGCATAGACAGATGGAGGAAAACCAGATGAAATGGAGAAAAGCCCTGATGGTGTTAGTAGAGAGATAAGGATGTTTTAACCAGATGTCCGTAGTCTACTAACCTTGTGGGGGACTTGATTTACACTGTCTTGTACCTAGAAGTGCGCCTGCATTATCCCTAAAAAAATATCATTCAGAACAGTACCCTAAAGTATTTTGAAATCATTTGTGTATTCCATCAAATGGCCTGTGTACCAACACCTCTATTTTCCCTCTTAACACCAGAGGGGTGAGTGTGGGGGGAGGGTTGTGCACAGGCTATTATTTTATTGGCAATCTTATTTTGCCAACATTCATATAATATGTAAATATTTGTTTGTATTTAGCATGGATGTGATTGGTGATTATGATCCTGCTGATGCTGCTGGTTTTATCAGGATTAATTCCTTGAGGTAAACATTATGTTACTAGGGATAGCATTTGATAAGACATTACAATTAATTACTTGCAGGGGTTCTAGAGCCCCACAATTTTCTGAAATTGATTGATATAATATCTTTAATTTTTTTGAGACATATGATAGGGGTGGGGAGGGTGGATAGGAAATTGAGCTTGGCCCCCCTCCCAGGCTGAAAAACTGTTCTGTTGATATGAAAATGTTATTGTGCAATGTCTTTTTTTTTAGATTACGAGAGCATGCACGTCTCAGAAAGTCATTGGGGAAAGAAGAACAGCTTTGCAATGGTGTATGAAATCATGGACTATTAATCAACTCACTTTAAGTCCATATAGACAGAGTACTTGGGTTATTACATACACTGAGTTTGGAGTTTAATAAAGTGGTTTGAATTCACTGTTGTCTGTGTATTTGTTCATTTGGTCATTCAGCCGATAACTTTGCATTCTTTCCCAGTCCCCCCCTTCAACCCCCCTGGGTCCTTAGAAGGACTGTTTGGTATGGCTGACATTTTAACTGTCTGTGCGGTAGACATCATCAGGGTCAGTGAACTTCTTTGTCAGAAAGTGCCAGTTGCATAAGTACTACATGCTGCATAATTAGCGGTGTTAGTCTGACCAATCAGCTGCACGATGATAGCTGCAGACTGTCTCCTTGATTGTTGCCAACTTAGCTTTGTTTAAAAGTCTTTTGTATGGCTCTGGTATCTTGATGGACCAGTTGAATTGTGTTTTCTCAAATTTAGTAAACCAACTTTCACAGACATTTTTATTCACTTTTAACTTTGATTTTTCGATTCATTTTATTTATGTTTATTTATTTATTGTTTTATTTCTTTATTATTTATTGATCATATTCTAATTTATATCAGTTGTGTTTGTGAAATTCACTATCCATTTTCTCAGCAACTGAAACAACATTGTATCTAATCAGATGATGTACTTCAAATAAATCACTGTGATTTTTTTCCGGCTTTTCTACCCGGCTTACTGTGTGCGAGTTTTTGAAAGAACTATCTCATATGCTAATTTTTGCGCATAATTCCAACGATTCGAATTGTCTTTTTCGGTCATAACGAAGGGTGTCGCATGTGTGACTAATCTCAAAAGTTCTAATTGGAATAGATAGGGCATCGTCGAATCGTATTTCACTTGCAGTTTTATAGAGAAGAGTTGTCTGGTAACCTTATTTATATTGCGGGCTTCCTGTGCATTTGAGGTTCCAAGCCACGACAACACATTACGTCATCACGTCCATGACAGAGCTGCTTTCAATTTAAACATGGCGAGCAATGTGAAGGTTTGGACATGGAGATGGTATTACCTCGCTTATTTCTTATTTTTACTGACTATTAGCTGTTCGGGAAGACGACATGAACTTAAACTACAAGTATGTATTCCTTTTATTTAGGTTTTGAGCCGCGTAGAGATGTTTTTGCTAATGTTTTGATTGCCACATCCCTACTTCAGAGAGAGGCAAGAAAATCGTTTGAATTGAGCAAATTTGGCTTTCTGAAAGATGGCTCTTTACACGTTGAAGTAGGTAGAATGGTCTACTATGATGAAGTGAAGTCCTTGAAAGATAAAGACCTTTCAAACAATGTAAGTGTTTAGTCTAGAATTGGGCGAAAAGGTAGTGTTTTTCTTGAGTTTAATTGTATTGTGAAATTTCTCAATCGTGTTTTAACTTGTTGATTTCAAATTTTATAATAATTTGCGTTGTTATATAAATAATAAGGTTTGTACTTTTTAAATTTAATAGTTATTTATAAATTTAATTTAATTTATTTTGGTGTTAAATTCCCTCTTTTTCTGGTGAAAGACGATGTTCAATTAAACAAGTATCAGTCAAAATGTTAAAAAAATCGTATTTATAATAAATATATAAATGATATCTAGAAAAAATTGATATTGAATAAGCGATATGGATGAGTTGGTTTTATATAGTATGTTTGTTTGCCGATGTTGTTTCAGTATTTTTATAAATAGAGAATGATTTTCATTTTCCTTTTAACATTGTTAAACATAAACAGAAATATAAAATTGTTAATCATAAATCAGGAAATTTGGCTCTATCATAGTATTATATATTCAAGCATACAACAATTTAATACAATCTGAGTTATCATTATTCAGCAAATCATAATTTTTTGGAAAGAATACAGAAAGTTTAATTTTTAATTAATGTCATATAAAATTTAGCCCATATATAGACCAGTTCATAGTCAATACATTTTTATCAGTGCACATGCTATTATCCCGATTTTGCCTTCTTTTGTCTTTCAAAATACAAAAGAAAGTGAGGAATCCGGGATAAAATCGCATGAATACTAAAAGCCTATTGGCTTAAAGGGATATTTTTGAAGACTGAGATATTTGTTACCATTCTTTCATACATGTACCTCTACAGCATTTTCAGTCTCTTTTAAATGGATTTTTGAAAAATTGGTAATTTTGAAAGAAGAGATGTTTGAAATGCCAAGTAATAATTATTAACACAACATATGTTTATTGATTCTATAGTTTGGTTTTTCCTTGGAAAAAACAGCAAGTGATGGTATATCTCCTTATATGGTGAGTTAATAATTGACGTGTTAGTCAGTATATCCCCTATTGAACAACTTCGCATTGTGCGTTATATATCTGAACGATTTTTAAAAATTACCATATGCATCATCTGAAAAATGAAAAGTTGCTTAATATTCAAGCTGCTTATTTCTTTAAAAAAAATTGGCTAGTGGCATAATTTGATTGACAAGTACATGTAAATGTAACTTCTCCGATTGAAATGCAAATAATGTTGTTGTTGAAACAAAAAATGCTCTAAAAAACATGTCTCCATTTTTTTGTTCAAGTTTTTGTTTGTTTTCATAACTACATGTACGTCTGCATAAAAACAGTCGCTTGATCAACACACCTTGTCTAGACATTAGAAACAGTTAAATGAAAATAAAAGTGCCATGTTCGTTAGTCTTATTTCAAAGTGCAAACCATTTTTGAGGTTCTTTCTTCTGCTAATTTGAGACCACCACAGCCTGCGTACAAACACGATAAACAAACTTAGAAAATTGTATAAATTTTATACAAAAACTGGATCAGCAATTATGACTGTTTTTACTTGCACACTGTCTGGACAATGTGTGTTTGATCGATGGAACAGAATCGCCAAACTCGACAAATGAATTTTGATCAGTCTGAGGTTGATAGTTATGAAAATAGTGGTAACTCGACCTTCACAGCATTATCAGAACCACTTTATACAATGGTTGTGACTTAATTGGTTTGTTTCATGTCATTTTCAGGAGCAACATGCAGAGCAGTGCATCTTGAGAGATCAAAACAGTTTTCAAAGTAGCATCTCAGTGGCTGTCTTTATATTTGATTTAAATAATCACAGGTGATATTTTTTATTCATTTATTTACTCAATCGTGTATTGTAATATACAGCAATGGATACTTCAGCTGACGTAATCTTTGTTATTCATGTGCCAACCAGACAGTGATTGGCTGTTATTTCAATTGAGCTTATTGTTGTTCTGGTTGGCACATTAGCATAAGAATTTGTTTGTTAGTAAACACGAAGTATCGCTAATTATTATCTCTCACTAGAAATTCCATTTCTCACATTGAATCAGGTGATCAACAAATACAATTTAGCCTTAGTTTAAAACCAGAGTCAGTTCTTGATTAGCTATTTGGTGGTCCCAATAAAATAAACATGTTAACACTACAGTTACCAGTCTATCATTTTATTTTGTCATCCAGTTTAAAACCAGAGTCAGTTCTTGATTAGCTATTTGGTGGTCCCAATACAATGAACATGTAAACAGTACAGTTACCAGTCTATCATTTTATTTGGTCATCCATCCATTGATTTATTCATTTATTTTTTTATTGAACAATTCAGTTTTTTTTATTTGTTCACCCATTTTGTTGTTGTTTCTTTTACCTTCCATTCATTCATTTAATCATTCATTCAATCAATCATTCATTCATTCCTTCATTCATTCCTTCATTCATTCATTCCTTCATTCATTCATTTATTCATTCATTCATTTATTCATTCATTCATTCATTCATTCATTCTTAAAGCATCCATTCATTTAATCATTCATTCTTCCATCTATTCATCCATTCATTCATCCAACCCATTCAATCATTCATCAATTCATTCATTCACATTATATCTTCTGACTTCATTTAACTTTGCATTTTGTTAATTTCTTTCTAGTATTGTGGTCCATACGTATGGCTCAGACTTTGATAAACTCAAGATAGGAGTAATCCCGCCACATACCCAATCCAGTACAGAGAACAAGACAAACAATAGTGAAAGTGTTGATAACAGCTCCAGTAGCAATGACAGAGACAGCACAGACAATAATGAAAGTGCTGATAGCAACGCAAGTAGCAAGAAAAAACAAGGAACAACACCTACATCATCTCTGTCAAGTACACTTGCTCAGCTTATGACAGGTACAGCCACTAAATCTTCAACAACATCAAAGTCCACCAAATCTCTATCAAGTCCATTATCAACAGACGCAGCGATTAAGTCATCAACAACACCAACATCCAAATCTTTATCAAGTACTCTTGCCCACCTAGCAGAGACAGCCACTAAGTCTTCAACAGCATCACCAGCCAGCACTCAGGCTGTTACTGATAATGCTGTATCAAGAAGAAGAAGAGAAGCTGGAAACAAAGGAAAGAGTGTTTCAGTGAGGACAACATACTTACCGTTGTTGTCCAAGAGGAGAAATGCATCTATTGAGTATTATGGAAATGTAAGTGTAATGTGCATCATTTCCAATTAACTTAGACTTGCATTCAATGCATTCAGTCATCTATTCATTCAGTTCACAGCCAAATTTGTTGTATTGAGATCCACCATTTCAAAACTTTACTTTAATTTGGTCTCTTCTCAATTTGTTATCACATTCAGGGGTGGAGTTTGTTTCAAATGAACCAATCGATAGAACTTGTTATGGCAAGCTCCACCCTATGGAATTAATTGACAGAAAAGAGCAAAATGAAAACAAAGTTTTGAATCTCTAGGCTGTGGTTTCTCTTTGGGTTGAAATACAACAAATTTGGTTGTAATGTATTTATTCACCCTTTCATACATTTGTTCATCTTTTCATTCAGATAATCAACTAGTAAGTAATTATTATTAATAGTTGTTTTTTTGCCTATAGATTTTATTATCTTTTAGTTTATTTGTTTGTTTATCTAAGATCTGTCTGAATATTTTTCTGCTTAATATTTGTCTGTGTGTTTTGTCTAATCTTTTCATCTGGGGCTGGTCGTTGGAATCCTGAATAAAGTAATCAACTGCATTTCTTTTAGAATTATCAACTGTATTTAATATGAGGATTTATTAAGTGGCTAGGCTGGGCTATCCTGGGCTTCCTAGAACCAGCTCCTGTCTGTTTTCTTCTTTTAGTGTTTCCTATATTTTGATTGTTTTTTTATGTATTAGTTCACAGTGCAAGTGAAGGACAAGAGTGAAGAAGGATTATATAACTTATATTTCCATAACTGTGCTAACTACATCACCAAGACACTAGTTACTGTTGATATTCAGGTATAGAGTGCACACTCCACATAAACGCAACACAATACCACAAAGAAATTGAAATAAAAGCTATGAATTTTTAATCCTTTAGTGATATCTTACAGTGTTAATTGGTACTGACAATTCATCCTTTATTCTTTCTGAATGATCACAAAACAAAAATACCTTGTTTCTTTTGAAAATCAAACCTCAGTTTGAAACCATCATTTTGTGATTATCCATTGGATATTTGACAAATTAATATCTGATATAATACTTTTGGAACAAGTTTTATGGTTAGGTTATTCCAGAACATATTAACCAATTGATCACATTATCCAATAATATTATGTGCATTCTGATTTGCTAAGCTTTAAAATTGTTCTGTTATGCAATCGTTTTCAAAGGTTACAGATTTAGGGACAGAATATTATATATTTGAGGGGGGGGGGGGGGACAAATACCCAAAAAAATATCGAGCAAAGCCTTAAACAGAAAAAAAATATTGTGCACAACAGATGTGCATTTCATTCAAATAAAAAATGCCAAGCAAGGAGGAAGAAAATATCCTGCACAAAGAAATCCCCCCCCCCCCCCCCCCCCCCCCCCCCCCCCCCCCCCCCCCCCCCCCCCCCCCCCCTCAAATATTTGATGGTCCGTCCCTTAGATGTTACAATATTCAATGCATATATATTATATAGCATTTTGTTATGAAAGATTGTTGATGAAGTTTTTATGATTCATACTAGGTTAAGATCACTGAGAAAAATCTAGGCAACTATCTATCAGCAGGAGAGGTATTGTACAAAACAGTACTAATTGTAAACATCACATGATACGTTTTAGAATTAATTCTTTTTATTTTCTGTAAAAATGTTCACCGGCATTTGTTGGAGGTACTTGCAGATGTTAGATGGACTTTGAACATTAAACTCCAACATTTACTTTACTTAACTTTTTCTTTTCTGTGTTTTCCAGGAACCTCTACCATTCCTATTTGGCGTAATGGCTGTTGTGTTTTTCTGTACCGCTTTTGTATGGCTGTATGTCTTGAGAACTAACAGGTAAGACATATCATCAAGATATCAATATTTCTGTGTATTCTTTAATATAACTAAGATTAATTGTATAAAGTCAATAAACCATGTGGGACTTCTCACAAAGAATGTTAATTGAGCATGTGCAGGCTGTAGATAAGTTGTGATTCATGAAATTGCTCAATGAATTAGGCCTCATGCAGTTATAGTGGAAGATGTACTGTTGTGACAAGCCTGGATAAAGTTACTCACCCTATAGCATTTCTTTAAAATTTATCTGGTGAATAGCGATTTATCCAGTGGATAGCGCTATTCAGGCTTCATACAACGGGCTCCAGATTTACCAGTAAAAAATTAATGGTTAAGTCCAACCAGTATGTATTGTAATTGTATAATTGTTTTTCTGTTTATTTTGTTTCATCAGTGAAAACACTTACAAGGTCCATTATATGATGTTTGTACTGATCATACTCAAGTCCATGGATCTTGCATTTGATGCTGTGAGTTTTCCATACAGTGTATTGTTAGATAGTGTTGATTGTTGACAATATTATTATGTAGTATCATAGACCACAATTTTCTGCCTATTGCACAGTCAAAAGAGGCTTTTTTCAAAGGGGCTGGATAATTTTAAAAGAGGTCCATGCTCCTAATGTTTAATAAATGAAATCCAACCAGTCTTAGTTGATTTGTTTATTTTACCTTCTGATAAACTGTCCTCCAATATGACACAATATCATTGTTTGTTTGTGTTTTTAGATCAACTTGTACTACATTGGCAGTGATGGCAAACCCAAAGGATCATGGGCAGTGGTCTATTATATAACTCATCTGTAAGTGCATGCCTCGTCTACTTTGATTCATTCTCAAACTAATGCATCAACCAATGAAATTACACCGGCTGACAGTCTGTTTCAGTCAACTTATTTTGACTGAGAAATACTATGCATGTAAAAGAAAATATATGACCAAGGAAAGCACTATCCAATCAGTCACTTGGTTTAGTCAAATTAATCTCATTGACACTGATGATTTGGCAACTGAAGAAACATTGACTGCCATGTGACCCATCACCCCTAGGGGATACCCCACAGCACGGCAATCGCTGGTCAGTGTCACTGCTTCAAGTTTAACCTCGCTTAAATTACATTTAATCCCATTTCACGTTCAACTAAAAGTCAGTATGTCAATCAATCAATCAACCAATCTGCCAGTTAATCAATCAATCAGTCAATCATTCAATCAATCAATGAGTCAATCAGTCAATCAATCAATGAGTCAACCAAATGTTCAACTTAAAGTCAATCTGTCAGTCAGTTGGTGAGTAATTTAATACATTGTAATCAATAAACCATCATGAATCATTCAAGTCAACCAACCAGTTTATGTCAGCTTTTCTATTGGGATCCATTTGTATGAAGCCAGTATAACGTTATGCACTACATAGGATTTCTTTAAAATTTATCTGCTGAATAGGGATTTATCCAGTGGATAGCACTATCCAAGCTTCATACACCCAGCCCCAGGTCCATCAGCCAATCAATCATGATCAAGAAGTCTCTCAATTTATAATCATTCAATATAATTTGAAGTACCGTACTTTATTATTTTCAGGTTAAAGGGTGCCCTTCTATTCACCACTATAGTTCTCATTGGTACTGGGTATTTCTTTGTCAAACATGTCCTGTCAGACAGAGATAAGAAGATATTCCTAATGGTTATACCATTACAGGTAAGGAAGCAAGAATGGTCTTGGGGCCAGTTGCACAAAGCCTGCATAAAGTTATCCTCTGGAAAAACGTTATACACTCCATAGAATTTCTTTAGAATTTATCTGTTGGATCACGGGCTTTAGGATTCTCCTTGCTTTGAGTTCTGTATCGATGCAGTAATTTTATTGCAGGCTCAGCAGATTTCCTTGTTTGATAACAAGATATTAAATGGGATTGTAAACCAGCTAAATATTGTCATATTTGGAAGAATAAAAGCACGCAAAATAAATGCTAGTATGAAGTGATTTATATAGTGTTTTTTTAGCATTCAATGAGAGTATTTTCCATTGGTTGTTATTAACATTTATCACGACTCGAAGCAAGATGAATCCTAAAGCCCGTGGTTGGATCATGATTTATATATTGTGTTTATTAGCTACACTATCCATGTTTTGCACAACCTGCCCCTCCAGACTTATCCTTCTCAATGTCACATAGGTGGCCGAGTGGTTAAGCCTGTCACCTTTTACTGCTCAGCTCTACGGTCTAGATTTAAGCCCTTAGCTTGGGTGCTGGATCATATATGGGTATAGAGATTGTTATAGTAGTTGTCTCTCTCCCATGCCATAATTACAAAGGTTTATCAATGAGCGAAACAGCAAGTGTGCAAAAAGTTATGTTCAGGAGTCTGGTGCAGTTAGTGTGAGTGAAAGTCTCCAATTAGTACAACATAATGCCTGGCTGTAAGATTTTTAGACTATGAAAAATGTTATGTTATTCTGTTGTATCCTAAATGGCGTATTGTGTGGTTTACAAAGTCATTTTTGCTTGTTTTGATCAACATTGCGCTATTGAATATATTAAATGTTTGCATTGCCATCTCAGATTTTAGCCAACACAGCACAGATAGTGATGGAATCTACAGAAGAAGCTAAAGTACAATACACTACATGGATATCCTTGAACACTGGAAGAGTGATGATGATAATGACAAAAATGATGGCGATGATAATGATGATAGTGATGATGATGGCAATGATGATGATAGTTATAATTATGATGATAGTGATGATAATGATAATAATGGAAAATATTATTAATTGTAATGGTAATTATGATGATTTAAATGGTGATGATGATGGTGATGGTGATTATGATGATTATAATGGTGGTGATGATGATGATGATAATGATGTTGATGATGGTGATGGTGCTGATTGTCATGAACATGGTAATGTATGTAAGATATCAAGCTATTGTTCCTAATGTATAGCCATGAACATAATAGTGCTGGTTGTCATGGTGATTATGTGTCATCGCAAAATATAGTAACAGCATTTCATAGAATGATTATCTTATTCAAACTACATGTAATCCTCAGCACTGACAGAGTGTTGTTATTTGTCTTAACATTTTCCACAAAGAACTATTTATTTTAGTTGATCTAATGTGCTGTGGTGCTATTCTTTTTCCTGTTGTATGGTCAATTAGACATTTACAAGAAGCTTCTAAAACAGATGGAAAAGGTACAATCGTGGTTTATAAGAAACTGAAGTTTTTTTCTAACAATTTCAAAATCTTTAAAGTGAACGAAAATGTTTCGAACATGTTGAACATGTGACTTTTTATTCAATTCAAACAATTTTTTTTGTTTCCAATCCATCATTCAATCAATCTTTATTCCTGATAACGTACTTTGTTACAATAAAGATTTTTTGTTATCTTTGCAGCTGCTATTAATTTGGTCAAACTTAAACTATTCAGACACTTCTATGTCATGGTGAGTAGTCAAATCTATCGGTAGTTTATGTTGATTTCTTTCAAAGAGTCTTCTTATCCAGGATGTATATAGTGCTCTTTGTGAAAAACCAATATCTACCAGACACCTCTTTCAGTAACATAACAAAACTATAACAAATCTCAGTACAAACCGTTCAATAATTTGTTCAAAATCAAAATACATATCAATGAAAATAAATATTTAAACCATTTACTTTGAGCTGTACACTAAGTTCAAGATATTGTGGTCAGTGTATTGGATTGTAGTTGAGATGACCAGGCTCCCTCCAGGTTGATTATGTTTTGTAGCACCCGATCTACATAATGGTATTTGTAGTATGCAACTAACCATAGCTTCTAAAACTAGTCCCAGGTATTCTCAAAGTGTTACAACTAGTTTTAGAAGCTTTTGAACCTCACGCTTAGTTGTATACTACAAGTCGTATGCTACAAATCATACCGTGTACATCAGTCTTAACAGTATTATTATGGTTTGTTTGGACACTGGGCTTATGATTGTGCTATTTCTTTTCATAGGTTGTCTGTTATATTTATTTTACAAGGATTATAGTATATTTGATAAAGGTAATAGTTTATAAACAAACAATGAATGATAGTGCAATTATGTATTTTTTTCTCTCATTTCATTCTGATGATGGGATGGGTATTATTTCAATATTATTTCCACTTCTTTGGATTGTCATTCATTCTTCATTTGCTGTAAATTTCGACTGAAAATATATATTTTTTGTGTGTGTCATTTATCAAGACTTTCATATTTGCTCAGTCATCAGTTTGCACCTCCATCACTTCGTTCATTCCCCCATTCATTCATTTTCTTATCATTTTGTTCTTTCGTACATTAATATCATCCATGAAACACATTGATTTGATACCTTGTCATTTGCAAATTAATGTTCAAGTTTATTGTAATATTGATAATAATTTATTGATTAATATATATTTATTGTGAACTGTACTTTTATTCCAGATTACAGTTCCGTTTCAGTATATGTGGTTTGATGAGGTACAATAAAACTCTTTGTTTGTTGTTGTTGTTTTTTTTGTTGTTTTTGTTTTTTTGTTTTTCAGTTGTTATTGTTGTTGTTGTTGTTGTTGTTGTTTTTTTTGTTTTTTTAATCACTTTTATCAGTGCATCACATTAATATTTTCCTGTATTTTCAGTTATTCAACAACACAGCTACTTATATATTCTTTGTATTAACTGGGTAAGTTCTATTACCTTCTCCATATCTCTTACTCTCTTGCCTCCTTCTTTCCACTGTTTCCTTTCTTCCCTCCCTTTTATTTTAATCAATAGTAACATAATAACAATTCTTTTTTTCCTTTCATTCTTTCTTTTTTCCTTTCCTTCTTTCTTTCTCCCTTTCTCTCTTTCTTTATCCATTCATTTCTTCCCTGTTTTCTTTCATCTTTTTTTCTCTTTTTGTTTCCTTTATCTGAAGCTTCAGTATCTTTTTTCAACTTAATGATTAATTTAAACAATGGACTTTTTTCTGCCATTTTCCAGTTATAATTTCCGGCCATTCCCTGATAATCCTTATTTACATGTGGCCCAAGAAGATTCAGATGAAGAAATTGAAATGGATGAAGTGTGAGTACTTTATTTATTCGTTTGTTTGTTTGTTTGTTTGCTTGTTTGTCTGTCTGTCTGTCTGTCTATCTGTCTGTCTGTCTGTTTGTTTGTTTGTTATCAAAGAGTTTTCACATAATGAGCTATCTAAAATATGCTAATGAGCCAGAGAAGCTCTACTAATGAGCATTGCACGTGGGAATGTACGCTTTGATGCACAAAGACAAAGGGAGGCTCAATCAGCTGATTATCGCATTTACGTTTACGAACTTGCCTTTGTTTTTGTAAATCAAAGAGTACATTCCCACGTGCAATTCTTATTAGCATTTTTTAGAACTCATTAGTATAAGATAGCTCGTTTGGTGAAAACGCTCTATTAAATGGCTAACCATAGTTAATAGAGGGAGATGGTTATGAAACCTATTGTTATAACTCTTTGTTTCCCTTTTTATCTTGAACGGCTCCTGACGGTGCACAATTTTTGACTAATTCCCATCCGATTGGAAAATAACTGATTTTAAGCATTATCTACATGATTATAGTTAGGAATGTCCTAATATCTATCGAAAATCTTTAACTATTCAAGACTAGAAGTCAAAAGAAAGATTTGAGTCTGTTCACTCAGCCATAGCCAGCAAGGCTAAAACAATGGTAAAACAAGAGATTGTGCACTGTCACGCTTGAAAAACGCGTACAAAGAGTTATAACAATAGGTTTCCTGACCATCTCCCTCTATTAACTATGGGCTAACCAATCTTACATCAAAGAAGCTCATTAAAGATCTTATGATGTCTTTGGCCAGGTTATATGCATGTTAGCCGTTGAATTTGAAATAGCTCACGCTCCATTTTCATTCATTTATTCATTTATTTATTCATTTATTTATTCATTCATTCATTTATTTATTCATTTACAGAATAACAACAAGTGGTCTAACAGATGGTGTGACTCGTGTCCAACCACTAAGAAAGGTCAACCACACCGATAAATTTTCTGTGTAAATACAAATGCAAGATAATGATAAAAAATTACAGAGCCGCTGATTCTATTTATTCCGATTTCGTGATGGCGTAAGTTTACTACAACTACCAGGGAGAGGTAGTGCCATTTTTTTTAACTGGTAAAAATTGCTGAATTATGGTATCACATACTATGATCAGTACCAGAATTCTTAGATAAATTATTTAATCCCAGTTTTTTAACCCTCAAGAGGAGAAGAATATCTGAGTGACAAAAAGTATTGAATGATATTCCATCTGAATGACAAAATTCTGGTATTGGCAGTAACATGATGCGATTGTAAATCCTTGGAAGGATCATAAAACAAAATGCCATTATCTTATAGAAGAAAGGGAGCAAAATATTATTTGGTAGTTGTAGTTAATAGAGTCATCATTAAACGTATGTTCTCGAGAGCTGGTGCGAGAAAGATGGTATCACATGTCCTCTATATTCAGCAATAAGAAATATTATGGAGTGGATAACTTCATCCATCCTTCCTCTAACATGCCCTTGAGAACTAAATACAGTCAACTCTCGTTATATCGGACACCCTAGGGACCCTAACTTGGTGTCCATAATAGAGACAGTCCACAATAGCGAGAGCTGGTTCCATAAATTTCTTTGAGACGGGGATTGATCTGCTGTCCGCAATAGCAAGGTGTCCGTAATACCGGGGTGTCCGCAAGGCGAGAGTTGACTGTAAAGAGAAAATAATAATTGTTTATATTAAAAAAAAGAAAAACGTTCCCTTTGCCTAGTTCCCTTAGGAATGCCAAAAAAGTAGTTTTAATTCAGAAATGATCCAAAGATAGAAAACGTATAGCAAGTGTGTAAAAAATGTTTGATATTAAAATCTGAATTGATAGTAATTTTGATAAAAAAAGATAGATGACTCATATACTCATGAAATAGCGTGTTTTGATGAGAGTATCCGACTCTAATCAATACACATCACTAGTTTGATAACATTATACACGAAAAAGATGTCAATTAGCCATAATCTTTTCATTTTCTCTTGTTATATGATCAATTGTTATTGTTGATATTTATCAGACATTTCACTTCATAATTATAAATATTTTTAATCACTTCTTTTTTGCTTGAGTGACGTGATGTCTCTGGAAACAGAATACAGTAGTCTTCTTTCTCTTGATATTGTTTCTGTTGTTGTTAACAAGTCCTGTTCAACATACAGTGCAGGGGCCGGTTGCACGAAGTCTGAATAAAGTTATCCACTGGATAAAGTTACCCACTCCATAGAATTTCTTTAGAATTTATTCACTGGATAGGGATTTATCCGGTGGATAGCGCTATTCAGGCTTCGTGGAACGGGACAAAGGGCCCGGTTGTTTGAAGCTCGATTTTTGCAATTGGAGGGTGAACGCTATTATAGGGTAAAAGTGTTGTCATATCCAACGTATAAGAAATGATAAAGGGACAGGGGAGGTGGATAAAGTGTTGTTTGTATGTTGAATACAAATTTTTTTAAATCATATCGCGAAAGGGAAAATGTAACCCAGGGATTTGCCGTAATCGAGCTTTGGATAACCCAACTCAAGGTTTTGATATCGTAAGCATGATTCCAGCCTTTGAATGACTCTTGGTTGTGATTAGTATAGTAGCATTACCAACACGAAATCTTAGGGTTGTGAAAATGACTGGGATCGAATTGTTAAATATTTGGGATTAGAAAAACGTCTGAATTAGTATTTCTGGTAGACTCGTACCCTTTCGTTACTTTCATGTCACGGCACGCAAGGGCTCTTGGGAAGGAGAGGAAAAAAGTAACCGCTTCTCTTTTCTCTTCGAGCCTTCCCATGATCCCCTGCGTTCGCTCTTTGAACGAGAAGAAGCGACTGGGTACGAGTCTGTATTTCAGGATCATCAATGAAAAAACCGATACCATGTCACGACCCTGTGCTGTCATTGTTGTTGTTGAAGGCTGGTGTCGAAGGGGGCTGTTTCTACTACCGTTGTTTTACTTGTTTTTGCTGTTTTAGTTGATATACATGTAAATAAAGCACTCCATATATTGAAGTTGTACTTTAAGTTTGCCATGTTTAAATAAATACATCTCTAGTAAGACAAACTTGTGAACTTCCTTTAATTTGTTTTGTTCTGCCCTATCCTGTTCTGTCCTGTTTGCTGATTGTTTGTTTTGGCCATAGTCGGTTTTTATCAGTTCTCATTTTGCCGATATTTTTCATTTCCTTGCACGAATTTATCCTCAAATATCAAATGGTCTGTATGTCCCTAAGGTTTGTATTTTTTGGATCCGTTGAAACTTGATAGAAGTGCATGGTAAATCTGAACCACGTGAAAAATCTGGAATCCGCTACTCAAAACGCAAGTGGAATCAAAGGCTGCCCAAGCAAAAATTCTTTTCTTCCGCCTTTCTTCAGTTCTTTCCCTACTTTTGAAACAAATATCCGACTATAACAAACAAAAAAAAAAAACAAAAAGAAAAACAAAAAAAAAGCGCGTCAGTTTGGTCTCTCTGCGGTAGACCAGCATTTCTGCATTGTTGAGAGGCACGTGTCACAATATATGCAAGTTGCCTCAAAACGTTCAAGGTATAACAACTCCTTTTTGCACAAACGTTTGAATGGATGGTCACCATGAATGATCGATAACGCTGAATATTTGAGCATCGGCACGCGCTGATGACGTAAACTTCACTTGGACCAATCACATCAAAGCCTTTATAATTTGCGCGCTCTCAAAATCTCCTACAATAATGACGTCACAACTGCTAATTGATTGATCGTTGTTCGGTAAACTTCGAGAAATTGTCCTGTTAATTGCTGTTGTTAAAATTCCGAATATGAAAGCTATTTTGGTAGCGCTGTCGATAGCGTTAGTGATCTTTGTGCCAGTCATCTTTCACGTTGGTAAGTTTTTTTTAGATGGATATGTGAAGCGAGAAAATTTGAACAATTTCATATTCGGCCGGACATTTCCTTTATAAGACAACAGTAAGAACGCATTTAAATATTTACTTCGTTTTCTTTTTCATTGCTTCGTCAATGTGTACTTTCTATGAGTACAAACTACGAGTGCTTGAGTAGCAGGAGTGATAGAGTAGAATTCGAATAAGAATTTAAACTGAATTTAGGAATCATACGTGCAAATCTCCGCACTGATGGTAGCACAGTTATAGACTTGACATATGCTCTACTCTTTCCCTTACAGATGGTCCGCGTGATTTGAATGCACCTCATCGCTTCACCGTCATTAATCCTGGGTATAATGACTTCTACAATATATCAATGGGTAACTAAGAATTGTTGTACACTTTTCTTGCATTTCCCCCTACGTTTTATTGCATTTCCACCCAAGCTTCCTCGGAATAAATATCTCTCTTAACAAAGTAATTAGATTAACACGATCTTCCTTTGGTGACAAAAAATAAACAGCAACAAAAACAAACAAACAGACAAACAAAAACGAACAAAAGTGTGAACAAAGTAAGAACTTCACAGTATCTGATGCATCACACCTACCAAACACAAGGAAAAGCGTTATATGCGTTTTACTTTTATTGACAGATGTCATCACCATCCCAAAGAACTGGCCAATTCTAACTGAAGCCTATGAACTGAAGCAGCGATGTGGATTGTTTTACAATGCTACGTTGCACATGCAAGATGCTGCAGAGCTGGGTCAATGTCTTCTTGATGACCTGGCTGCAGACATCACTGTCACTCAGAAGATGGAGGATGTTTGTCCTGTTGCTGAAGAGCACAAATGCTCCCTAAATGAGACCCTTTCTTTAGATTTTGAAGCAACAGGTTTATCTCTTGAAGGTAGGATATTAAATTAATTTTACTGGATTGAGACAAGTTTGTTATTTTGGCATGGGAACTGCTAAGTGAATCAATGTGTAAACATGGCTCGAATTATCCACAATTTTTGTTATGTGACCTGAAAAATATCTCGTCGCAATACATCTATTTCCACGTACAACATTTTACAGTTTTGTAAAGATTTTCCTTTGGAAATCATGTAGGTCAACGAATTTTGCAACTTATATCAATATTTTTTTCTCTCTACTTGGACGAAGGACTAACGTCCGAAACATCAGCAAGTACTCTCCTCTCTTTCGTAATTGTATGACTTGTATTCTATTATTTTGTTTGTCTTTTGTAGAGTCACTTATTCCTTCAGTGAATTTCTTTTTCTTTAATTCAACAGAGTGTGAATATCCCTTTACTTTGACTGTGGCTTTTGCAGTTGGTGCATCAGGCATAGCTGCATTCACAGCCACACAAATGTACGATCTCGTGTACGCATTCACAGAAAATCACAATTGAACGTAGGACGGTCTAATAAATATTAGGTTTGTAAAAGAAATATTGTTATGATTTCAATGAATCAACATGGATTGATTCAGGCCAATTTGCAACAACACTATAAATTGTACTTACTTTCAATCCCGGGTGGGGGGGGGGGGGGGGATGAGGGAGACTTCGGTGATAAACGATCGGGTATGCTCGTAGGAATTTTTCAAAATTACCCCTAAAAGATACCGCACATTTTTCAAAAGGGCGCGAGGCTTCATAATTTTTAATCTATTTTTATAATTTTAATAAACATATCTCTAAAAGATGCCAAAAACCGTATGAGTTTTAGTGCTGTCCAACCCCCAAAATGTAGATTTGACAAATCTCACATTTAAAATCCTAAAAGAGACCAAATCACTGACATTTTTTACCATAAAAAATACGACGAGCCTCGATCGTCCCCATCACCCCAATAGGCTTTTTTACACTTCTTGATATCCTGAACATTATCTGTAATGTGTTATATGCAATATATAAAGTTTCAGCTCGTTTGCTGTAAACCATAAACCTTTGGATATATCCAAACATTTTCAATAGTTCCATCCCTTCCATGCTTTTGTCTTAAGTTTTCTCTCCTTCCTTCTGTCTTGCCTTTGTTCAGTTCTATGCTTTAATCCTCCCTCCCTCACTCTCTCCCCTTGGTCCTTTCTGCCGGCCTTTTTTCCATTCTTCCTTTCCTCCATTCCCTCGCCCCTCCCTCAATCCCTCCCTTTCTTCCTTGCTATTCATTGCTAGAATGGAAATATATTGTTTTGTTTTGTTTTGTTTTGATAGTTTATACAAGACATCAAACCTCGAAGAAGTCGGAAAGTCAGTTGCTTTTGAAGAAAAAGATGGAAACATTTCATTAACAGCACAAACAGTGCATACTATAGATGGATATGGATTTAGAATGCTTGTCAATGACATCATTGATAGATGAAATGATATAGGTAAATATAGCGACCAATTATTATTACAATGAGACAGGTCAAGTGATCAGTGAAAGAAAGGAAAAGAGGAAGATGATAAAAAGGAAGGAAGATGACAGCCTGTTTAACGACTCTTGGTACAAGAAGGGGGATTACGGACAATGGGAGGAAATCAAGCCCTTCCCCAAGAGCTGTTACAGTTAGGAAGATGATATTGAATATTCAAAACTTTTCTTCTTCTTTGCAGGCAATTCTACAATTTCAAAGTTTATTGATCTTATTCAAAACTCATATGTTCTCCCAAACCCCAAGGTAGAGTGTGTATTGAAAACAATGGACCATTTATATGAATGATAATATGATAACAAAAATAATATCAAAATTAATCAAAATCAATCAATTGATCAATCAATCAACTTTTCTCTTTCTTGTGCAGGCCAGACCTAAACTAAGTAGTCTACTGGAAGAATAATTTTTCATCAGTGAAAAAAATACCATATCACGCCCTGTGCTGTAGTTGTTGGTGTGTACTTTTGTCTTTTGCCTGGTATCGAAAGGGGCTGTTTCTACTACTGTTGTTTTTACTTGTTTTTGCTGTTTTAGTTGATATACATGTAAATAAAGCACTTGAGTTCATATATTGTAGTTGTACTGTAAGTTTGCCATGTTTAAATAAATACATCTCTAGTAAGATAAATTAACTTGTAAAACCACTAAAGTATGTCAGCGCCTGTGAGTATTTCATTCCTTGCTTGTACATTTTTCTTGTTTCGTTATGTCCTGTCCTGATTTAATTTGTTTTATGCTCTCCTGTCCTGCTCTGTCTTGTTTTTCTGTTCTCTTATTCTAAGTGACGGGCCATTAGATATTTGACGGGGAATTCCTGCATGTTTTTTTTCTTTGGCCATTGTCGTACCACGGTTTTTGTCAGTACTCATTTTGCCGATATTTTTCATTGCCTTGCACGAATTTATCCCCAAATATCAAATGGGCTGTCTGTCCAAAAGGTTAGTATTGTTTGGATACGTTGAAATGCATGGTAAATCTGAACCACGTGAAAAATCTAAGATCCGCTACACAAAGCGCAAGTGGAATCACAGGCAGCCCAAGCAATCTATTTGTGCTCTTTGCAAAATGGCGGTTCGTTAGAAGTACGCGAGTTCGAGCCAACGTTTGGAGACTTGAACCGCTACTAGCTTTGAAAACTGGAGCACAAATAAATTGCTTGGGCTGCCTGCATTGAATTTGTTTTAGTTGTTGGATGCCGTTCAAGAATTCCTTTCTTCCGCGTTTAAATTTCTTCAGTTCTTTTCGCAAATTTTGAAACAAATATCAGACTATAACAAAAGAAAAAATGCACGTCTGTTTGGTCTCTCTACGGTAGACCAACATTACTACTTTGTTGAAAGGCACGTGTCACAATACAGGTAAGTTGCCTCATAAAAGGTTCACGGTATAACTTCTCCTTTTTGAACATTTGAATGGATGAACACAAGAGAGTATGAGATAAGAGAGGTTATTGCCCGTATTGGGCTTTACACTAAGCAGGGGATAAACTGACGCTATTTCGGGAACGGAACGTGATTGGCCAGATTGCAAGAGGCGCGGTTGCATCATCAAACCATCTCAAGACAAGCGCAGATATTGTTAACATGTTTCTAAAAATAGCACGAAGAGCAGAGCCCCTCTTGAGGTCCGGGGATAAGCTCTCTTATCTCATAGTCTCTTGATGGACACCATGAAGTCTCGATATCGCTGGATAAATGCGCTTTGAGCATTGGCACGCGCCGATGACGTAAACTTCGCTTAGACCAATCACATCAAAGCCTTTATGATTTGCGCGCTCTCAAAATCTCCTACAATAATGACGTCACAACTGCTAATTGATTGATCGTTGTTCGGTAAACTTCGAGAAATTGTCCTGTTGATTGCTGTTGTTAAAATATTGAATATGAAAGCTTTTTTGGTAGCGGTGTCCATAGCGTTATTGATCTTTGCGCCAGTCATCCTTCACGTTGGTAAGTTTATTTTAGATGGATATGTGAAGCGAGAAAATTTGAACAATTTCATATTCGGCCGGACATTTCCTTTATAAGACAACAGTAAGAACGCATTTAAATATTTACTTCGTTTTCTTTTTCATTGCTTCGTCAATGTGTACTTTCTATGAGTACAAACTACGAGTGCTTGAGTAGGAGGAGTGATAGAGTAGAATTCGAATAAGAATTTAAACTGAATTTAGGAATCATACGTGAAAATCCTGGCACTTATGTTAGCAAAGTTATAGACACTGGCAAATGCTCTACTCTTTGCCTTACAGATGGTCCACGTGATTTGAATGCACCTCATCGCTTCACCGTCATTAATCCTGGGTATAATGACTTCTACAATATATCAATGGGTAACTAAGAATTGTTGTGCTCTTTTCTTCCATTTCCCCCTACGTTTTCTTGCATTTCCACCCAAGCTTCCTCGTAATAAATATCTCTCTTAACAAAGTAATTAGATTAACACGATCTTCCTTTGGTGACAAAAAAAAAAAAAAAAAAAAGACAGCAACAAAAACAAACAAACAGACAAACAAAAAGGAAAAATGTGTGAACAAAGTAGGAACTTCACTGTATTTGATGCATCACACTTACACTTACCAAACACAAGGAAAAGCGTTATATGCGTTTTACTTTTATTGACAGATGTCATCACCATCCCAAAGAACTGGCCAATTCTAACTGAAGCCAATGAACTGAAGCAGCGATGTGGATTGTTTTACAATGCTACGTTGCACATGCAAGATGCTGCAGAGCTGGGTCAATGTCTTCTTGATGACCCGGCTGCAGACATCACTGTCACTCAGAAGATGGAGGATGTTTGTCCTGTTGCTGAAGAGCACAAATGCTCCCTAAATGAGACCCTTTCTTTAGATTTTGAAGCAACAGGTCTATCTCTTGAAGGTAAGATATTAAATTACTGGATCGAGACAAGTGTGTTCTTTTGGCATGGGAACTGCTAAGTGAATCAATGTGTAAACTTGCCTCGAATTATTCACAATTTTTGTTATGTGACCTGGAAAATATCTCGTCGTAATACATGTATTTCCACGTACCACATTTTACAATTTTGCAAAGATTTCCCTTTGGAAATCATGTAGGTAAGATATCGAGGCAATGAATCAAGTTCTCACGCAGAGAGAACGAACTTGTCAACTATTAATATTTCTTTCTCTCTACTCCGACGAAGGACTAACGTCCGAGACGTCAGTAGGTACTCTCTTCTCTTGTTTACGATGTATGACTTGTATTCTATTATTCGTTTGTATCTTTTCTTTTATAGAATCACTTATTCCTTCAGTGAATTTCTTGTTCTTTAATTCAACAGAGTGTGAATATCCCTTTACTTTGACTGTGGCTTTTGCAGTTGGTGCATCAGGCATAGCTGTATTCACAGCCACACAAATGTACGATCTCGTCTACGCATTCACAGAAAATCACAATTGAACGTAGGACGGTCAAATAAATATTAGGTTTGTAAAAGAAATATTGTTATGATTTCAATGAATCAACATGGATTGATTCAGGCTAATTTGCAATAACAAAATTGTACTTATTTTCAATCCCGGGGTGGGAGACTCCGGAGATAAACGATCGGGGATGCTCGTAGGAATTTTTTAAACATACCCCTAAAAGATACCGGTCGTTTTTCATAAGGACGTGGCTTCACTAATTTTCATTATGTAAGTTGAAATTTTAATCTATTTAACATATAATTTTAATTCATATATCACTAAAAGCTTCCAAAAACAGTGAGTTTTAGTTCTGTTCAACCTCTAAAATGTACCAAAAACGTGAGAATTTAACAAATCTCATATTTTAAATCCTAAAAATAGAGAAAATCATTTTTTACCCCCTAAAAATTCGACGAGCCTCCTCGATTGTTTATCTTCGGAGTCCTTTCCCTATCCCAACGGGCTTTTATACACTTCTTGATCCTGAACATATTATCTGTAATGTGTTATATGCAATACATCAAGTTTCAGCTCGCTTGCTGTAAACCATAAACCTTTGGATGTATCCAAACATTTTCACCAGTTCCCTCCCTTCCATCCTTTCGTCCTTTTTTCTTTCCTTCCGTCTTTCCTTTTTTTTCTGTCTTTGTTCTTTTCTTTTCATCCTTCCTCCCTCTCTTCCTTTCGTCGCTCCATCTTTCCATTCCTCCATTTCCTCCCTCCTTCCCTCCCTCCCTCCCTCCCTCCCCCAATCCCTACCTTTCTTCCTTCCTATTCATTGCTAGGATAAAAATATATTTTTTTCTTTTGTTTTGCTAGTTTAAGAAGTGTAAAGTCAGTCGCTCCTGAAGAAAAAGATGAAAAAAATTCATTACTATAGATGCATATGGATTTGGAATGCTTGTCAATGACATCATTGATAGACGAGAGGATATAGGTAAATATAGCAACCAATTGTTATTACAATGAGACAGGTCAAATGATGGGTGAAAGAAAGGAAAGGAGGAAGATGATAAAAAGGAAGGAAGATGACAGACTGTTTAACGACTCTTGGTACAAGAAGGGGGATTACGAACAATGGGAGGAAATCAAGCCCTTCCCCAAGAGCCGTTACAGTTAGGAAGATGATGTCAGATATTCAAAACTTTTCTTCTTCTTTGCAGGCCATTCTACATTTTCAGAGTTTATTGATCTAATTATTCAAAACTCATATGTTCACCCAAACCCCAAGGTATAGTGTGTATTGAAAACAATGGACCATTTATATGAATGATAATAACTTATGGAATGATAACAAAAATAATATTAAAATTAATCAATAATAATCAATAAATCAATCATTCAGTCAATCAATCATTATATCAATCAATCAATTAATTAATCAACTTTTCTGTTTCATGTGCAGACCAGGCTTAAACTATAAGGAGTCTATTGGAAGAATAACTTTTCATCAGTTAAAAAAAATTAACCATGTCACGACCCTGTGCTTCAATTGTTGTTGTTGAAGGCTGGTGTCGAAGGGGCCTGTTTCTACTACTGTTGTTTTACTTGTTTTTGCTGTAAATATACATGTAAATAAAGCAGTCCATATGTTTTAGTTGTACTGTAAGTTTGCCATGATTAAATAAATACATTTTTAGTAAGATAAACTTGTGAGACCACTCGGCGAGTATGTCAGCGCCTGTGTCTATTACATTCCTTGCTTTTACCTTTTTCTTGTTTCGTTATGTCCTGTCCAGCTTTTAATTGTTTTATTCTCCCCAGCTGTCCTGCTCTGTCCTGTTTTGTTTTTCTTTTCTCTTTTCTTAATTGACTGGTCATTAGATATTTACGGTGTAGGGAGGTTGAATACCCCTATCCCCTACTGGGGAATAATTTTTGATATTTCTTGAGCCCACGATGACTGATGGTGATTGGATTGCGGTTGGATATTCAAACGAAGCAAGTTGAATGTTCGATGGTGAAAAGTACAAAGTCGAATCGCGAATGTTGCATGTTGAATTACGTAAAGTACAATTTTCAATTCTTGGAAGTATAATGTTGAATTGTAAAGTGACCACAAGAAAATATAAACTTGAAAGTCGAATTGTGAAATCAGCACAAATTTCAAAAGTACAATGTCAAATTGTTAATGTTGAATTTTGGCCCCGATGGTACGCCATAGTTGAAAGGCACGTGTTGAATATAGGCAAGTTGCCTTATAACAATTTCACGGTATAACAGCTCTTCTTTGCACAAACGTTTGAATGGATGGTCACCATGAAGGCTCGATATCGCAGGATATCTTCCCTCTTTGAGCTTCAGCACGCGCTGATGACGTAAACTTCACTTGGACCAATCACATCAAAGCCTTTATGATTTGCGCGCTCTCAAAATCTCCTACAATAATGACGTCACAAATGCTAATTGATTGATCGTTGTTCGGTAAACTTCGAGAAATTGTCCTGTTGATCGCTGTTGTTAAAATTCCGAATATGAAAGCTTTTTTGGTAGCGCTGTCCATAGCGTTAGTGATCTTTGTGCCAGTCATCTTTCACGTTGGTAAGTTTTTTTTAGATGGATATGTGAAGCGAGAAAATTTGAACAATTTCATATTCGGCCGGACATTTCTTCTATAAGACAACAGTAAGAACGCATTTAAATATTTACTTCGTTTTCTTTTTCATTGCTTCGTCAATGTGTACTTTCTATGAGTACAAACTACGAGTGCTTGAGTAGGAGGAGTGATAGAGTAGAATTCGAATAAGAACTTGAACTGAATTTAGGAATCATACATGCAAATCTCCGCACTGATGGTAGCTCAGTTATAGACTTGACAAATGCTCTTCTCTTTCCCTTACAGATGGTCCACGTGATTTGAATGCACCTCATCGCTTCACCGTCATTAATCCTGGGTATAATGACTTCTACAACATATCAATGGGTAACTAAGAATTGCTGTGCTTTTTTTCTTGTATTTCCCCCTACGTTTTCTTGCATTTCCACCCAAGCTTCCTCGGAATAAATATATCTCTTATCAAAATAATTAGATTAACACGATCTTCCTTTGGTGACAAAAAAAAAAAAAAAAAAAAAACAGCAACAAAAACAAACAAACAGACAAACAAAAAACGAACAAAAGTGTGAACAAAGTAAGAACTTCACAGTATCTGATGCATCACACCTACACCTACTATACGCAAGGAAAAGCGTTATATGCGTTTCATTTTTATTGACAGATGTCATCACCATCCCAAAGAACTGGCCAATTCTAACTGAAGCCAATGAACTGAATCACCGATGTGGGTTGTTTTACAATGCTACGTTGCACATAGAAGATGCTGCAGAGGTGGGTCAATGTCTTCTTGATGACCCGGCTGCAGACATCACTGTCACTCAGGATATGGAGGATGTTTGTCCTGTTGCTGAAGAGCACAAATGCTCCCTAAATAAGACCCTTTCTTTAGATTTTGAAGCAACAGGTCTATCTCTTCAAGGTACGATATTAAATTAATTTTACTGGATTGAGACAAGTTTGTTATTTTGGCATGGGAACTGCTAAGTGAATCAATGTGTAAACTTGCCTCGAATTATTCACAATTTTTGTTATGTGACCTGGAAAATATCTCGTCGTAATACATGTATTTCCACGTACCACATTTTACAATTTTGCAAAGATTTTCCTTTGGAAATCATTTAGGTAAGATATCGAGGCAATGAGTCAAGTTCTCACGCTGAAAAAACGAATTTGTCAACATATATCAATATTTTTTTCTCTCTACTTGGACGAAGGACTAACGTCCAAAACGTCAGTAAGTACTCTCTTTTTCTTATTACTTGTATGACTTGTATTCTATTATTTTGTCTTTTTTTAAAATCACTTACTTGCTTCAGTGAATTTCTTTTTCTTTTATTCGACAGAGTGTGAATATCCCTTTCCTTTGACTGTGGCTTTTGCAGTTGGTGCATCAGGCATAGCTGCATTCACAGCCACACAAATGTACGATCTCGTCTACGCATTCACAGAAAATCACAATTGAACGTAGGACGGCCATATAAATAGGTTTGTAAAAAATATTTTTATAATTTCAATGTTTTGATTCAGGTTAATTTGGGGAGGGACTCCGGGGCTAAACGATCGGGGATGCTCGTAGGAATTTTTTAAACATACCCCTAAAAGATACCGGACGTTTTCCAGAAGGACGTGGCTTCACTATTTTTTATTATCTAAGTTGAAATTTTAATCTATTTAATATATAATTTTAATTCATTATCTCTAAAAGCTACCAAAAGCAGTGAATTTTAGTGCTGTTCAACTCCTAAAAAATACCAAAAACTTGAGGATTTTAAATCATACTTTATGTCATATTTTAAATTATACAATAGACCAAATCAATGATTTTTACCCCTAAAAGTTACGACAAGCATCCCGGGTCGGTTCCCCCTCCCCTCCCCCACAAAAAGGGCTTTGAATTCGTCTGTACATTTCTTGATCCTGAACATTATATGTAATGTGTTATATATGTAATACATCAAGTTTCAGCTCGCTTGCTGTAAACTTTAAACCTTTTTTTATATCCAAACATTCTGACCAGTCGTCTCTCTCTTTAGAATAAGATTTTAGCGGGATTGGTAACAGTTTAAAAATAGACTGCTTTCTAAAAGTAGCACTAGTGGAGTTCCTGATAGGGTCCAGGGATAAGTTCTCTTAGCTCATTATCCATTGAGATGAGTCTGAATAAATGAACGAGTGATAGAGAAAAAGAATGAATAAGTGAGAGCGAGCCTGTAAAATTGACTGATGTGCGGGGTTCCTGTGTACAATTTCGTTTTCCGCTGTACAGTATGACAGCAGTTTCAACAACACGTTTCTTGTCGACAATATGGATGCCAAACATGGATGTTTATAAATCACGTTTGTATCGTGATTTTTTATCGTAACATAGCGAATATCAAACATAAAACAACCTAAAATGTTTGAAGTCTTAGCCCAGAGAATATTATCATTTTATTATCATTTTGAAGGACGATTTTAAGGTAAGGGAGTCAACATATTTTCTCACACGTAAGCCAAAATTTCGTTTAATTGTTTAGATTTCTCTTACGAAGATATAAACCTATTTATTTGCATCATTTCTGGATCTATTTATGTAGCGTACTTTTAGATTTCCTTTTGTCTTGTACTATTTCCAGTTGATTGAATGTTTGGATACATAAGTTTATTTATATTTAATATTTATTGAACTTCATTTATTTTAATTTCGATAAAAATAATTATCAAATGAATAATAATTTGCCTTTAAAAGGCCAACTATTGTATAGTTTTTTTTCCAAACTATCTCTCTCAGTTCACATGATTTTTTTTAATAAAGCTTTTTTGAAAAGGTTGCAATTCCTAAATAAATATACAGTCTAAAACTCTGAAAAGAATTGTATGTTGCACTAGCTTATATTAGAGACCTTTAGATTTGACAACAAGTACGACTACAAGTACGAATCTTCAGTATTTTCCATTAAACGCACATGTCAGAGCGTGACAGTGGTAATGCAAACTCGTCGTCCCCATAAATCTTGTAGACGTGAGAACGAGATTTGAAGCAAAACTCATACTCGTTTTGGACGACAGTTTTTGTCCACAAATCCTCGATGTTAAAACTAAAAACAATGTGAACAACAAAGTTTGATTTTCCATCTTCTTGCCATTGGTATTTATTTATTTAAAATGAAACTTTACATAGAGAAAAAAGCAAATAAATTGATGATGTTCAAAAAGCATTTCTTCTTTTCAAGAAGCCACAATTTGAATAAGCGTGTGCGTGCATACGACACCACGATAGCACGAGCTATGAAAACTCGTAGTCGTAGTCGTACTCATTGTCAAATCTGAAGGTCTCTATTAATTGTTCTCAGGCCAACATCGTCATTGTAATATAACATGGTTTGACTAATGCCTAAAAAATATATAACAGAAAATCTCTAACTTGACATTGATAACAACTATCCTTGGGACTTGGAATGACTAACCATCCTTTCTCCAATAACGAGTTCCCATCTTTTTTTTCCAAGAGTTCCCAGCATTTTTTTCTACATCTCCCTTCCATTTTTCCTTCCTATCTCCATTTTGTGTTTTGTATCTCAAGGCGTATTCTTTGTGCTAGAGTCCCTATCTCACATCCTCTCTCACTTCAGGAACTTGTATCACCCATTTTTCCTTCCTTTATATTTTCGTTCTGTCTTCATTCTTATATATCCACTTTCTCCATTCATACCTTCATTCATTTCACCGTTCATCACATGCAATCTCTAATAGTCTTTTTCAGGAGCTGTTATGGGCTCAGAGTGTAGCGTCTATAAAGACTATGAATTAGAAGACCCAATTGAATGTTCCAATACTGAATGGTCCTTATATCCAGCACATAGTAAAACCAATAACCCAGTTCAGAGAGTTACTGTTTTTGTACATAAGAAGACAAAGCAGGAAAGGAAGCAGATTAGTAAACAGTCTGTCACTAACACATACCAGGTAAAGATGTTGGATTGGCAGCAATTAGAGAGGGCCGGAGAATAGAGTGGTGGGGTGGTTTATAAATGTGGGGGGAGGGTTTGTATTACACTTAAAGTAATGTATACAATATGAACGGACGATCTGTATTGGATATATATATATATATATATTTCCCATGCAGATCAGACAAGATTATTATATATTTCTTAGTTATGAAACTCCCATCCTAGTACAAGTGTTTTGTGAAAGAGAATTGAAAGTATCTTCATTTGTTTTTGAGAAAATAAACTAAGGTTGAACTTTACGCAAATCACGACAAATCTGTATCTGATTAACAGATGCCTTCATGGGTTGTAATTTGCAGTGTTTGTGCCTTATAAATTATTAATGAGTGTCATAAGACCTAAAAAATACAGGACAACACCCAAAAATTGCTAACAAATTCCACAAACTACATCATTGCCCTAACAATTAAATAAATTTATGATATTGATAATTTTCCCTTTAGTTTCTAAAGGTACTGAGGCATCCTGGTATATTGAAATACTACAGTTCTTACGACAATGCTGAAGTTGTCATGGTTACAGAACCAGTGGAGCCATTGGAGAATGTGTTGGAATCATTAGATGAAGATGAGTTAGTTGCTGGCCTTAATAATATTGTACTCGCACTGACTTTTCTACATGAGAAGGTATGTTGAAAATCTCTGAACGTGAACCTTAAAGCAGCAATTGCACATAACAAATTCATTTCTTACCTCTCCGGCGATCTATTATCTGTCCCTTGACCAGTTTTAGTATTTTGCTTATTTCCAGTGTAATATAATTGTTGCTCACAAGTGAGGTCACAATTACAGAGAGACAAAAGGAGTATTGTCTTTTGAAAATGACTCTCAATTGTGACCTTACTTGTGCAGCATAATTCATATTACACAGGAGATTACCCAAGTATTTTCTCTTCATCTCACCAGTCAATAAAATAATTATTCTGCCAAACACTAGTAGTTGTGATTGAGATAATGTACTGTAATAATTGTGGTTATTCATGTGCAAATATGTAGATAAAAACCAGATCCAACCATTTATGATTGGTCAAATTATGTGATTAAAATTGTGAGATGGTGACAATTTCTAGAAAGGAATTATGGCATTATTTGGGCATGAATTTAAGTGTACCTTTTCTCATAGGGTGGTTTATCTCACAACAATGTATGTTTATCGTCAATATATGTCAGCAACAATGATGGTTGTTGGAAACTTGGTGGCATGCAGTGTGTCTGTAAACCAGAGCAATTTAATAATAAGGTAATTTACTTTCTTCTTTCCGGATTTTCTTCCTACCATCCTTTTGTCCTTCTCTCTTTCCTTCCGTTTTTCTTCCTTTTTTTCTGCCTTTATTCTATCCTTTCATCCTTCCTCCATCCCTCCCTTCCCCTCTCCCTTTCTTCCTTCCTTTCCTTCTTTCCTCCCTCCCTCCCTCCCTTCCTTCCTCTCTCCCTCCCTTACTTCCTTCCTTCCTTCCTATTTATAGTTAAAATTAAAATTTTATCTTTTTTTGTTTTGTTAGTTTTTACAAGATATCAAACCTTTAAGAAGTGTAAAGTCGGTTGCCCCTGAAGAAAAAGATGGAAACATTTCATTAACAGCACAAACTGTGCATACTATAGATGCATATGGATTTGGAATGCTTGTCAATGACATCATTGATAGACGAGATGATATAGGTAAATATAGCAACCATGTTTCAATTTTTATTGTGATGAGACAGGTCAATTGGTAGGAGGAAGAAGGAAGATGTTAAAGAAAAGAAGGAAGATGACAGCCTGTTTAACAGCTCTTGGTACAAGAAGGGGGATTACGGACAATGGGAGGAAATCAACCCCTTCCCCAAGAGCTGTTACAGTTAGGAAGATGATATGAAATATTCAAAACTTTTTTTTTTCTTTGCAGGCAATTCTACATTTTCAAAGTTTATTGATCTTATTCAAAACTCATATGTTCACCCAAACCCCAAGGTATAGTGTGTATTGAAAACAATGGACCATTAATATGAAAACTTATGGAATTATAATAATAATATTAAAATTAATCAATAATAATGAAAATTAATAGAAGATTGAATAATCAATCTAACCAACCAAATAACCAATCAATCAGTTAATCAGTCAGGCAGTCAGTCAATCCATCTGTCTGTCTGTCAATCAAATAATCAATCCATCAATCAATCAATCAATAGTCCAGTTTCATGTTCTTCATTGCTCAGGCTAAGCCTCGATAGTATGTGATATATTCTTTTGTACGAGGTACATCCTATGGGAATGAACGAATCCAAAAACAATATAAATACCAATGGTTTTTTCTTGACTCTTTTGTTAATTTACCTACAATTGAGGCTTAGCCTGAGCAATGAAGAACTTTCAAAGGGTCTATTGATCAATCATTCAATCAATCATTCAATCAATCAATCATTCAATCAACTTTTCTCTTTCATATGCAGGCCAGACCTAAACTAAGTAGTCTATTGGAAGAAGAATTTTTCAAGTAAGTTTTTCTCAGTTAACAGTTATTAAGTACTACCAATCAATATGCATTGTCATGTTGTTACTCATAGCCCATGCTTGTTTTTGCAGGAATGATTATTTAGAGATCTTGAGCTTTATCAGTAATATCACAATTAAAACTGACATTGACAAGGATAAATTTTTCAGGTAAACTACTCTTCACAATAGAATGTCTATTGGATATATTACATCCACTATACAGTATTATTGCAACAATCAAATTTGTTTAATACTGGGTACTTAAATCAGCTATTGACTAATTTCAGCACCTTGGCAAGTAAGCTTCGTCATATCTCATCAACTGTAGTAGCCACAAGACTATTGCCAAAGTTAATGTCAAGGTTTGTGATGGCTGAACCTAGTGCAGAGAAGGAGTTTTTACCTCATTTACTCACTCCTGGAACTGGTAGGTTCATCCCATCTCATCAACCATTCATTCATTCATCCATTCATTTATTCATTTGTCCATTCATTAATTCATTCATCCATTCATGCTTTCATTCATTCATTCATTCATCCAATGCATTCATTCATTCATTTACTCATGGGATAAATCATTCATTCACTCAATCAGTCATTCAATCATTCACTCACTTTTTCATTAATATTCATTTATTTTTTCGTTCATTAATTCATTTGTTCTTTTATTCATTCATTCATCCATCCATCCATTCATTCATTCATTCATTCCACCAATCCATCCATTCATCCATCCATTCATTCATTCATTCATTCATCCATCAATCCATCCATCCATCCATCCATCCATCCATTCATCCATCCATTCATTCATTTAATTAATTTTTTTTATTTACTTGCAGCCATAATTGAAAATGATGCAGAATCTTTTTATCCTATTTTACCATTAGATTTATACAAGTAAGTGTTGCTGTAACATCAATAGTAAATGCTCATCATATACCACCTTAAATTTACACTCTCACACCACCTACACTACAGCTTGCAGTAACTCTCATTTGTTATTTTTGTCCATAGGCAATACTGTGTTCCTATTTTATTCAAGCTGTGGGCAGTCAAAGACCTGCATATTAGGATTATTCTTTTAAAGTACTTCCCTCTGTTTGCTAAAGCTTTTGAAATGGAGGACCTGGAGCAAATTATATTACCACAGGTAATGTTCTTTTGAAATAGAGTGCAGAGGATCCACAATAGGATTGTTGGGACCTGGGATTGCCCTTATTTTCAAGGTGTGATTGAGGAAACGAGCGAAAAAGGAAGCACGATCAGGATAAAAATAAAGAGAGGGAGCGGCATTTGATGGTGTGCATGATAAAAATTGTAAACTCTTACAACAGGATTATGGATTAATATAATTAGCGGGGTGGCAGTATCAGAGGACCTCTATTGTGGAACCTTAGTGCATAATGAAGATATATATCCATCCGTCCATCCATTCGTTCATTTATTTACTATTCATTCAGAAGACTGGAAATCTAGTCTTAACAAGTCATATTCTGTTTTTCTTCAGATTTTAATCGGTTTGCGGGATACTGATGATACCCTTGTGTCGGCAACATTGTATGCCCTGTCAAATCTAGTCCCTATTCTGGGGGGTGCAGTAGTAGTTGGTGGAGAAAGACAAAAATATTTTAAAGAGGGAAGACCCAAGGTAAACATTTCACATATTTTTTGTTACTGAATAAACAATCATTGTTTATAACAATAATTATTTGCATGATGGCTTAGAATGCTACCACTACCAGAGTGCTTTGCTGACTTTCTTTTTACCTGGAATCAGTGCAAATTGTTTTATTAATCATCTCCTCAGGGATTAAAAATTTGAATATGAAAGAGAATAAGCAAAGAATGCTGGTATTGGTAGTAAAATGATGCCATAGTGCACATCGACTAGTTTTCTATTTTCTACAAACACATTCATCTTGCTGTGATTTGGTGTTTTTGCTCCCATCAATCAAAGCTGTATCTAATGGTATGGCAACCCTGTTTCCCACTTGTGCGCAAAATGACTCAGTGAGCTCTGTTACCATCTCAAATAAGCTTTAAGTTACCCTTTATGTATCATGCCACCAATATGAATAGAAAAAAAGATGCTGTGAACAATTAAATTTTTCAAATATCATATGAATGTATTATCATAATTATAAATATCATTCATCAATCAATCAATTAATTAATTAGTCATTAAATTAATCAATCAATCAATCAATTTATTGAATGACCTATTGGTTGATATGTTTACTTTATGCCTAAGGACATGAAAGAAATTAGTTACATGTAACAAATGGACAATTAATGAATGAATGAATAAAAAAAAATTAAATAGACCTTCCCCACATTCGCTTGACTGGCCTTAAAACAATAGATTCACACCGAGGCTGGAGTGTATAAATCCATACATTCTCACTATTTTATAGACTCCAGTCTCAGTGTAAATCTATTGTTTTGTGACCCGGCCCTAGCAAATACAGGGAAGGTCTATTATTAAAATAAATAAATATGAATATGTTTTCAATTATTTATTCATTCCATCATTTATTCATACTCCATACTCTACTCTTATTCATAACTGTTTGATTTCAGTTCAGTTTAGGATCATCTCCACAAATAAACGAGCACAGGAAGCCCAGTATGTATCCATTGTATTTTTATATACTAGTGAATATTACATGGTGTACAGAGATATAAATTTTGCTCAGTCTAAAATAAAACTATAATTGTGGCTGGGGATATAAATTTAAATCGCTTTACCATCAATGTTTTCTATGTAAAATAACTGAGGCAAAAAGTTTGTATTATTTACAAGATTGTGTTACCTAATATCTGTTTCTAGGTATAGGTGAACCTGGGAAAAAGATGGCTAACAAAAAGAAGAATCCATTGAATGTATCAGATGCTCTTAACATGGAAAGAACTCCTGAAGCATTACCCAAAAGCAAAACAGAATATCCAGTTAGAACTGTTAGGAATAAACCAGAATCAAAACAGAGGACAGAAAAAAATGAGACAATTCATAAAGAAAATGTTATTATACCAAAAAGTGAAAGCCCACAAAAACATTCCTCAAAGACTCTACTTGCATTAGCAAAGGGACATGATGAAAGCACCAATGAAACTGATAGGGTTGAAGATGGAGGTATGTCTTGACATTTTGAATGCTGGAAACCTTCCAGCTCTCCTTCTCTCATTAGCAAAGTGATACAAAGTCAAATATTGTATTCAAATTTACAATATTTTCCCCATTAAATGGGAATATTTGCCATGCAATTCCCATCTTTAGAGACTTGGGAATTCAATTTTTTCCCTGTGCAGGTTCACTGACCCAAGTCTAACTTCCAGACTGGACAAGACACTCATCATTGAGTGCCTCATTGGTGTGCCTACCCATATGTTTATCAATGTTACTAAATTTCTCTCCTCCCCCCCTCAGTCATGAATGCTCCTTCTTAGGGACGGACCATTTGATATTTGAGGGGGTGGGTGGAGTGGGGCTGTTTGGTTGGGGATTTTTTTTTTGCAGGATATTTTTTTTCCCATGTGATGGTTGTGCAGGATATTTTCTTCCTCTTTGCATGATATTTTTTATTGGTACATCTGCCATGCACAATTTTTTTCTCTGTTTAAGGGTTTGCTTGATATTTTTTTTTGTATTTCCCCTCAAATATCTCATGGTCCCTTAGGGGTATTTCAAGCTACTACAAGCTATAAAGAATGGAAAGAAGTAGCAACAAACATGTGAAAGTCACTTGGAATCAAACTCTCTCACACAGAAGGCCGTGCTTTAGCGAACTGTGCCATCCCCATTCCCCATCTTTGTACATGGTTGATTTTTAAATGAGGGTCGGAAGAAAACCATTGTGGTTTTGGAGAGAAATAAAAACAATAATTGTAGTAAACTTTGCTCACATGTACTGGAGTGCCCAAGCCTGGGCTCAAACCCACACCATAGCTTTGTGAGAGGGGCAATTGGCTATCCATGATGATTAATCTGAGACTAAAAAAAATCATTTGTTTTGATAGTGGATAAAGAGCCTTCACCAGAACCACAAGATAACATTGATGAGGATGCGTGGGAAGATTTCCATATGGGAGACTGTACTGCAGATTTGGTAAAATAATGTTTGCTATGTCTTTACTTGATTTTAAAATCCATTACTTTATTTGATGCTCCTTGTACCATTTATGTTTTTCATTCATTTGTTCCTTTGCTGTGTTGTTTTTTTTAGACATTTTTTTCAAATATCTAGCTTTTTCTATCCATTTGTGCATTTTATTCTACTTTACATTTCATGTTTTTTTCTTTCTCACTTATTAATTTTTATGATTTTCCTTTTTTAGAGTATAGAATTATAAACAGCGCATATGAACATTTCATGGAGTAGATGCGCTATACAAATATAATGTATTATTAATTTATTATTATCCATAAATCCATCTATCCATCCATCCAGGAATGTACAAACTAAAGTTTCTTTTTCTGCAGGAATCAAATTCTCCTATCATCAAACACAAAGAGAAGACCTCCCCAACTCATTTTGCTCCCACATCGGTGTCCACAACCAAGTATGATATTAGTGATATAGATTTCACCCCAAGACGTCAATCACATGACTTAATGACATGGGATAATGAGCCTCAAGCCAACCAGCCAAAACCAAGCAACAAAGCAATGAAACTTGGCACCAAAAAAACAGCTGCTACTAAACCAAAACCAACTACAGAAAATCTAGGCCAAATGTTTGAATTACCAGATATAAGTGTGAAATCACAAGAACCAGATTTCTTTGCTGATATGCAGCCTCAAGTACAGTTTAAAAGCTATGATGGTAGTATTGGTGGAGCTGATGTAAAAAGTGTTTATAGTAAGAAGATGGATGTTGCTGCAGTAGGACAGGTGGGTGCAACTTATCTTGTACAAGAAACCAAAAATGTTTCTTTGTTTGTTTGTATATTTGCTTGCTGGCTTGCTTGCTTGCTTCTTGCTTGCCTGCTTGCTTGCTTGTTTGTTTGTTTGTTTGTTTGTTTTTTCGTAATTTTCTTGTTTTCTTTCAATTGATCTATACAACATTTAACTCTTCGTTTTTTTCCTGTCATTTGTGGTTCCCTCTTACTTTTATTCCTACCTTCCATACTGATTCCGTGCTACCCCCCTCCTTTTTCCGCTTACACTCTGTGCTCATTCCTTTCCTTTGTTTGCTTAATCCTCTATCCTCCCACCTTCTGCTCCATCTCTTTCTTCCTTTGTTTGCTTAATCCTCTATCCTCCAACCTTCTGCTCCATCTCTTTCTTCCTTTGTTTCTCTCTTCAGTACTCCCTCCCCAGTTTTCTTGGACCTTTTTCTTAGCCTGTCCTTTCCTTTGGTCATGCCTCTCTCCTTCTTTTCTTCCCTTTCAATTGCTGATCCTCATTTCCTTTCTTCCATTCAATATTCTCTTCTTTTCTTTCACTTTGCTTCCTATCTTCCTCCTTTTGCTTCTCTCATGCCCCCTTTGTTCTTGTTTGTCGTGTCCTTCTTTCTTGTCTTATTATTCTTTCCTAGCTTCCTTTTTGCTCCTGTAATTTTGTTTTCATTGATTTAGGTTGAAGATAATTGGGAAGTTGAAGATTGGTCCAACTTTGAATGAAACTATTATACCACCCCCCTCCCCCACCAAAAAATATATTGATATTAAATGGTTATTGATCAATATTTTTGGGGAGGTAGAGGTTTTCTACAGTGACTTAGAGATGCACATTACATGTAGAATCTAGATAAATGCCTACATTAAATAGCATAATTATTTATTATTGCATACGTGATTACATAAAGATATTATATATATCGATAAAGTACTTGTAATTGTGAAAATAATAATGAGAGAAAGCTAATTTTAAGTTGGACAATTGAAGACAAGAAAAAAAAAAAAAAAAAAAAAAAAAATGCCAATACCTGAAATTGCACTGTTGTGAAAATGATTATGAAAGTAAAGCTAAGGAAAGAAAGCTAAATAAATTTTAAGTTAATCAACTTGAAAATGAAAATAGCTTGAATTATATATAATAGCGTTCTCTCAACTACACATTGACACATACACAAATGTGATACTTCCAAATTTGTCAGAGTTTCATCTTGCAGTGATTTTTAACTGTGTCGACTGGAGGATACTGCTTGTGTGGTCTGAAATTTGTAGCCAGCATAATGGCCTCAAGGGTGGGATGATAATAAGTGGTTGCCAGGAGGATGAAGGGATTCTTCTGCACCCCTCTCAACCAGATATCCTATGCCAGTTGCACAATGCCTGGATAAAGCTATACATACTGGCAGGTTGTCATCCACTGCAGATATTATAGATTGAATCACATTGTATCCTATGGTTAGTTATTTAACCTTAGATAGTGCTATTCAGACTTTGTGCAGATGGCCCCTAGGCCCTAAAGAGCTGCTAAACAGGCTACCAGCTATATAACCAATATGGAGTTGTTTTTATAGTCATCTCTCTATAGCAGAGGTGACGTAACCAGAGGCACACACAATATTGGTTTTATTTGCAAGAAAACCAAACGCTGGTCATTATCACTCAGGGGCTGGTTGTACAAAGCCTGAATAAAGTTATCCACTGGATAAAGTTATCAACCCTATAGACATGTATAGAATTTCTTTACAATTTATCCGGTGGATAGATAGTAGATTTTAGTGCCTACCAAAGTTTGATCATACTTCGGTTTTGTATGTTTTGAAAGATATCACAAAGTGAATAAAAGTTTACATTTTAGAGTTATGGGGGAGGGGAGGGCTAACCCTCGACAGTTTGCGAAGAAATTATCTCAAATAATAATCAAATTTGCATTGTGAACTAAACATTTATCCCTTGTTGTCAAACCTAATCAATAGTGGGATCCTTATGATATTTGAATGTCTAACTGAACTAAACTTTGTCAGTTTTGAGGTCAAAAGTCAAAATGTGTCACAAATCGGTGTGCGAAAACTCCAGAGCAGGTTACTGAAGAATTCGTGTTTGCGCATCAAAATAAACCCCCTGGAAGTCGTTATAAATGTGGCTAATAGTCCATGAACAATATCTCTTGTATCAGAGTGCTTAAAGGGGTTTATCCACTTCCATAAAAATACATTAAACTACGATTAATCCAAACATTCCTAAGTTGTCCTTCGTTGCTTTGATTTGGATTAAAGCGGACTAAAAACACCAACGAATTTGATTGGTTTAAATTTAGCATGCCGTGCTGTGATTGGCTAAATCTTGATCACGGGACCAGAGAATCCATTCAACAGTTCCGCGGTTTTCGTTGCACATCAACAACTGCAAAAGGTTTTTATTTCAAAAAAACATTAACCTGGAATAAGCTCAACTGTTAGAATTCGATATCATTGGTTCATCAAACGTTTGTTAATTTTGCCAGCGTACTGCTGATCTCTCGAAGAAATATTTTGGGTAAAACGTCTCTGGGTAAAAACATGGTCGCAGTCGGAAACTTGTGCACTCTGGTACAACTTTCATCCAAGGATTAACTGGAAATTTCGCCACAAAACTACTTTATATAAGCTTCATTTGTGTAATGGTATGAACAGTGCTGATCATGAGTCGTAGATCAAGCGTTAGTAGCAATGGAAGCGTTTCTGGAAGTGGAAAATCTGGCCTAGAAGATGATCCACTTATGCGAGATTGTTATGACCTCCGAAGGAGATTACTCCAGACAGAGCAATCTTTGCAAAACATGAAGCCCCCAAATCTTAGCTCAAGGTAAGAAGAAAATCATTTTTTTATTTGAATATCATTCACTAAATTAAAGAAGTGGTTATTTTAGCGCCATTATAAACTAATTTGCACTTGTAGGTGTTTTGTTTCTTGTCAAAATAAGATTTAGCGTGAATGTAATCATTAAAACCACTTATCGCCCATAGAAATTTACATGAGCACTATTTTTCAAGAAAGATTTGTGGATTTTGATTTTCTTGATTCATTCGTTAGGCAACAGAAGTTACTATTTGAAAGCATGTCGCGCTCGTTTAGCTTATGTAAACATTTTAGTTGTTAGTGTGTACGCATGGAAAATGAGTTTCTCAAAACGATATCAAAACCATTTTGACTTCAGTAATATATGTACATGTAAAAATAAATGTAAATATATGTACAAGTGTCATTTTTTTAATTTAATAGGATCAATTACTTTGATTGTTATAAAACGCTACATATCTCAGATGTTGTTACCACAACAACAATAGCTTGTATACTTTAGTTACACTTCAGTAACTAGTTAACAGTAAATACACAAGAGCGTCTCGTTGTTGTTCTCTATGTATGGAAGCGCAACTCATTGATTTCGTGATTTGAAAAATCTTTCTTTCATTTCTCCTTAATTTGAATAGAAAAGCAACAATTTTCTTTGTAATTTAATTATATAAAAGCTATGTAACTTCTTAATTTGTTATTGTTTACAAACAATTTGTAAGTTCCTTTTCATCTATTTTCAACTTTGTCAGTTCGTCAGGTTATTATAGGTACTTGATTATGACTTTCTTTATGAAACAAGTGAAAGTAGTTTTGTAGCTTTGGATACTGTAGATTAAGGGGACTTTCAGACCCTTCGGTTGTAATAATCCTTCAACAACTAACACTCAAAACATCAGTTCAATCACTATGCTACTTTCACTTGTTAGACAAGTCCACATTAGTAATTATTTTACAAAACGTGATCATCAATAACTTTCTTTAGTTTAGTAGTAATAGACAAGGACTTGAAATTATATAGAGGATATTACATGGGCGCGCGGAGATACGAATTTTATCTTCGAGTGTTGAAAATATCTAACGAGTGAACGAAGTGAAATAGAAATATTCAATTTAAAACAATATTTTTATTGGCGTTTGGTAACATGTTATTTTCACACGTGAAAATAACATGTTATTTTCACGTGTGAAAATAACAATTTTTCGCGTGAGAGATCACCTGATATTTCACTGGAGTTTATATAATAAAGCGTTATATAATGCTACCAGAATGCTTTGCTTACTTTCCTTTTTATCACAATTATCACAAATTGTCCTGTTCATCTCCAAAGGGTTTAAGAATTGAATATGAAACAGAATTCGCAAAGAATTCTGGTAGTTGTCTTAATATGACGCCATAATTAATGGAGATCGCCTATAATTGTCATACCACATTGAATATTTGGCAGTTCAAAATGAACATCTAAAGCCAAAAAATATTATTTAAATAACAGTTGAAAAGTCATCCTACATCATTGTCATCCAGCTTTGGCACTCAGGCAAATTCTTTTTTGTGTAAATTTTGAATTCAATGAACACAGATTGCAAATGCATTCTTAGTACCACATGCTCAGTATTGCGCAAGACTGTAAAAATCGTGTTGTTTTACTGCTTTTTGCAACTTAGTAGCAGTAATAGTTATTTAATGAGGGGTGACCAGGGGTTTCATTATCTTTTTAAATAAGCGTCTAAGTAATTAATTGAAGTAGACCTAGGGACATATTTTTTAAGTGAGACACCGGCAGTTATAATACTAGGTAAAATAGGTAGACGCCTATTATTGAAACATCTGGGACATGACATAGTTACCCTGAAGAGGTATCTAACATACATCCCTCTGGCCCTCCGGTTTAATGTCCTCATGCAATCAAAAAGACATGAAATTAACTACAAAGCCATCAATTTCTCAATTATCTTGAGTGTTCTGGCATAATAGGCTGGCGCTCAACCAACCATGCCAAACTGGTGGCGGTTTGCATTACTTGCTGCATGTTGACACTATAGACAATAATTAAAATACGTTGTTTGCATATTGACTATTATAGCCACCATTGATCAAACACATTCAATTGTTTGTTTGTTTCTTCATCAGTAAACCAAGGCATACAAGATTACAACAAGAAAATACAGAGCCCATTGATAGAAACCGTAACCACCTTAGCACCAAAGAAGACAGCAGGTATGTCTAGCTTTAGCTTTATGTAGGTTGAATATGTACTTGTCTGTGTCTTGCGGTAAAAATATATATTTATCATTGCTGTTACTGTTGTTGTTTTGACATGACTGACAATGATGATGTCACCTTTGATCTACCCCACTCTCAAGTCAAATTAAGACAAAAAAGTCACGTTGAAAAATAGTAAAAAAAAATGTTTGGATTAAAGTCAGGTTATTCTTAATTATATTTCTGTCATCTTATCTACTTGCTGCTTCCACTAGTTATCTGAAATATTGTACAAGTCATTGCAAATCACAAGAATGCCCCAATAATAGTAATATAATCTGACCATGCTTAATTTGGAATGTGATTACAAGTTTTCTCTGAGAATGTACTGTCTTGTAACCAGAAACTCTGATATTACATTATCAATTAATGTCAACAAAACTAAGTAACATATGTTTAAAACACTGTTAGATGGTCTATGGATTTTGGTAGTAACAGGCAGAATTCCCAATCTAGAAAGTATATATTTATTTACTAGTTAACGTTTAAATTATAGCTCTCCAACTGTTATTACTCAACAGTATTAGTTAAAAGGACAGGTAACAGTAGATAGTGTTATTTTTCTTTGCATTCTTTCATAGCCCAAAACATGTTAGGTGGTCTATGGATTTAGGTAGTAACAGGCAGAAAACACCTACAGAAAAGAATGATAGCTTATTTGCTCCTGATAATAAAAGACTCGATTCACCTCACAAATATGCTGAATTTGAACCACATGAACATCGACAAGAAAAGCTCACCAGATATGTTGAACTTTATGGTGCAAAAGCAGGAAAGAGTCCAGCTGATGAAGGGACAAGAAAAAGCTCAAAAAGTCCTTCAAACATTACAAATTCTAGCTCCACAAAGTATGTCCTTCATTCTCTTAGAGATGAGTGTACGACTAATGATGAAAGATGGTTCATAAGACCAAGAGGTGAAAGAGAAATTGAAGACCATGAAAGACATGTAAGCGCTTTTCAGAGACTCTCAATATCACCTCTTACTTCTCAGCACACATCGCCAATGAAAATCACAGATCTGGCAGACAACTTCCATTCTGAGGAATTGAGTTTTGTTGGGAGTCGTGGCACTAGAAACTTAGAGCAACAGAGATGGAATGAATCAAAGAAAGGTTTTTCACCTTTATCTCCTGCTTTGGTGAACCTTAGAAGTACTAGCCCCAAACATGTGCAGGATGTTGCTGCTTTAAGTGGCATTACCAAAGCAAGACATATGGAATATCCAGGAAGACTGAATTGGGATGATGGCAAGCAAAGCTTTCAGCCATTATCTACCACATCAAAGAACCTTAGAAGTACTAGCCCAAGACATGTCCAGGAAGTAGCCACATTAACTGGCTTTACTAAAACAAGACATCCAGACCAACTAGGAAGGCCAAGATGGAATGATGTCACACAAAATGTTCCATCTCCTATATCAATAGGTGCTAGTCCAGGTCATGCTCAAGAAGTAGCTGCCTATACTGGATTTAGAACAAGTCAGACTGAACATACTAAAAGACTAAATTTGAATGATGCCACACAAGACATTCATCCACCTCCAATGAAACCAAGAAGTATTAGTCCACATCATGTTCAAGAAGTAGCCACATTAACTGGATTCAGAGCAAGTTGGCCAGAACATCAAGAAAGACCAAGTTTTAATGATGCAACTCAACACCTCCATCCATCTCGTTTATCAATAAAAGCAAGAAGTGCTAGTCCACATCATGGCCAAGAAGGAGTTATAACTGTAAATGGTTTTAGTAAAGCAAGAGCAGGACATCTTAGAAGTCAAACAACTCCTCTAAGCCAAAGCTTCACAACTCCAGCTTCTTCTGCATCAAGTAAAAACAGCACATGTTCTTGGAAAGAACTTAGAAAGCTGAGACTGGAAAGGAGACGATTATTACCTCCTACACCAAATGAAGCCTATGATAAGATGGAAAGAGGTGAAATGGAGATATCAAAGCTGTTGAATGCCAGTTTTGAAATGTTAGGCAAGAGAAAGGCACGTCAGATTAGCCCTCAAAATTACAGGTACATCTATTAGTGGCACACACTTATTATGATTGTATTTGTGGCCTCTGTTACCCTTTGGCTTGCACACTAACTACAGTACTGGTACATCTAATATTTTAGACATCACACATTTACACACAAGTGAGGCCAAAGCTGTGTGGAAGAAAATTTGATACTGAACTATTGCACTGTGTTTTTCTATCCAGTCGTGGGACAGCAAGAAACTATTCATCATCTCCAGAAGGTGCGCAAATCCTGACCCTATCTGACTTAACCCCTCCAGTGTCATCAATGGATTCTAGACGTACTACAACACCAGCTAATCCTGGAAATTATTCTTTTAAATCATCTTTACCTGATATTAGAAATGGTTCAAGTCAGTCTTCACCTAGAGATGCAGTAAGTATAAGAATGTCACAGTTTAAATTGATTTGGTTATAATAAGTGGGAAACAGTACCTCATCATAATGTTCATAATATTATGTTTTTATTAAGAAAAAAGTTGAATTACCTGCTCAATTTAATGTCAACTTAATTCAATCTCCTTGGTAAAACTATTTAATACATCAATTTACATTACGATGAATAACGTAACAGATGTCTACTGGAGTAGTTTTAATACAATTTACAATTAAGTGTATATATTAGTGACAGTGGGATTACCTATTTATTTTAATACAATTGATGAAAATTATGATATTTTCAGTATGAAGGGCAGTCTTATGGCGGTAGCGATTATGATCACGACACACTAAGAAGAAAGCTGAACAAACACAGAGAGGAGAACTCTCAACTTGTCAGTCAAAACCACAAGCTAATGTCAGAGCTGGAAAACATGAGCTTTGAACTACATCAGGCCAAAAACAAGGTAATGCCAAGTCTTGTCTAGTAAATGAATTATTGGTCGGATATTTACGGCATTTTACCATGTGATCATGATATGTGGTCAAAGTGAAGTGCAAATACCCAGACATATTACACCTTTGAAAGCTGTTAGTATTACAAGGTAAAAAATAGTTTGCAAAACCGCTGATTTTAGTGCACCTCTTCTCAGCTTAAAAAAAAAAAACATTCACTCTTTAATAAACTTTGCTATCTGTTTGCATTTTATTCAGAAAAAAAAATTGTGAAAAAGTTTTTTTTTATATGACTGTCTGAATGAGTGAATGAATGATTTATTAATGAACAAACTGTAATTGTTGTGAAATTTTAGGAGTGATTCTGTGTAGAGTTTCATGATGAAATTTATTTAATATCTAACAGTGGAAGTGTATTTTTATTGAACAGAATACAAATATGATGCGTGATTTGGATGATGAGAGAGCTAAAGTCAAATCACTTGAAGATAGAATAGTTGACTTGGAATCTGATTTAGCAAAGCAGGAAGACCATGCAAGGTAAGGAATTTAATAACTGTTCATTTATCATAATTTGCAAAAATAATTGTTAGACGTGTAATAATTAATGAACATTTCAGGTAAAAGTGATCTGACTGTAAGATTTACAAGCGCTATTGCAGTGCAACAAAACTACAACCAAATTAGTTAATTGGGTCCTAACTTGTAAAATAAGCAATTAAGTACTGTTCTTTAAGTGAAAGTGTTAAACGCTTATGCTTGTACCTGCGTTTGCATCTATTTTACAACTGAGGTCAGCACACAAGAAAATTTAATGTACATGTTTGATCACTTATGGTTATGATTGAGGTTTTATTTACTAGATGTGCAGACCAGACATATTTCTGTGCTTAAATTTTAGCCAATCAGCACAATTTTTGCATTGTAACTGTCGCTGTTTAAAGTAGTAAAATAAATTTTAAAGTAAAGTTTAAAACAGTGAAACCCCTCTACACCAGACCTTCAATATACTGGAATTCTCTTTCACCCAAAGAACGTTTTTCGTCCTGAATTTTCTTTGGTCCAATACTGTCCAGAATAGAGGCTGGGGTTCCACTGACTGTAATTATTAATAGTAATGTTGAATTTATTTGATGTTCCCTTAGAATGTGCGAACTCAAGTACAAGGAATGTCAAGAGGAGCTCCATTCAAAAGAGGAGGAACTCAAAAGTGTGTTGGAATCTTCAAACATAGCAGAAACAGAACTCAGAGAAGAATCCAAACTTCGAAAAAGGTTTGAACATGATAGGCATGATCATAGCAATTAAATTTTACATGAATGCATGGATTCTACATTTTGATTCCTTTTAAGGACAATTTATTTTCAATGTCATAAATAAATCAAAAAATAATTCCTGCTCTAATATTTTTAATCATAATGATTATATTATAATTGATGTTGTTTAGAACTGAATCCCAGCTTCAAGATGCACTACGAAGTGTTGAGGAATTAACTGATAAACTAGCTGATAATGAAAGTACAATGAAGATGTTAAGACAAAAGGTAAGATCTCACAGTTTCTCTCAGTTTCTCACAGTACCAGAAATGTTTTAATTAATTTGTTAAGTAAACATGTTTTGTTGTAAGCAGGCATGTATTGTTTTGTCTGTGTCAATTCTAGAGCTCAGAACAAGAGAGAAGTCTAAAGGAAGTTCTAAGTCAATCCCAGAAGGAGACGGGGGACACTTACAGAAAGATGTCTGCTATGGAAGCACAGATACATGACTTGAAAGAAGAAATCAAGTGGGTTCATAATTTAGTTATAGTTTGACCACTAAGATATATTCCCTTGCCATTGCAGGGGCGGATACAGGATGTTTCAAGGGGGGAGGGGGGGTGGAAAAAATCAATAATCTATAGGTCATTATGCTTTATGTAAATAACAAGATTAGAAAGGCGCTAAAAAGATACAGATTAGAAATATTTAGAAGTAAATTCATTTTTTTAGCTATTTGGTTTTAAATCAGTTCATTTTTTTAAATTTTAGTGATCAAAATCCAACCACCCCTCCCCTGTATCCTCCCCTTCATTGTGCAGACAATCCTGGTCTCTGTGTAGCCAGTAAGAACTTTAATATCAGGCATTGAAATTATGTTAATTTGAATTGATTCAATTCTGATAGAATTTAGGCCTTGTGCATCATGAAAGTGATACCTTGCTATTGCGGACAGGTGTCTCAAAGAAATCTATGGAATCAGCTCTTGCTATTGTTAGCCTGCGTAGCCAGGCGTTTCCGAGTGGGACGAGGGAGAGAGGAAAGGAAACGCCTGCCAGCAGCCCCTGAGATTTTGAAATTCCCGTTCGTCCACGAACGGACGTCTCTGATTGGCCTCTTTTATTTGGATTGACAACCGGAAGTATGTAGCGATTGTGCATAGCCGACATACAAAAAGCACTAAAAGAATCTCTCAGAACTTTTCAACTAAATGAAGACATTAAACTCAAAAAGGAACAAGGAACACGAAGACTGTATCAAACAGTTAACGAGGAACAAAGATTTGATTGCTGTATTACCGACTGAGTTTGGCTTGATACCAAAACGGACAAAAAATCCTAATTTCCTCTATGAATATTTTGTTTGAATCTCGTCAGGCTCCCACTGAGCCAAAATGCTTCTCGACTTGATATATTTATCGATTTCTTTGGAAATGTTTTTCTTCAACGCATCTTTGAGTTCTGATTAATGTCATTGTGGTGAAAAATAATATTTACAGCACTTTTCAATGCGATATGCTTACTGTGCTGATCACCAAACAATGTTTTGTACAAGTTTTTGACAGGTTTTTGACAACTTTGATACTATTAAGTTTCTAGATAACCAATCACAGCTCATCATTGTTCTAGCAAGGAGGCCTTGTTTCATCGCTCTTGACCTTTTGTCAAGATCGGGGCTTAGAAAAACCTAACACAGTAACCAGCTGTTTGGTCTCGTCCTCTCGTGGTATTCGCACGATAACATTGCCAATTGGCATTTTAAAAACAACTTTCACTTGTAGACCACTGTCCGGCAAGTCATCTGTATCTAAACAAGTGTCTAATTCATCATCTTTAGTTATTGTTGGTGTATATGAACTACTGGAGTTAAGTCCAAACACTTTCTTGTTGTCTTCGGCTTTGGCGAGTTCACACGAACTACCTTAGCCTTTCCCCAAGACGGACTAGCTTTATCTGGTGTTTCTAGTGCCCTTTTCGTTTTTGCTTCAGATTTCGTCGGAGTTAAACAATCAGTGTTATCAGTAGTTTTGTTTAGAAACTCAAACAACTTTCCTACGTTTCTCACTTTGCGAGCGCATGGATTACAACACCGATTTCAATCCAACTACATTGCAAATATTTGCAAGGACAGTACCAAACGAATGACTTCGTCTAGATGGTTTGAAAAGATTTTCGGATGATTGATAATTACCGTATTTTATCTTGAAACTAGTTCTACAAAATCTACAATTATCATTCGGTGAATATTTCCGAACGTCGCTTACAAAACGCGGGTGTTTGTTTTGACAGAAGCAGGGTTTCACGTGTGTTTACAGCGGAAGTGAACATTTATTACCTGTCTATTGACGAGGAACGTGATTGGCTAAATTTTGCCGCCTTCATAATCAATCATGCATAAACAACTATTGGGCGTATTTTAAAATCTCAGGGGATGCTGGCAGGCGTTTCCTCTCCTCGCTCCCTTGTCCCACTCAAAAACGCCTGGCTACGCAGGCTAGCTATTGTGGACTCTCTCTATTGTGTGCCCCAATTAGTTAGGGTCCCTAGGGTGTCTGCTATAATGGGAGTTGACTGTTGATAGGTGGAGTTGATTGGATAAAAGGGAATTAAGAATGTTTCAAACCTCAGCATTATTTTGTAACTACGACCTGTCTTATGAATTGTGTTTTGTCACCATGTTTTTTTTAGGGGCTGCTAAACTTTGTTTTGGCCAGTGCAGAGACCTGTGTTATATAATATAATTGTTTAATTAATGTTTGTCTTTAGAAAAATGGTTTCTTGGTCCTTTTCAGATAATTACATTCTTTTGCCTGATGCCTTTTTCATGAAAAACTGACACCCCTAATTAGCTATTTCACTATAACCCCAGAAAAAAATATCTATAAAATGCTGAGTAATTCATTTCCAATATTATTAATATTACATAGACTTCTCCAACAAGAAAGCACTTCCTTTGAAGAAAGCAGCTCAGCTTTGCAACATGAAAACTCTAGCCTCAGAGCAACTATATCAAGACAGAGTCAAAAGATAGGGAGGCTAGAGAATGAGCTGAAGAGAAGCAGTCCATATAGTAGAGAAAGTAATCAAGAATTACAGAGCATAATAGACAGACAGAGAGAGAAGATCTTACAGTACCAACAAGAGATAGAAGATACTAAGAACCACATGGCTAGATTAGAAGACTTGGTACATAGAGTGCAGGAACAGAGTATGAAAGAACATGTCAATGCTACTCCATCAGTAAGTGGACATGATGGTGATGATGATGATGATGATGATAATGGTGATAGTGATGATGATGATGATAATAGTGATGACAGTGATGATGATAAATAAGTCGATGATTGATTGATTGACTGATCAGTATTGATTGATTAGCTTATTAGTTAATTCGTTCCGATCATTAATATATTGATTGAATCATTGATTGATTTATCTTATGATTGATAACATTTCAAACCACTGTTTGCACTTCTAGACTGCAGACAGCGGTATATACCACATCCATTCCAAACTCAATGGTTACCATAGCAACAGCAGTCCAGATAGTGATGGCAGTTTTTTGAATGGTGACCATGGCAACACTGCTGACCATGAACAATACATCAGCCCAGGGAAGACAAAAGCTCTTGTAGCTGACTTGAAACTGAAACTCGCCATGAAGGAAGCTGAGATACAGAAACTACAAGCTAGTGCTGTGGCCAGAGCAGCTGGACAACAGAAACACATTGCTGGTAATTAATTGGATTTGAATACAAAGGCTTCTTGTAATTCCTATGTTTCTGTAAAACAAAAACAAAAACAAAAAAATAAATAATTAAATAAAAATAAAAAACATTCATTTGATAGAAAAAAAGAACAAGGCAAACAAACATACACACAAATAAACAAACAAACAAAGCAAAAACATGTCTTCTGAAAACTTTGAATGTACTGCTGACATTTCATGGCCAAATTTGTTGTATTGCATTATTGTGGAGTGTCAGTCAATGTCAGGGGCAGAGCTTATTTCAACTTATCCATATTTCAGTAAGATCACAGAAAGTCACTTTTATCTCTTATCAGTCACAAGATTTATTTTACAATACTGTACTTGACGTTATTTCAGGTTTGTCCGGAGATGGTGGTACCATGGATAACTTACGTTCTGAACTGTCAGCCATCATGGAGAGAAGTCGAATGGGTGATAGAAAACAATATGAACTTGAACAAATGGTAACTCGTCTTGAGGATGAATTATCTAGATATTCCTCACAGAATATACAGTTAGAAGAGCGACTTGCTGACAAGATGTCCCACATTGCCTCCATGGAGGAGAAATTAGGACAGAGAAACCTTCGAGTTGTAGATTTACAGAAAGAACTGGAGGAGAAAATTTCAGAGATCAATGAACTGCTTAGAGATGTAAGTTGTGTGATGGATTAATAATTAGTATTAATTATTGCTGTTTGTCTTTTTTCATATTTCCTTCCATCCATCTTTCGTTTCGCATTTTTCTTTCCTTTCTCATTTCTTTCCTTTTCTGTATTCCTCACCGCGTTCCTTCCTTCCTTCTTTCTTTCCTTCTCCCTTTCTTTCTCCCTTCTTTCTCCCTTCTTTCTCTCCCTTTCTTTTTCCCTTTCTTTCTTTCTCCCTTTCTTTTCTTCCTTTCTTATCTTGGTTGTTTGTTTGTTTCTAGCCTTGCTTTTGTTTTTGTTTTATTTGTTCACTGCTATACTTATATAACCTTTTCTTTTCCGCAGATGCGTCAGAAAGACAACCAGGTCACTCATCTTGAAAGACAGCTAGACAACAAATGTTCAGAACAGTCCTCAATCGCTGACCAACTGAACATAATTCAAGGAGATTTGAAAAGCAAAATGGATCGCATCAACGAGTTAGAAAACGCTATGAAAGGCAAAGAGACAGAATTACAAGGAACTTCTTCCCTGGTGGAGAAAGTGAAAACGCTGCACAATGAACAGTGTCAAGAACTTCAAGCACAGATTGAGCAGGTACATCTAGAGGGGATCACCTAGCTTTACCACTTGTATTTGATGTCTCAGTATAATGGTGATAGATTTGCCATATTCATCTATTGTTTTACATTTTTCTTTTTTTTTTTTTTGCTGCTACAATCATGGAGAGAATAATGTGGGACAAAATACGAAACATCACCATCTATTGTTATACGTTCAACAAGCAGCCGCTCTCCCCTAACTGATCATCACCCTTCCCCACCTCCTCCCCAAGCAATGTTGACGTTCCGTGGCGGTTCTGGAAGTATCCTAAAATACATTTTAAATTCAACATTGCTTTTGGGCAATGAAAATGAGTTTGTCACATATTTTTTTGTCTAGGATTGTTGTTCATTCAGTGTATAGTCTGTGATACTTCATGTTTATAAACAAACAAATAGTTATGCTAATGTGCCAACCAGAGCTACAATAAGCTCTATTAAAATAACGGCCCATCACCGTCTGGTTGGCACATGAATAACACAGGCTAACGTCAGCTGAAGTATCGCTATGCTGACAGATAATGAAATAGAGTCGTTTTCGTGTGAGTGGGAAACAGTACCGTATCGTATCGTATCGTAGTTTCTAAGAAAACATTCGAATTATCTGCCGTATCGTAGCGGTGTCGTAACCGTACCGTTTCCCACTCATACGAAAACGACTCTAAACATGTTATCATTGATTATTTGCTGCATGCTATGGACTAACAAGATGACCACATTGTTTTAGCTTCAGATGAAATCCGAAGAAAAAAGTAATCTGGTTCTAAAGCTAGAAGCAGAGTTAACAGGTAACAGGACTTGATGTCTTTGGATGTGACAATTTGATGCATCTGTTGTGTAAAGGTTTAAATTTTTAATAGACCTTTTCAGTTGCGCCTCAGTCTCAATGGCATGCTAATTATTCTTTTGAATTTGGCTGCAGTCTGTGGCAATGTGAGAATGACTTTCTTTCAAAATCAAATAATAATAATAATAATAATAATGATTAACATACTATCGAGGCCTAGGTGCAACTGAAAAGCTGTATTTCGTAAATCCTAGGAATTCGTCAAGAACTCAGGCTGAAAAACGCCAACATAGACAAACTAGAACTGAACCTGAAAGAACACATTGAAAGACTGGCAGTCAGCGAAGACCAGAATACCACACAGAAAATGAAGTTTGCTGAGATCGAGAGCCAAGCTCAGGATGCCACTGGCCAGATGAAGCACCTACAGAAATCACTAGCTGACTGTCAAGATGAGATCAAAGTGTATATGCAGCAACTGGACGAAATGAGGAAAGACCACGAAGATGAATTAAACAAATCCCATGAAGAGGTACACATAGGGATGTGTGCAGTAATTGTCATTTGAGGGGAGGAGGGAGGGGTTACTAACATACCGAATTGCCACTACGATCAAGTTCTTGCTTTTCACTGATGGGACTAAGTAACATCTAAGCTAAATTTATCGAATTTTTGAAAATGGAAGAAAACAAAACATTATTGCCTTGTGTTTTTACAACTTAGTTAATGTGACGTTTCAGTACATTTTTGGGCTATTGTAAGTGTGTTGAAAACGTTTGATTCCCCTACCTAGAACTAAAACTTGGGCTACCTGTGCTATTACGTCGTCCGAGGTCATCTAAGGCGGGACCTTTTTAATACTTGACGGAAAAAGTGGGACCGAGGGGGTTATGGGCACTCTGTGGGCCTGCATTAGATAGGCTTCTGACATGGGCGAATCAAGAGATTGTGACTGTATGTCTGTCTGAACTATGCATTCGTATGGAAATAAATTAGGCATTTTCCAAATGGGTGATTCCCGTTCCCCCTGCATCCTCCCTTGGAACTTCCCTGCTGACTGATAGTTTGATTGATAGTGGCTTATAGAACAGTTATTATACCATTGTATTTCGTCCAGATTACCAAGCTACGCAACACAGTCCAACAACTAACCTCAGAGGTAAACCACAAAACATCCTACATATCCAAACTAGAACAAGTGCTTTCAGAAAAGGAAGCAAGCTTACAGAAAGAGAAAGAACGATGTCGTGAACTGCAAGAATCTCGTGTGCATCTGCAGCAACAGGTGAAGCTAATGGACGAGGAGATCAATCGCGAACGTAACTCATCACAACACGAGAGCTACGACTTCCAGCAGAAAATCAGCGACATGAAAGCAGCCTTGGACCAGAAAAACGCAGAAGTACAAGAACTGAACAAAACTTTGAAAGAAATGCACTCTGATATGAAGAAAAGCTCGGCAACGATGGTAGAACTTGAGCAGCTTTTGCAGCAGAGTAGATCGATGAACGACAAGAAAACAGCGCAGTTACAGACAATTGAAGTGGGATATAAAGAAACGCGAACCCAGCTAACACAGCAGGCGAAACGCAATGGAGAGCTTGAGGAACATATAAGACATCTTGAAAGTGATGTGAAACAAAAGGATGAGACGAATGCACGGCTTGATAAAGAGGTATAGTGATTCTTACTACACTTTTCCGTTTTCGGAGACCTCAGACACAATCGCTTACATTCATTCATTCAGCGATGTTCATTTATTTAGCTATTTAGTCAATTTAACCCTACATTCATTCATTCATTCATTCATTCATTCATTCATTCATTCATTCAGTGATGTTCATTCATTCGGGGATGTTCATTTATTCATTTATTCATTCGTTCTGTGATGTTCATTTATTTAGCTATTCAGTCAATTTAACCCTACATTCATTCATTCATTCATTCATTCATTCATTCATTCATTCATTCAGTGATGTTCATTCATTCGGAGATGTTCATCATTCATTCATTTATTCATTCGTTTAGTAATGTTCATTTATTTAGTTATTCAGTCAATTCAACCCTAAAGTCATTGATTCATCCATCCATACACGAATCCATTCATTCATTGTATAGTTAATAACGTATGCACCTCTTTTTAACTTTGTTGTTTCTCTCTGTTTGCAGGTAAAGAAGATTGAGAGTGAACTCCACGACACCATCTCACAGCTCAGGTCTTTAGAAGACTTACTACAGACTAGCAAACACCAGGTGGAGGAGAAAGAAAAGAAAGTGAACGAACTGGATAAAATGTTGAATGAAAGTATCGAGGAACTGCAGAAGAAACAAAAAAATCTTGTAAGCAAGGAAGCTGAGATCGCAGAACTGGATCAAGCTCTGAAGGAAAGTAAACAAGAAGTGCGGTCTAAAGACAGTCAGGTATAGTCACTTTGATGGAGGAGGGGCGGATTCTGACATTTCGAAAAGGGGGATGGGTACTTATCAAAAGATGATCCGAAAGTTTGAAGGGGGCACTAATAAATAAATTACTGGTTAGCAATCCAAAATTAAAATAATCATCTTTAAAAATAAATCAAGGGGGGCACCGGCTCTCCATGCTCCCTTCCTTGGATCTCCCTCTGTGGAGTTTCATAGTGGAGATGTTGGTATAGTGATGATGTTGATGCTGGTTGAAGTGTAGATGTTGCCATGTAAAGCCAGATTATCTTATATGTTGATGTTTGTGTGTGTTTGTGTGTGTGTGTGGGGGGGGGGGGGGGGTGCACTAATGGAAAAATGGTTCAGCAATTCCTCCCCCTGATGCTCCCCCATTGGATCTACTTCTAAGTAGCAAGCATAGACGCAATGTGAATACTCCTTACATCATCATGTTTGTTTGTTTTCAGGTTTCTCAGCTAGATATGACTATAAAAGAAAGTCGTAATGAACAACAACAAAAGATAGTAGCGCTGGATCAGTCCCTCAATCAAGCTCGATATCAACTAAGTGAACGAGCCGTCGAGGTGAGCTACAAACAGACTCTGGCAGCAATTCTATATTTTCCTGTATCTCTATACATAGTGCGAAGTTGTCCAGAGCCGAATATTCACAGTTGACATAGTAGCTATAGAGCTTATTGGCTATAAATATAATTTTAATGATACTGTAGCACATATTTCAATGAACCAAGCGTTTTAAGTAATATATACAATATGAGCGGGTGATCTATATGAGAATTTAAAACAGCGAGCTGCTAGCGATCTCATACAGATGAAACGCGAGTATTGTGTATTACTAATTTAGAATTGCAATTTTGAAATCTAATGAATTTTGGTCGAGATATTGCAAGCTAAACTGTATGCAAATCAGGACGAAATATCTGTACGAGTATTTACAGATGCCTTCACGGTAGTGATTTTGCATTGGTCCTGTAGTGTTCTAGGTTCATGAATTATTAATGAGTTTGATAAGTGAGTTTAGTCGCTATTGCTCCTTTTCGCAGATTGCTGAATTGAAAGCCAAACTAGACCAAGCAGAAGACGCACTCAAGCAAAAGACTAAACGACTAGATCACTATGAAAAAACTACGAAACAGCAACAGATGGACATGAAGAAAAGAGTAGCACAGATCAATGATTTACAAAGGGTACGTTCTACTCTGCTTGCAGAGCCACTAATCCCCACCCCCACCCCCGCCGAAAAAGCAAAATGGCTCGAACCATTTTTTTCTTTTCGCTTTTTCGGCGGTGGAGAAAAGGGATTTTCCAAGCAGTAGGTTCTGATCCTTTGATTTATCAGAAAGCACTAGAAATTGTTATAGCTTATGATGTGGTTTGCTTATAGGAAGCTGATAAACTTCGAAAGCGAAAGCAGGAATCGGATGATATGAATCAAGAACTGCGACTGGCCAGAGAACAACTGCAAAATACGGTACGACCAAACCAAGAAACATACGAAGCGGCGAATTATCGCTCGTTTGACCAATCACGAAATCCTTTATTTATGCGATCATGTAATCCTCCCTTCCTTCATCCATCCATCCATCCATCCATCCATCCATCCATCTATCCATCCATCCATTTATTCTTTCAACTCTGCAGGTTATTTGGTCATCGTTCTGATATTAGTTACTAGTCTCAATCGTTTCATTAACTATCCAATCGTACTTTGGATATACAACCTCTCATCAACTTAGATGAATTAATTGGTTAGATTGATCATGCAATGATTTTATGACACATGCCAGAAACTCATAAGTGAATTGAAACATGTAGCCGACAATACATTGCTTTGGTTTTACGTTCGGAAACTTTCGATTTATTTTCGTCGAAAAGTCTTGCTTAAATAAAATCATGTCTATTTTGCTTACACACTAAGTAAACAATACATATCAACATGCATAAATGGAAAATATCTTCTAAAAACTCATAGAATTTAGTAAATGTTTGATTTATACCATCATGTTGAATCAAGCTCTGAGTATCAAATATTGACCAAATATGGTGTCAAAATTTAGCTAATTAGTCTGAATCCTTTGGAGCAACATTGTTTTGATCATTCAATGATTAGCCTGTGTACATCCGTCCCCACCCCTCCCCCTGACTGTATAGCACATGCTCAGTATTTTCTGTATTCGTGTCCATAGCATGCTGAATTAATCGAGGCTCGTCGTGATCTACTCAAATACCAGTCAAGAGAACAAGAACTTATCCATGAACTGGACGATGCCCACACTTTACTGAATGCCAAAGAACACGACTGTACCCGTCTTGCAAAGGATCTTGGGGCAGCTCAAGTTCGTGAAGCCGAGGCGGAGGCACGATGTGTGCAGGAAATGCGTAAATCCCAACACCAACACGAGATGAAAAACGTCTCGCAAGAACAAGAGGTAAAATATAATGGCGGTTTTGTGCAGGCGTTTTTATTACAACGTAGTTTGTGTCGACGTTGCGTTTTTAAATTTTTAGCTTTCATTGTTGTCGACCTCTTTTTTTCCTTAACAGAATGAAATAGATTGTTCATCGTAGAAAGTTAAATAAAAAGGATACTTAGTCAATTTTCTCACGATTTAGGTCGTGGATTTAAAACCGCAGCGTTTCGACAGCGAACGGCCTGTCCTCATTAGGCAATGGTGTAGGCTGCATGCACATTGTCTTATTCTCATTTTTTTTCTCTTTGCATCTCTTCTTTCATGCTACTCTCTTTTGTTCTCTTCTCCTCTATTTCTCTTTTCTGATGTGATTTTATCGATTTGTCTGCAGATGAAGCGATTGCAAGACAGCCATGCAAAGCTCTTATCACAAAGAGAAGAGCTCCAAGCAGAAAAGAACTTAGCCGTCAGTAAACTTAAAGAAACAAACCAACAGCTAACCAGAGAATTGTCCGAATACAAAGACGCTAACTCCCACTTGTCTGACGAGACGAAACAGCTTACAAATCAGTTGAATGCGTATCAGGATGAATTGAAGAGCGTCAATGAGGCAATGGTTATCAAAGAGGCAGAGGTAAGCGGCCTAATCATACATGCACTCGTCAAGGGTTCGTACGGGTCATCCTGGAAAGTCGTGGGATTTCGTGTTTTCTTTTTCCAGGCCTGGGAAGTCATAGAATTATTTTCAGGATCATGGAAAGTCATTGAAAATAATGATTAACCTGCAGTTATAAACTATCAAGTCTGGCACATCAAGTGGCGGGCCCATGGAAAAAAAAACATGAATTGGATTACTATTTTTATAATTATATCGGTCATGGAAAGTAATGAAAACGTCATTGGATTTAGCGACTTTGAAGGAATACGAACTCTGGTCGTTGTTCGAGGGGAAGTTCCTACGCACTCATTTGATCTGCACATTTCAAAAATTTTGTACACGAAACATGTGCATTGCCTATGTTACGCGATGCTTTGCGGCCATGATCGTTTCGAGCTGCAAAATAAAATCAACTAAAAACCATTTTATGCACTTTTTTTGCAAAACCGTTGCGCGCGCCTTCGAGGTATCAGCTGTCATCAACTGTAGGAAAATCTAGAAGAGAAAAAGCGACGGTTGAAGCATTTCTCGCCATTCTACTCGCGCTGAGTCGCGTGCGGCAGAAAACAAAACAAAACGTAAGCAGCAATCAGTAAGACATCAGAACGCATTCTTTCGTTTCAAATCTTCCCAATGCATTCGATTTCTGGAATTCGAATCGTTCCTAGAACGCGTTCCAATCGTTTGAAAGCGCGCAGCCATTTGACGGGTAAAAAGAAGTGCGCGCTTGTAAAATTCAAATGCTTTTCGTTATTTTCGTCCGCGCGCGTTCCGGTTTTCGTCCACCAAATTGTCGCAATTTCAAAATTCGCGCGCTCGATTGTACAATATTGTAAAACCCTATCTATACGGGCACTTTTTCTTGACAAGGAAAAAAACATACTTTCAACTACAAGAGAAAAATGGGCAAACATCCTCTTTAGCAAGACTCGCAGTTGTTTAATTGCATATAGTCGTTTTTGCATAAGTGGGAAACGGTACGAGTACGATACCGCTACGATACGGTAGATCATTTGAATGGTTTCTTAGAAACTACGGTTACGATACGATACAGAACTGTTTCCCACTCATACGAAAACGACTCCATTTACAAAATAACTGGTATTTGTTCGACTTCAATACTGCGACGACAAACTGCTCTATTTGCTCTTACGATGAATCCTGAAATCCTTAATCCTGGTGCTAAAATTTAGATATACCGGTAAGCTTTTTGGCTGATTACTAATTGATTGTTACATTGTATCTGCACAGATTGCTCGACTAGAAGCGAGAATATCAGGCTACGAGCGAGCCATGTTTGGCACACGGCAACACTTCGACCGACTCGGTTCCACTTCACCTCGTCCAACACCTGCCTTTAAATCACATGTCCGTCACGTGACTTCACCTCGTGCTCTTGACGTAACTTCCTCGGGAATGAAGAAGAGCACTTCCGATTTTAGCCTACACAACTTATCAGATAGCTCCGCCTATGGTGTATTAGAGAGTGATGATTTTATTAACTCATTAGATCACGTGATACAACATGGACGAACGCAGACACCAATGCAAGTACCATTGTTGTTTAATAGTAAAAGACAAGAGCTGTCTTCCACTAGGAAGGACAATCAGTCGTTGTCTAGGGAACAGAGAAGTGGTATGGACGACGTAACTAAAGACCTCGACCCAAATCAATGGTAAGTTGGGAAATAGTTGTTCTTCATATAACGACATTACATCGTGACGCTACATCCCAGGACTAGTGGTAATGCATTCACTTACTTCTATGTCTACATTTACATTGCAACTCGAATACCATGCAGATTACCAGACATTGCAGCTCGATTGCCAGACACTGCGCGAAAACAAAGTCGCTGACACCTCCCCTTTTTTATTGATTTTTGAAAATAACACCTTCAAACTTACTTAACCAAAAAGAAATTTTGAAATTCTATCGAGCGGTTTTATTTCTGTGATATCGCTGACATATTATGTTTATTTCTAGTCGCGAAAGTCTCAAAGAAAAGCTACGAGCTAGCGAAGAACGACGAAAACACATCGACAAACAGCTACATACAATGAAGTCAAGTATAGCATGATTTGTATACATAAAAACTCTTATTATATATGGTGAACTTCTTTTTCCGCCCGAGGATCACAAACGGATGCAGGTTCTTACTTGCAAAAAACACACGGCTGTGTACGTTCGCTCCCACCCCTCCACCTGCGTGGGAAATCCGAGCAGAAAATTTTCCTAGTAGGGGGGTAGAGGTGGGAACGGGTGTATACAGTTTACACGGTGATGCTTGAACAAGGACGAAAGTCTTTTCAAGTCCCCGAGAATACACTGTCAATACGAACAAGCTTGATATTTCTTCACAGTTTAGAACGCGTGACAGGAAAAATTATCAAAATCTTGATTTGTAATATCTAATAAGTAAACTCGGAACAAAAGTCTTCGTAATAAGTACTTGTGGTGTTTTTACGGGAACGCAGGACAACTTCAGACAACTCTTTCAAACAAGTCCTTAAAGGTCGGAGAACTAGTAGAGTACAATATTTAACCGCAATAGTAGTTTCCAAGAAAACATTCGAATCGTCTGGGGCCGGTTGTACCAAGCATAGATAAAGTTACCCACTGGATAAAGTTATCCACTCCATAGCATTTCTTTAGAATTTATCCACTGGATAGGGATTTATCCAGTGGATAGCGCTATTCAGGCTTCGTTCATCCGGTCCCAGCTATTTATCGTACCCGTACATTTTCACATTCATGCAAAGAGTCTACATTTTCAGTTTACTAACGTAAGGCAGTGTTACAAAACACGTCTAGGGATACACAATTTATGATAGTAAATTGTGCCAGTATGGTCGGATTGTTTCGACCGCAGGTGGTCGTACTAAAGAGGTTTATGTATAGTCCATATAGTTCTTCTATTGCAAAGTAGGGTAGTTTATTTATATATATATATAAACAGTGTTTAATATTTTTATGAATCGATAATGTTGAATGTATATAAGATTGATTTTGATTAAAATAATATATTTGGTCATGTACAATTGTTTCTTTTTGTCTTTATTTCCGTAGGATTGATTTTGAAAAATATTCTCATCACTACCGGTTTTCCAATACTTGTAATATATGTTTGTCGTTTTGTCATTTTTTACTATTTTCTTATACAATCGAATAAAGTATCAGCGTTTTAAATTTATCGAAAATATAAAAAAATTTTCTTGCAGCGTTCTTTCCAAAATGTAAGAGAGAAAATATATAGATTAAAACGAATATTTTTTGTAAATATTATCCGGTTAATACTCTAACGCTTACTCGTTCCTCAAAAATAAATAAATTTAATATTTTCTTTTTACCATTTGTTTTCAAAATATAAAAATAGAATATAATGTTTCTGAAGCTAAAATAACGCTGTTTCGTTAGCTAGAAGACCGGTTGTTCGTAGAGTAAGTGTTCTTGCTGGTACCAAACTATTTCAACCAATCACATCACAGGACCAATGTGACGTAGAATAAACACCAAACAGCTATCGTCCAGGTTGTTTAGGCGTTGTTTTGTCAAAACAGCTCAATAAGAGCACAGATCTGCTATTCTCGCCAAAACGTTAAAAAAATAACGCGATATGATTTTGTGTGAACGTTTCTCTCGTTTGAAAGTTCCTGAAATTGTCCCAACTATAATCTGGTTGTTTCTGCATCTTTTTGGCATCTTCATTAATCTCTATGCTTTCCGAGCGCTGAAAAAGAGGTGGACTTCACTGGGAAACTTTTCCATCATCCTCTCAACAAGTGTAATTGCAAATGCATTCGCACTCTTCGTGCACCTTTATCTACCGATCAATTTCCTGCTTAAAGATGTCACCGACAAGGAATGGAGTCTGGGAACTCTAAGTTGCTCACTTTTACCTCCGATTACAAACTTGACGCAGGCTATAGCGATGATGACATTGATGGCAGTATCACTACAGAATTACCTCAAGACCTCTGGTCGAAGTGATGTTGGTTTTGTCGAAGCTGAAAATGCTATGGTCATAATGTTGGTAACATCAGCCCTAATCGTAGCACCTGAGTTTTGCCAGTGTGGAGTCGTTACCGAGCCTTTGTCAATTAATGGCAGCTGCATTCCAACTTGGCAGGTACTCTACTCAGGTCGAGTTTATCAGTCCTTTAGAGTATTGCTCCAGTATATCATACCGTTAGTTGTTATTCTCAACGCTCTGTTGAAAGCACAGCTTCTTTCCAGGAATGGGAAAACAACGTGCATTTCTCGTGCCGTATTTCTGTTGATTGATTTACTTTCAGTAGCTTCGGTTGGCTGTTTTGTGTACTTCTTCCCACTGAAAACTATGATTCTTGGAAAAGAAAAGTTTATAAGTCAAAGCTTTTCATTCCCAGCTATTGGCGCTGTTATCAGAGCCATGGATTTTGTAGCGATATTTTTCTGCATTGCAGCTCCCATGGCGATTATAGAAATTGCCAACCACGCCGAAGAAGAGTTTGTGTATCAAGGAACCTATGTGGAACTACCCACCGAGGAACGCCTGGTTGAAAAGGTGCCGGAACATGACGAAGAGGAAAGCAAGCTTCTCGAAAAACTGAAGAACTTCAAAATGGAAAAAAAGACTAAAGATGAACTTATAGCAAGTCTTATGAATGACGAGCCTTTGAGGCTAAAGAACGAAATAATTGTATAGAGCGCGTAATTTATTCATTTATTTTTTTGTGGCCACTTTTTTTTCCACGCAGGACGTAACACATATTATTTTTAAAACTTAAAAGTTACCCCGGGCTGCTCCCTTGTCAATTGTGTAAGGAGGTCGGGTCTGTTCTTACTATCTCTCTTAAGGGTAAAAGTCATCGATTTTTTGTCATGTGTGATATACCGATTGAAATTTCAGTTACGTAAAACTTGTAACAATTACGCGTGTATTTCAACTTTGTAAAAACAAATTGTAAAAATGTAAATGGCAGGCTTTTCTACAAAAGGCGGAGCTCTCCTGTCCGCTGCACATAAGCTCTACGGCTACTCTGGCCGGGACTACGACGTTTTTCGTGTTAAACACAAATGTTCAAGGCTTGCACTTCTTGTTTGAGTACTACGTGGCACTCGATCATAACACAAATATGGCGGGAAACTTCGAGTGAGTATGCCTGATGACGTCAACGAAAGTATTTTTCATTTACTCGCCTTTAGTAGAGCTTCGCCTCACCACATCTTAAACTCCGTCAGTTATTGCTTCTCAGGGGTTTCTTACCTCTGGAAATTTTTTGTGATTATTTTCATGTTTAATTCAGAAATGGCATAATCATATTCGACTCAGATTTGTAATTATGTATTTCTGTAAGAATCTACACTAAAGTAATATTATTGTATATAATATTGACCCTTCAAGACATGCATTTTGAGAAAAAAAAACTACACAACTGCAAAATCTTACTTTATTTCTTATCTATTTTTTAACTCGTGAAAAAGTTGTAATATCTTTTTATATCCAGGAAGATTCCAATTAAAGTGGCATATTCTCAGAATAAAACATTTATTATACATCGCGTTTACTACACACGAGAGTGCAAACACTAAATGTGTGCAACAGTTGTCACTATTTAGTAGTAAATAGCACTAATTAAACAAAAGAAAACAATAGCTAGAATTAGCATAAAATAGCACAATTCAGTGGTATTTATGCTGCACACTTTTAGTGCGTCAACTCTATCACATCTTGAATATTAGTACTTAATTCACTGGTAAAGTGTAACAACTCTACTTGACTCCTCTCTAAATTTCCAACTATATTTTCAGAAGCCGTAGGCTTTTGTTTAATTATTTGGTGTTTTAATTTTTTTAATATTTTTTTTATTTTGAGGCGTTTCGTTTACACGAAGCCGGGTAAAATTTCAAAAGTGCCTGAAAAACGTTTCCATGTAAACGTAGAATTTTTTGCGTCGCTTTTTGCGAGTATCATTTTGTAGGATCTGCTCAAAATCGTTTTAAAAAATGTATATCTACTCCGATATTTCCATCACACACATCACACAACGCTACACTCTACGTTACCTGTGAGGTATGTATACGTATTGAACAGGTTTTGACTATTTTTATAATCTACTGGTTTTGAACCAAAGAAAAATTAAAATGTACATGTATAAACGTGATCATACAAAATCTTGGAAAGACATGGGGTCATTCCAGTTCTAACAAACATACTGTATTCTGTCATCTGTGTCATGACAACTGAAAGCACAAGTAACATACGGGTACTCGTTATCAAATATATATCCCATTGGTCTGTAGTCTCCTTCGCATCCGTTACTGGACTGGAGAGTTTTTCGAACAGACCGGAAACGGATGTGAGGGAGACCAATTGGTCTGTGACAAGCAATCGATGATGACATAGGTTCACGGTCACAGTTAATCGTGTCATCTAAATTAAATGGAAGGATTATTATCATAGTAATTTGTCGTAAAGAAATTCTCTAGTTTCTCTAAAGCCCCATCCAGTTTCCTCCACAGCTAACTCTTGGGATTAGGGGGGGGGGGGGGGAGCTTAAGTACTTGAGGCCCATCTTTCACCCAAATAAAAGAAAGGAAGCCCACAAGAGTTGCCGGTAGAGGATGCTATGGGCTTATTCTACAGGGCAGATCCAGGAATTAAAGGAGGGCTGAAAAGAGGGGGGGGGGGGGGGGGGGGTTGAACAGTTTTGCCCAGACAAAGCCTTCTATTCAGTCTAAAATAAAGCCAAACATTTCTGAGTTTTTACTTAGCAAAAAGATAAAAATAAGGGGGCGGGTTTCCAGCCCCAACTAGCCCTTTGCTAGATCTGCCCCGATACTATTGTTACCATGGTTACACTGCTGGACACTGCTATGGTATGAATTAGGAAATGTACAGACAGAGCTGTGAACATAGTTAATAGAAAGAATGGTTAGGAAACCTGTTGTTAAAAGTCTTTGTTCGGTTTTGAGGTTGAACCGATTTCAACTGTGCACAGGACATTGTCTATGTTATCATGGTAAGGCTTATTCAATTTCTTTTTAAAATTTATGAAGTATAACATTAGCCATCAACCAAAAAAACCATATTGATCTGTTCACACAGCCTTATCCAACAAGTTAAAACAATAGTGAAACAAAAGATTATGTAGCACAGTCCAGGTTGAGAAAAGTATACAACAACATATAACAAAGGAGTTTCCACATCATTTCACTCGATTAACTATGCTGTGAATGTCCAGCTATTGCTTCTTTTGTACTGAAATATTGTGAATACTCCAGTTTTATGTTATCTAGCATCATTGTTCATTTGACAAAGGGCACATTTACACAGTCAGGAACAATATTGACACAACTTCAAAGCCACATAGTCCATCCCTTCCCACCCCTCCCCCTGCAGTGAAAATTTTGGGAGGAGGTGGGAGCAGATGTATTTTCACTTATTGCAGTTTTCTGCCAACACTTGAATGCTTATTGACAATTGTTGCCATTTATTGCTCCTGTCAATCAAACTCGGCACTTTAGTGAACTGATATAAATTTGATCATCTAAATCGCCGTGGATGTTTGTACGAATTTTGTCATGAAATTTTATGATGGATGGAAATCAAGTTCTGATTCATTGACGAGAGCAATAAAAAAACAAATGGCGAGTGCCTGAGTTTGCAGAAAATAAACAAACAACACTTTTAATGGTACTCCAAGTGAGATTATCACTGCATAAATCCAACCCTTTTGTCAAATTGCACAGCAGCACTGAAGACGACACAAAACTGGAGTATTAACCAGTTTACAGTAGATCAGCGATTACCGGTAATTCTAATTCTACCAGAATATCATACAATCCTCCTACTTTGCTGTGAGCTTTAGTTTGCCAGTCCTTTAACACCTCATCAGCAGGATTTTTATATTGCTGCTTCAAGTAGTTAATTACAGCAGGGTCCATGCCAATGTCTTCAGCCAGTAGTATCCAGTTGTGCTCATCTGAATTTACAAATAAGAAAATCAAATTTCAAAAAAAGGCAAACAAACATGCAAGACTTCCCCATCCCCTACCCCCTTCTGTCTCCTATTTAAGGTAGTACCGGACCCTTGCTACTGCGAATCCAGCTTGCGCATGTGGATCACATTTTGTTATATAACAACATGAATTTCAGACATGTTATAAGTGGAGTGGGAAACTGAGGCTATTGTAATTAAATGGCATTTTCAAAAGGCATATTATTAAAGGAGGAATGGGATATGTGTTGGTGGTGCTTGTGGGTGCTATTAGAGTGTTGTTTGTTAGGAGTTGGAATGTTAAAAAGGTTGTGTATGCGTGAGCAGGGTAGTGGGTTGGGAATTGGAATGTGTGTGTCATTGAATGTATTCTACTAAAATGGGGAGTAGGGATAGTGGATGAAGAGAGTAGGTGGCCTATAAGAGAGAGAGAGAGAGAGAGGTGAGGGGAGGTAAGAGGGAAAATGCCATTATGTCTAAAAATACATGCTATTGAACAGGTATTCGTACCAGGCGTATCTAGGGTGTGGATAGGGTTGATATGAGGCAATAGGTAGGTACAATTGAGGGATAAAGAAGGATAAAAGATGTAGATAGTTTGGACCACGTGGTTGACTAGTACGTAGCTCCAAAAATAACACAGGGACCCCCATTCTTTCTTTTTCATTCGATTCTGCATAATTATTTTATTCTTTAGATAAAAAGAGAAAAAAAAAGAAGTTCATTGACCAATTTTTTTCAAATTTCAACATTTTTACACCTGCACAAACATATAATTTGCCCAAATACAAGGAATGTAGCTTTCTACAATTTATTTTTTTACACTACTTATAAAATATTAGATACATTTTTTATCTTAAGTTTATATGTTTTCTAAACTCAATACCCATAGTTCGAAACAGCTTTTTGCTTTTCTTCTATAAATGGATGGGAGTGATTTGAATTTATTGATTGAGGTAGATTTTCTTTAAAAACGCGCGAAAAACTGAAAAACATACTTTTTGACGGCTTTCTACCTCGAAAACCAATATGGTGACCACATAATTTTTTTCCAGTATTTGAATGCCATAACAATAATCTTCAAATGACAGAATTAAAAAAAAAATTCATTGATGATTTCTGAAGATCCGGTACTACCTTAAACCCAACAGGGGAAGTGACTGTTGATTTGTAAAGAAAACTTCGTAATGCTGTTTTTTATTAGTTGTTTTTATTAACAAATTTCATCTTATAATAAGTTGTTCATACGTGCACTGAGATTGGCTCTTCTTTAACTATGGATCATCTCACAATTTATGGTGTATGCTTGTGCTCGCTGTTGTCAATTTTAGTTTCAAAAAATGTTTTGATCTTATGCGTGCTCTGATTGAATGATATAGCAGTGCATGCGCTATCAATGCATAGTTTTTCTGTTGTATGAGTGCCAGAATAAAAGCATGCTCAATCACTCAGGAGTTTAACTCTGCTTCACGTTGTTTATAACCTTTTTTCATGCTTAGCAGCCTCCTGTGTGTATCCATAACTCAATGGATGCATGCTACTTATGATCCATTCCTTAATTGTTATATTAGCTAAAATATATATTTACAATTTAAATCTAATTGGGATGCTAAACCTGCTCTGATTGGTAGAGTGCTGTGAGGACTCGACTGCTTCTTGCATGTACTTTTTGTTCTCACCACATGTGGCAAAAAGGGATCATTTTCTTATATAAACAAACTAAAAGCGTAAATTAATTCTTAGAATAATATTAATAAAATATAGCAGTGAAGTATACACCGTCTTATCACAAGGAGGTATATGCAGAATACAGATAAACAAGAAACAATAGGACACTAACATGACGTTTGGATGGTATATTGTTTATTTGTGACCCAAGTAGCGTCATTTGCATCCAAGCAGGGAGAGGATGCAAATAATGCTATGAGGGACACAATTGAACAACATGCGAGACAAAGGTCATGTTATTATCATTATCATAAATATCCTAAATAATTATTTATAAAATCACTGTAAAAACTTTTGATTCTATTTGCATCTGGCCGAAGTGGAACCATTATCACCCACCACCCACCCGTTTTCAAGAGGGCAGTTTGCCATTTTGGCCTTCCACATTGATGATAACATACCATAGCTAGTACTTACTGGTTAAATGGATGGTGAGTTTGCTTCTCACTTTGTAGGGAAGATCTCTGATATTTGTATTTTCATCTAATAAAGGCCCTGGAAGAACATTCAATAATCTTAGATATCAACTATAAGAATGAATTCACTATTAACAATAAGGTAATATAGCTCCAGGGAGCACACTAGTAAGTAAAACATATGGGATATGGTCATCAGACAATTTCAAACATTTCTTTCTTGGTGAAAATTGTTTTGATGTGACGCCATAGTGAATTTGGGGGAATTATAAACTTATTAAATAAAATTCTCAAAGAGAGATTAGATTCTTTAACAATCAAGGTAATTTCACAAATGCTGACTTTGATCAATGATCACATTTCATATCCTAAAAAGATACCAAATCAAAGATTTCACCCCCAAGAGATTGAATGTGTAAGCATCCCTGGCTCAATGTTTATAACTGTTTATACCTGTAACACCAGCAGGGAGATTCCTTTTCATCCATATAATAGATTCTCTTAAATTATTTTGTCTTAAATATGTTGTTAAATCCCTTATGCGTTTTGGTGCATCTAAGACGATCATGTCTTTTTCCACTTTGGGACCGATATCCTTCAAATGAGCCTCCTCCAAAATTTGTTTTTTCAGAGTAAATAATATTTGTTGGTTCAGATCCTGTAGGTTTTTTGGTACAAATGGAACGGTGTGTTCTTTGGCTGGGACTAAAATCAACAATAAAATACCATGATAATTATATTAATCTAAGCATTCAAAACAAAAGATTGTGAGATGTCATAGGTTATTACTTTAAGTTAATACTTAGCAACATGCAGAAGAACTATGGAGGTTTCTATTGTTTTGCAGCATTTGCAACTTCCCCTCATAGAAATTCATCGATTTTCACAATGTTGATAAGCCACATGTCATATAAATCTACAAAATACAGTTTATCAAACAGTGTTTCTTTTAATTGTGTTTAAAGTAATTATTATCCAATCATAATTGCTCAAAACAATGGCTAAGGAATGCTTGCTTTTCATAGTGAGTATATTAAGATGCCATCGCTTTAATAAAACTGAAATGAGATTTTAAATAATTTTGTTTTAGCTAATTAGATCGTACATTTAATAAACAAAATTAAACACCTTTATGCAATACATTGCAATCTGCTACCCTATAGTTCTTCTCGAGACTGTTTCTTAACTTTTTTAAAGCCTTACAACTTTAAAAGTATTTTTTGTTACTTAAAAGTTTAAGAGATTTTTAGTTAATTCTGACAGATGTGCAGTGCACTTTTTACTTGCTGGTTGTTTGTCAAAAATGATCACGTCAGTCAAAACTAAATTGATTTGTAAAGAATGTGAACTTAATGAAAGCATGTACTAAATACCAGTGAGAATAAAACACATAAGCACAAATCTCCCAGATTATTGCTAATACGCATGCTTGGTCTTTAATCTTTAATCAAATTAATAATTGCCTATTTAGAGAATTTCTAACCATGTCAATGATAAATGATATAAATTGATGCCAGACCTCACATCATTTTGGCTAGAAATAGACCAGGTAAAAGTAGTACATTTAGCCGGACTCAAAACGCTCACACTTGAAGATTTCACATTGGATCAATAACTTGGCCGCATTTAATGTTTTTCATCAGCCTTAACATATACATGTATCTCATTCAAAAGCTGAGAGTATCTAAAACTTATATTAATTAATCAATAAATTTGGTTTTATTCTAGGGGTAAAAAGAACTGTGCGACCCTCAAAGCCAAAAGTCTAATCTAGGAACTAGCAATTTGGTAGACATCAATCAAAAAGCCAACAACATACTCACTGTGAAACAAAAGATGACAGTCTTTTTCCCACTTATTCTGCTTTTTGATATGATTGTCATCCACAAAAATGTCAGTTTCCAAATAAGACTTTTAGTTTCTAGGGTCGCACTTCAACAAAAATGATAAGAGTTTTGGGCACAGGCTGGAATGAATTTTTGCATGTATTTTACTAAGTCAGATGTAGTTACTTCTAGTCTTACCAAAGGCATTTGTGCTTAATTGAGCTGTTTGTTTTGTAAGAATTTCTATTGGTGCATCCGTATTATCGTTTGAAGAAAGCAACACATCCAAACTTTGTTCACATTCATGTAAGCCATACTTGGCAAGGGCTTGTTTTAATATAGATACATTGGCTGTGTCGCCTTGGTTGTTAATCCAATCATTGATGACTGCACCAGTTGGATTTGGGTGCCCTGTGTAATTATCATGCAGAAGTTGGAATTCTTGGGCAAGCCTGAAAATGAATAAATAAATGGATGAATGAAGAAACACATGAATTGATGGATGGACACATACATGGGTGTATGATGGATGGATGGATGAGAGAGAGAAGAATAGACACTCAGATAAATGCATCAATTGAAAGTTAAAGGGTTGGTGCCCTGGACAGCTTTTATGTTCCCCTGCGTTTATACAAGACAATGCAGAGTTGCATAATTTTTATGCACTAAAATGGGAAATATTTGCACAGTGACCAAATTTTTTATCTGGCAATAAAATTATATCCTTTTTATTTTGTAAAAAATGTCAATTATGCAAAGTTTATAATCTAAAATTTTTGATTAGCTAACTTTAGTACAGACTGCTTCAACCATTTACAAGATAGGGGGAGATCAAGGTGGGGGGTTGGCCCTGGAATGCCAAATATGCACACATTCTCTTAAAGGACTCTGATTTCTCAATAATTATTTCCCCAAACATTATAATCTGTTCTGTCTGTGGAGAATTTACTGTACTATCCAGTTTATTCTGAAGGTGCATGCTGTTCCCCTGACAAAAATTCATTTGATTCAAATGATTAAAATAAATAAAATATATTCAATAGTCTAAAATTTGTTGGTAAATGCCTGGTGATAACACAAAAGCCGGGCTTTGTAAATCAAAACATGAAAGAAACAGAACTGATAATATAATATCACTTAATAGTACTCTCTTATACTTACTTTGGCCATCCATTGCACTGATTTGTAACTGAATAAAATGTTTGCAAGTGGTCTTTGATCTGGCTGATAGGTGTTTCATTTACTGGATGGACTGTGAAAGGTTTCTTCTGGTTGGCCTTTTCTACTTGTGAGTTGGAATCTACAAATAAATAATAATAATAATAATAGTAAATATTATTTAATATACAAATTTTGGGAATGAGCAAATGGTTCCTCTCGGAATGGGGTCTTTTAGCAAATTTGACCCTCTCTAAGGATTCTGTTTTCTGTTGTTTTTTTCTGATCTTTAATTCTCAGAGCCCGGCTGAATTAACGGCAGCTCTAAAATGGAGACTGGTAAAATGCATAACTTTTTTAACATGATTTGTTCACTGTCATTGAATTTGATAGATAATTCCTTAATTCGAGTCGCTGAATGTTAAATTTTTCGCAGTCTGCATTTTACCGATCTGCATTTTCCAGTCTGCATTTAGACCTGGCGTGTGTGAAAGTCTAAAATGCAGACTGGAAAATGCAGACTGGGAAAATGCAAACTGGGAAAACCCATAATTTTTTTAACATGATTTGTTGACTGATATTGAATTTGATAGATCATTCCTAATTCGACTTGCTGAATGATAAATTTTTCGCAGTCTGCATTTTACCAGTCTGCACTTTCCAGTCTGTATTTTAGACCTGGTGTGTGTGAAAGTCTAAAATGGAAAATGGAAAGTGCAGACCAGTAAAATGCAGACTATGGAAAATTCAAAATTCATTTCAACGTTATCCTATCAGCTATATCTGTTTATTTAACATTTTATTATTTCATATGGGTAAAATTTAAATAAAATACACCAAAATTTCAAATCTTCCTTCAAGGTATTTTTTTCAGAATAGGGCAACTGATGTTTTTCGAATTCAATGATGTCTAACAAATCGAATTATCGAATTATTTTTCGAATTCTGTGACTGCTAAAAATCAATTTAAAATAATTAGGTATTTTAACCAGGCAGTCTGCATTTTCTCAGTCTGCATTTTCCAGTCTACATTTTTGACTTTCACACGCCAGGTCTAAAATGCAGACTGAAAAGTGCAGACCGGTAAAATGCAGACTGTAAAAAATTCAACAATCAGCGACTAAAATTAGGGAATGATCTATCAAATTCAATAACAGTTAACAAATTTTGTTAAAAAAAGTTATGCATTATACCAGTCTGCATTTTACCAGAGTCTGCATCTTCCCAGTCTGCATTTTCCCAGTCTGCATTTTCCAATCTGCATTTTAGACCTGCTGGCTGAATTAAGACTGGATAAAGTTATGCATTACATAAAAGTTATCTGTCCCACAGAAACTCTGGTGGATAGCGCACCCTATCCTGAGGCTTCACACATCCAACCCCAGATTTTTACAATCGTCAGACACCAAGCAAGAACACACTTGCATGAAGATTTGAAATGGTTCAATAATTGAGTTGTGTAGTTGACGTTTTTGGCAACGATAGTCTTTACAATCTTCTGATGAAGACTTCTACAAGATATCCAACTACAACATTACTATTACCTGATGTAGAATTATATGGGCTCTTTCCTTCCATGACATTCATTATATTTATTCCTGGGTCTACTGTTTCAGCAACGGCGACAAAGTGCTCGTAAGCACTATGTCCTTTACGAGGAAGGACAGATAAGAATTCATCCACCTTATCGTCTGTTGTTGAATGTTTGTTGATCAGCTCTATGTCTTCTTTTGTAAAAACGACTCTCATTAACTTGATTATTTTATTAAGTTTACTTCCTTTCAGATATGCCCGTAGTGTTGGACTTCGTAATTTTGTTCTTAATTCTTGTGGTAATGCCAGCTTGTCATTTTCTAGAAATGCAAGCAAAAACAAGTTGTCAGTATAAAGTTGTGATGTCAATTTGTGAATGCATGAAGTAGCAAGGATGGCGCAGTTGCTTTGTGAGTGGTCTTCTCTTGCATCCTTGTTTGGACTTGTTATTATTCAGTGTATATTGAAGTAACTTTAAATCCCTGTAAAAAGATGCAGCTTTAATAAAGACTGCATATTATAGCTATGACGAAGACTGTTTGTGTGATCTTCACAAAGAATGACTGTGCATTTTTGTGAAGTCTTTATAAAAACTGTCGGTGTGATCTTCAGAAAGCCTATACTTGACGATTAGTGTGTCTTGAGAAATATTGTGTAAGCGAAAGAAAGAATACCACAATGTAGTATTAACAGTCTTTGTGTTGTCTTAGGAAAGACTGTCAGTGTAGTGTTAAAAGGACTGATTATAGGATAAAATTTGATAAAAAGCTCAATATTTACCGTAAGTTTAAAAGTATTATAGTGAGTTTTGATCAACAATTGAAACGTTTTCAAAGGATTTAAAAGAATATATAACCAACCCTCAACGTCACTAGGTTCTTCTAAACCTGCTGCCTGAGACAGAATGTGAGCTAAATGTGGCTGGACACGCCATAAAGCTTTTACAAAACAGACGAAAGATGTAGATCCTTTTCGAGGCAAAACGTCTAACAAAGCTCTAGCTTGTTCTGTAGGAGTTCTTTCTGCTTTGACGTTTTCATAGTCTTCCTCCAACAAAATTTCTGTTAAATATTTAAGCAACTGCACTGCTTGAAGATCCCTCTCAAGGATAGCGCGTTTTTTCTTTAAAATTTCTCGATGTTCTTTACTCATGGACAGAGCTTCCGCCATTTTGGAATCAATGTCTTATTTCGGGGAATACCCGGAATTGGAGGACAGCTACGTCAGAAGGCCTGGCTCGTTTCTCTCCAAAATGGCGCTCCATTCTAAAGTTTGACAGAAGTATGTTCCGTCTCAAGAAGCGGGTTTCAGCCCCTCAAAATAACTTTCTTTGAACAATTGCATCTTTAGTATGAAATGCATTATTCGCATGGGAGATTGCTGATGCGAAAATGCCAGCACGAAAGCCATGGAAGAAGGTTTTGTATGAAGTCCAGGACTATCCCGACAACTATGTTGACAAATCATTCCTTGAGAAATTGAGAAAGAATCGTAAGTATTTGAGCTGGAATGAAAGTCATTTTGCTTTAGGATGAATACATTGACGGTATTTCATGCCGAAGAAATGATCACCTTTATTTTGCATTTGTTACGTTCGGTTCAATTATGTTAAGCAACAATAATTCCTAGTGCAAATCCCGTTGGGGGGGATGGGGGGGTACTCCCTTCAGATCTGAGTAGGGGTGTTTCGCTGGGATCTTGTAGGGGTTACCCTGTTTATGACAAAAAATACCTAACTTGTTTATGACAACAGTGGCGGCGGAACAGTAACAGCCATGGGGGGGCACTATAATCCCCCACCCCTCCCCTCCCCACCCCCACCCCAAAATCACAAAACAATTGTTTTTTAACTGTGTAAACTCATGCATTAATGTCTTTTAACCAATATTTTGTGGGGGGGATGAGCCCCCCCAAAATATTTTGTGGGGGGGCCCGTGCCCCCCCGGTTCCGCTGCCCCTGGACAAATAGATGCCTTGCATGTGACGTCAAAGCTGCCCCATCTGGAGGACAAAACAAAAGATTCTTACTCTCTTGGGAGCTGAAATCCATTGTTTTGTCCTCCAGGTTGAGCTGCATTCCAACGAAATGCAAGGGATCTATTGCAATTGTTTACGAACATTATATGATTTGTATGAATATATCAATTCAGACACACGTGCTGCTCTTATCATTCTGTTTTTTAAACTCAACGATCTTATTCCTGCCGAATTTCCTGAATGCAAACTAATTTATTTCATTTTTGGGACCCTGAGTATGACAGGAAGTTTGGATTAAGGTGGTCGCACTGGCTATTTTGGGGTCTTTGTAAGGGCTTTTGTCTCCTTCGGAATAAACATTTTCATTTCAAACTTTTAGTAATAATAGAAATTATTGTTTTGCAATAAGGATTTTATGAAATCTCGATCAGTTGTTATTCCTGTGTAGTATTAAGCCGGGTGGAGGCTGGCACTAGGAATGGCGCGTACAGCAAAGTGGCGTATGATGTTTCAGTTGAGCGGCTTTACGTATTTGAAGTCAGAGAGGTTTGTTGTTAAAAGTTTCCCGCCATCCACCCCTGAGCATCCACCTGGCTTATTTAGGTAGATATCTTAGCGGTAATTTGACCCCACCTTTGATGGGCTATTATTTTAAACATTGTAAATTGGTCTTTTGACCATATATTTGATTCATATTTTTAAATAAAAGGCTATGTGTTATTGTTACACATAGCCATTATTTTGCCATATTGACTATTGTGTTTATTGCCCATCAAACAGAGCTAAGTGCTGATAGTAGTAGTATTATTTGGTATATGTATACATGAGAGATAGCATAAAGAGTATTTATTCAGCTTTCGAAATTTGATATTTATGTAATATGATATCTTTTTATAATTGGGTTATTGAATTTCCCGCAAATGCTATAGTTTCACATTTTTTTACGTTTTTTATTGAAAATAATGAATATTTCTCAAATTTAAAAATGTAGTCTCGAACAGCATGATCAAATCGAGGTACAATAGCTTAGGAACTGGGAAACTGCGAATACTGGAAGAGATACAGCAAATTTGAAACTCTATAAATTTGGCAAGTCATAAAATAACGAAAAAACAATAATAATAATATAAGTTTATTACTATAATTATAACAAATTACAAATTACAAGAAAAACAAATTTAAACAAATTTTGGTAATAGATACTCAGAATAGAAAACTAATCGAGCTGAGTAGCTGCAAATATTAATTAAGAATTTAAAGGTTGTGATGATTAAATGGTAATATATAGTTATACATAAAATTTAACATATAGAAAATGGAAAAAAAGAAAGGTTTCAAGTACAAATGTATAATGCACCACAAATCTAATAAATAAATACATAAGCAGCAATGATTCCTGGTGCAAATGCTCAAAAAAATTAATTTGTGCACATCGGAATATCAAACAAATCTCACCATTTTCATCGCCAATGTATCGTTTATGGACAGCAATATGTACATTATGTATTATTTTTTCATAGTTTATACAAGGACTTATCATTTCTCACATGTAGCTTGGGAATCTTGTACAGTGTCACAACAAGTAAGCAGGTAAAACATAAAAATAAATATATGTAATTATTGATAATTATTGATTACTGATTTGTTGATATTGATTGATTGATTGATTGATTGATATTGATTGATTGAATGATAGATTAATTGATTGATTGATTGATTGATTGATTGATTGAATGATTGACTGATTGATTGATTGATTGATTGATTGATTGATTGATTGATTGATTGATTGATTGATTGATTGATTGATTGATTGATTGAATGAATTATTTGGCTTGCAAGGGGGATTGATAAAACTTTCTGTCAGGAACTCTCACCAGATCAATATATTGACTTAAAATGAATAACTGATTGGTTGAATGATTAACTATTTGATCAATTGATTCACTGGGTGTCTGATTAATAATGACTGACTGCGACTGTATCATTGACAGTTTAAGGTTACAGGAAGGGTTCACGGGTTCCTTTCGTAAAAAAATCGCCAGCGCGTCGGAGTTTTCGCTATTTCAATCAATTATATATCATTTCAAAGCTGAATAACTGAAGAATATGACTGTTGTGTTTTTATTTCGAAACCGTAAAAAGGTCGCGAGTTTTAGCACTCCGAATGAAAAGTGAGAGCTTTTGTTTGAGAAAGTAACCCAAGAATACGTTCGATCGGATTACTTTAAAATCTGTACAATATCAATCATCACATACGTGGCTACAAAAACGTGTGAGCGATTTTTAATATTTTACTTGGTTAAAAAATAATCAGCAGTTGAATTTTGCAGTCGATTTTTTTTCGTGAAATCTGATACTAACCATCATAAAATAAAAAGTAAAAAAGTTATCAAAAAACGCTCACACGTTATTGTTTTTGATGAGTTGAGTGTGCTGTAGGAAAATTTTAAACATATTTGGTTGAAATCCAGCGCCAGGTTACTTTTTAGAACTTCGATGATCAGAGAAAAACACGAGCCGAGAAATCGCCCTCTAATGTTGTGTATACATCAAATCTCATCTGTCATGATCTGTCAAGAGAGGTCAGATAAGGTCGAGAACAGACCAATCAGAAACGTGGCTCGTAAGTTGTGTTTGGAAATGGTCTTGATTTCGAGGGAAATCCACGAATCAAACCATGACCCTTTATCGCTTTCAGCGAGTGCTTTCAAATCATCTTCTTTGAACTTCGTGATCGAAACCACTGATCTTTGTTTCTTCTTTATGGAAGACCAAGGGCTGTTTTTTTGTCGCTTGGACATCTAAATGGACTAAAGCTTTTGGCTAATTGTAGATATAAAGTAGTGTAGATAGAAGAGTAATATTTTCGTATTTTTCGTTTGTATTTTTCGCTTCAACTGAACAATGAACAAGCGTGGTCTAGTTGTTTGTATATTTCGCGATATCTCCCGGATGACTATTTTGCCGCGAAATGCACCGCAGGGAATGTCACGCAATATAGGATTACGACACCTTTTTCGTTTTATTTACTTATATGAATATACGCTTTTCTCTAATATCTCGATAACGAAAAATGTTTTCAGAAATATTTTTTCTGCATTCGAAAGATTGTTCTTTTAATATAGCGTTCCATTAATAAAAAAAAATTGAAAAATTTTCGATCTGAACCCTTCCTGTAACCTTAATTGATAGTTCACATGTTTAATCTACAGCGTTTGTCTGTTTGTTGCTGTGTTTGTATACATGGATAGCAAGGCCCTGTCTCCATCAATGCTATTTACAATATCAAGCATTCTGACTGTTCTTGGCTATATCTTATATGAACTGGTAGATGATGGTTTAGCAAGGAAGATGAGTGGACGAACAAGTAAGAACAGTATACTTAATTGCCTGATATGTTGCAATAAAAGTTTCACAGGGAGGGGGGCACTCTGTTGGGTTAAAAATCAGGGGTAAAAATCAGTGACTTGGTCTCTTTTAGGGTTTAAAATTTGCCAAATCCTCACTTTTTGGTATTTTTTAGAGGTTGAACCCACCAATTCGTATTACTGAAACTCATGAATTTGGTATCTTTTAGAGACGGACCATGAAGGGGGAACAACAACAACAACAAAAAAGCATTTATCTGTTTGAAAATTAAAAAAAGTACATAGTATTACAACCAAAACTTGTCAAAAAAAGAAAAGAAAAAATACAAGCCCAACCATCCCAACCAATAAAAGGCCTTGACTCAAGGAAAAAAAAAAACTTGCATAACAGGCAACCAAAAAAAAAAATGCAAGGTTGAAAGTTCACCCCACCCCTCCCTAAACGTTTCTAATGGTCCATCCCTTTGAAATGAAAAATTTGTGAAGCCATGCCCTTTTCAAAAATGTCCAGTATCTTTTAGGGGTATTTTTGAGATCTTCTGATGGGAAATGTTTCCACTCAATTCAAACCACATCAGAGTTTCATTGTTCATTGTATTTTGATTTCACAGATGACTAACAAAGTACAATTACTTGAAATGGGTGGTAACATGCATGTTATTAGGGATGGACCATTAGATATTTGAGGGGGGGAGGGAGGGTCAATTTTTTTTTTGCAGGATATTTTTTTCCCATATGATGGTTGTGCAGGATATTTTCTTCTATTTGCTGTGTACAATTTTGTTCTCTGTTTAAGGCTTTGTTTGATATTTTGTTGGTATTTGCTCAACCCCCCCCCCCCCCCCCCAAATATCTAATAGTCCGTCGCTTATCTAAATACTGTTAATATGTTTTCATTGACAAATTTTAGTCAGTTGCAACTGTGTAGTTTCATTTCGCACAATCTTTTTAAAAATAATGTACCTTTACAAGTTTATATTGCTAGGAAAAGATGATCTAAAAAGTGTGTGTCTAGTATTGGGGTTTGTCTTTGGTCTGTCACCAGTTCTCAAGGATTTGACTGAGTCTATCAGTACAGATACTATTCATGCAATGACGGTAGGTCGAAGAAAATGATATTATTAATAATACTCTCATAAGGAAAAAACAATGAAAATCACTACCCAGGCATGAAGGCATCTTTAAAATGAATGCAGATTTGTGTTAATTTGCATTAAGTTTAACCTTTACTTTCTCAAAATCAAATAAAGATATTTTCAGCTTTCTTTCACAAAACACTTGAAGTATGATTTCATAATAAGCTATTACCAGGATTGCTTTCACTGAATATGGTCAAATCAAATTGATCACACACAAATTCCTTTATTTAACATGGTAGATACACTTAGCGTTGTGCTACTAAGTGTGTAGGTAGTCAATGAAAGAAATGTAACATTGTTGAGAATACCAATTGGCTAGGAGACAAACCAATCAGGACCCAGACAGATACAATTTCTTTGGCCAGAGCAGGAATCGAAACCAGCAAATTGCAAGACTAATGCTCTGACCACTCGGCCATGCTTGCCCCTATGTGTGCATTGATTCGTTCATCCCATGTATCAATCAATCAATCAATCATACTTTATTTTCATTCATTATTCAGTTAACTTAGTTGCCTGCAAATAGCAAAAGCTAATCAAGGCAGGCAATCTTGATAATATTACAGTAATACATTTCGGCTATTTACAAAAATATTATATCAATACAATAAAAAGGAACACAATGAGGTAAAGAAGAGTTATTAAATAGAATAGTATGAAAAATACTAGGTGCTGAAATAACTGATTTAAATATTACATTGGAGAGCAAATCGAGTGAGTATAGTTAATGAATAACATTATATGAAGGACAACTTGGAGACCTCAACTTGATACCCGTGTTTCGATAGATTGTCTAAGAGGATCAATCTGATTTCCTTTTTAAAAAGTCTTTTAGGCAGAGTTTTTAAATGATTCGGAATTTTGTTCCAGAGAGCTACACCAATCCGTGAGAAAGATCGTTTTTGTAATTCCAATCTAGAGAACTTTGTATAAAGATTACCAGCCGTGTGGCTTCTTGTATTACATACAGAATGATTTTAACCCTGTTTCTGATATTTCTAGGCTTTCATGCTTTTGGTGAATCTTTTTTTTCATGACTATGGAGCAAGTGGAGCCATGTAAGTGGATAATGAGTATCTCAGGAAAGCCAAAAAATGACTTGAAAGACCTTTTCAGAGTGGTATTTTTGATGGATGATTAAGATGGCCTACATGTGGAAAGGGATCTTATCTAACATAATGATTATAAAATATTTTGTTAGGGGAGGCAAATGGTACCTTGAAAAGGTAGATCTTGGCACATTTTGACCTGGGTCCTGTTGTACAAAGCCTGAATAGCATGTCTGTCTATTTGTCAGATAAATCCCTATCCAGCACATAAATTGTACAGGGGCCGGTTGTACAAAACCTGAATAAAGTTATCCACTGGATGTTATCCACTCCAAAGAATTTCTTTAGAATTTATACGCTGGATAGCATTTTATCAGGGAGATTGTGTTATTCAGGCTTCGTGCAACCGGCCCCAGAAATCTAACTTTACCCAGTGGATAACTTTGTCCATGCTTTCTACAACTGGCCCCTAATCTTGGATGTGTTTTTGATGAGGGTCTTGGAATTGTTTTAATTTTGCAACACCTTGTCTTGCAAGCACACTTCTATTTTTAGACATTCAGGCACATTAACCGACTGATCCAACTTTCTCAGTTGAGTCTAAGTCTCGGTTAGTTAGAATCCTGGTCTCAGATTTAAGCAAAGGATTTGGCAGACCTCAGATGTTTCTGTTTGCTAGCTGTCCCTACTTTTTCAGAATAACATGTTAATAATGTTTAAAACCAACTTTAAACCTGGATTTCCAGGAAAGGTTCACATTTCATTATAACTGTCTGTCATTTGATCACTGTTTTGTAACTATTTTAACTAATATCCCTAGTTTTTTTTAAATATCTCAAAATTATCAATTTTTTAGATTTTTTTAAAAATCACATAAGCTTTGAAAATTTCTGAAAATATATAATTCTTAGTTTTTATAATTTTGTAAAGCATTGTTTAAAGCTACTGGTATTGACGCTATATAAACTATAAAACACATTAATCATTATTTATTTGTTGGACTTCAGAGTGTCCAAAGCAGCATCCTTCAATTCATCCATCTTTGCACTTCCTTTCAGATATGCCTGTAGTGTTGGACTTCGTAATTTTGTTCTTAATTCTTATGGTAATGCCAGCTTGTCATGTTCTAGAAATGCAAGCAAAAACAAGTTGTCAGTATAAAGTTGTGATGTCAATTTGTGAATGCATGAAGTAGCAAGGATGGCGCAGTTGCTTTGTGAGTGGTCTTCTCTTGCATCCTTGTTTGGACTTGTTATTATTCAGTGTATATTGAAGTAACTTTAAATCCCTGTAAAAAGATGCAGCTTTAATAAAGACTGCATATTATAGCTATGACGAAGACTGTTTGTGTGATCTTCACAAAGAATGACTGTGCATTTTTGTGAAGTCTTTATAAAAACTGTCAGAGTGTGATCATCAGAAAGCCTATACTTGACGATTAGTTTGTCTTGAGAAAGACTGTGTTAAGCGAAAGAAAGAAAACCACAATGTAGTATTAAGTCTTTGTGTTGTCTTAGGAAAGACTGTCAGTGTAGTGTTAAAAGGACTGATTATAGGATAAAATTTGATAAAAAGCTCAATATTTACCGTAAGTTAATAAAAGTATTATAGTGAGGTGTGATCAACAATTGAAACGTTTTGAAAGGATTTAAAAGAATATATAACCCACCCTGAACTTCACTAGGTTCTTCTAAACCTGCTGCCTGAGACAGAATGTGAGCTAAATGTGGCTGGACACGCCATAAAGCTTTTACAAAACAGACGAAAGATGTAGATCCTTTTCGAGGCAAAAGGTCTAACAAAGCTCTAGCTTGTTCTGTAGTAGTTCTTTCTGCTTTGACGTTTTCGTAGTCTTCTTCAGACAAAATGGCTGTTAAATATTTAAGCAACTGCACTGCTTGAAGATCCCTCTCGAGGATAGCGCGTTTTTTCTTTAAAATTTCTCGATGTTCTTTACTCATGGACAGAGCTTCCGCCATTTTGGAATCAATGTCTTATTTCGGGGAATACCCGGAAGACTCGAAGACAGCTACGTCAGAAGGCCTGGCTCGTTTCTCTCCAAAATGGCGCTCCATGAGCGCTACATGCTAAATTTTGACAGAAGTATGTTCCGTCTCAAGAAGCGGGTTTCAGCCCCTCAAAATAACTTTCTATGAACAATTGCATCTTTAGTATGAAATGCATTATTCGCATGAGAGATTGCTGATGCGAAAATGCCAGCACGAAAGCCATGGAAGAAGGTTTTGTATGAAGTCCAGGACTATCCCGACAACTATGTTGACAAATCATTCCTTGAGAAATTGAGAAAGAATCGTAAGTATTTGAGCTGGAATGAAAGTCATTTTGCTTTAGGATGAATACATTGACGGTATTTCATGCCGAATAAATGAGCACCTTTATTTTGCATTTGTTACGTACGTTCAATTATGCACCACAAATCTAATAATACATAAGCAGCAATGATTCCTGGTGCAAATGCTCAAAAAAATTAATTGGTGCACATCGGAATATCAAACAAATCTCACCATTTTCATCGCCAATGTATTGTTTATGGACAGCAATATGTACATTATGTATTATTTTTTCGTAGTTTATACAAGGACTTATCACTTCTCACATGTAGCTTGGGAATCTTGTACAGTGTCACAACAAGTAAGCAGGTAAAACATAAAAATAAATATATGTAATTATTGATTACTGATTTGTTGATATTGATTGATTGATTGATTGATATTGATTAATTAGTTGATTGATTGATATTGATTGATTGAATGATAGATTAATTGATTGATTGATTGATTGATTGATTGATTGATTGATTGATTGATTGATTGATTGAATGAATTATTTGGCTTGCAAGGGGGATTGATAAAACTTTCTGTCAGGAACTCTCACCAGATGAATATATTGACTTAAAATGAATAACTGATTGGTTGAATGATTGATCGTCTGTGTGATTGTTTTAATGCTTATTTTATTTTTTTAACTATTTGATCAATTGATTCACTGGTTGTCTGATTAATAATGACTGACTGCGACTGTATCATTGACAGTTTAATTGATAGTTCACATGTTTAATCTACAGCGTTTGTCTGTCTGTTGCTGTGTTTGTATACATGGATAACAAGGCCCTGTCTCCATCAATGCTGTTTACAATATCCAGCATTCTGACAGTTCTTGGTTATATCTTATATGAACTGGTAGATGATGGTTTAGCAAGGAAGATGAGTGGACGAACAAGTAAGAACAGTACACTTAATTGGCTGATATGTTGCAATAAAAGTTTCACAGGGAGGGGGGCACTCTGTTAGGTTAAAAATCAGGGGTAAAAATCAGTGACTTGGTCTCTTTTAGGGTTTAAAATTTGCCAAATCCTCACTTTTTGGTATTTTTTAGAGGTTGAACCCACCAATTCGTATTACTGAAACTCATGAATTTGGTATCTTTTAGGGACGGACCATGAAGGGGGAACAACAACAACAACAAAAAAGCATTTATCTGTTTGAAAATTAAAAAAAGTACATAGTATTACAACCAAAACTTGTCAAAAAAAGAAAAGAAAAAATACAAGCCCAACCATCCCAACCAATAAAAGGCCTTGACTCAAGGAAAAAAAAAAACTTGCATAACAGGCAACCAAAAAAAAAAATGCAAGGTTGAAAGTTCACCCCACCCCTCCCTAAACGTTTCTAATGGTCCATCCCTTTGAAATGAAAAATTTGTGAAGCCATGCCCTTTTCAAAAATGTCCAGTATCTTTTAGGGGTATTTTTGAGATCTTCTGATGGGAAATGTTTCCACTCAATTCAAACCACATCAGAGTTTCATTGTTCATTGTATTTTGATTTCACAGATGACTAACAAAGTACAATTACTTGAAATGGGTGGTAACATGCATGTTATTAGGGATGGACCATTAGATATTTGAGGGGGGGAGGGAGGGTCAATTTTTTTTTGCAGGATATTTTTTTCCCATATGATGGTTGTGCAGGATATTTTCTTCTATTTGCTGTGTACAATTTTGTTCTCTGTTTAAGGCTTTGTTTGATATTTTGTTGGTATTTGCCCAACCCCCCCCCCCCCCCCCCCCAAATATCTAATAGTCCGTCGCTTATCTAAATACTGTTGATGTGTTTTCATTGACAAATTTTAGTCAGTTGCAACTGTGTAGTTTCATTTCGCACAATCTTTTTAAAAATAATGTACCTTTGTTTATATTGCTAGGAAAAGATGATCTAAAAAGTGTGTGTCTAGTATTGGGGTTTGTCTTTGGTCTGTCACCAGTTCTCAAGGATTTGACTGAGTCTATCAGTACAGATACTATTCATGCAATGACGGTAGGTCCAAGAAAATGATATTATTTATAATTACTCTCATAAGGCAAAAACAATGAAAATCACTACCCAGGCATGAAGGCATCTTTAAAATGAATGCAGATTTGTGTTAATTTGCATTAAGTTTAACCTTTACTTTCTCAAAATCAAATAAAGATATTTTCAGCTTTCTTTCACAAAACACTTGAAGTATGATTTCATAATAAGCTATTACCAGGATTGCTTTCACTGAATATGGTCAAATCAAATTGATCACACACAAATTACTTTATTTAACATGGTAGATACACTTAGCGTTGTGCTACTAAGTTTGTAGGTAGTCAATGAAAGAAATGTAACATTGTTGAGAATACCAATTGGCTAGGAGACAAACCAATCAGGACCCAGACAGATACAATTTCTTTGGCCAGAGCAGGAATCGAACCAGCAAATTGCAAGACTAATGCTCTGGGGCCGGTTGTACGAAGCCTGAATAGCGCTATCCACTGGATAAAACGCTATCCAACGGATAAATTCTAAAGAAATCCTTTGGAGTGGATAACTTTATCCAGTGGATAACTTTATCCAAGCTTCGTACAACCGGCCCCAGACCACTCGGCCATGCTTCCCCCTATGTGTGCATTGATTCGTTCATCCCATGTATTACATACAGAATGATTTTAACCCTGTTTCTGATATTTCTAGGCTTTCATGCTTTTGGTGAATCTTTTTTTTCATGACTATGGAGCAAGTGGAGCCATGTAAGTGGATAATGAGTATCTCAGGAAAGCCAAAAAATGACTTGATAGACCTTTTCAGAGTGGTATTATTGATGGATGATTAAGATGGCCTACATGTGGAGAGGGATCTTATCTAACATAATGATGATTATAAAATATTTTGTTAGGGGAGGCAAATGGTACCTTGAAAAGGTAGATCTTGGCACATTGTGACCTGGGTCCTGTTGTTCAATGCCTGAATAGTGCTGTCTATTTATCAGATAAATCCCTATCCAGCACATAAATTGTACAGGGGCCGGTTGCACAAAACCTGAATAAAGTTATCCACTGGATAAAGTTATCCAGTCCATAGACTTTCTTTAGAATTAATAAGCTGGATAGCAATTTATCAGGGAGATTGTGTTATTCAGGCTTCATGCAACCGGCCCCAGAAATCTAACTTTATCCAGTGGATAACTTTGTCCATGCTTTCTACAACTGGCCCCTAATCGTGAAAATCTTGGATGTGTTTTTGATGAGGGTCTTGGATTTTTTTTATTTTTGCAACACTTTGTCTTGCAAGCACACTTCTATTTTTAGACATTCAGGCACATAAACCCACTGATCAAACTTTCTCAGTTGAGTCTAAGTCTCTGGTTAGTTAGAATCCTGGTCTCCGATTTAAGCAAAGGGTTTGGCAGACCTCAGATGTTTCTGTTTGCTAGCTGTCCCTACTTTTTCAGAATAACAATTGTTAATAATGGTTAAAACCAACTTAAAACCTGGCTTTTCAGGAAAGGTTCACATTTCATTATAACTGTCTGTCATTTCATCACTGTTTTGTAACTATTTTAACTGATATCCCTAGTTTTTTTTAAATATCTCAAAATTATCAATTTTTTAGATTTTTTTAAAAATCACATAGGCTTTGAAAATTTCTGAAAATATATATAATTCTTAGTTTTTATAATTTTGTAAAGCATTGTTTAAAGCTACTGGTATTGACGCTATATAAACTATAAAACACATTAATCATTATTTATTTGTTGGACTTCAGAGTGTCCAAAGCAGCATCCTTCAATTCATCCATCTTTGCATCTGTTTGTCTGGCGTCAAGACTTCCGTCTGCGTGGCATGCGTTTGTCACTGTTGTATTTGCCATGCAAGTGTTTGCTTTGTTTCCTACACTGAGAAGTCATCTCAAGGTAAGGCTGTGCACTAGATTTGACTTGATTTGACTTGACTTGACTCAATTTAACTAGACTTGACACGAGTTGACATGATTTGACTTGACCTGACCCAACTTGATATGGCTTTTTTGGGCTAAGAACATAAACACCCATGGCAAGGTTTTTTTTCAATGTGGTCCATTCTAAATACGTCTAAATAAATAAAATAAATAAATACAAAATAAAATAAATATTTTACTCATCTCATCCACATAGTAGTATATTTTTTATTTGGTATTTAAGCTACTACAACCTCCAATCGACTACTTGATTTATAACAAATTTGATTTTTGTTTTCAGGTAGAAGTTAGCTGGATTCATTTGCCATTGACAATGTTACTGGTTGTAGTTTCAACGTCTCTTGTTTATCCACTATCTCTAGTATTTACGGTACTACTAGTGCTTCTTCACGTTACCATCACTATAGCTTGTCCGCTATGGTTTGTCAAGCTACAGAGCCTCAAAAAGTAAGTAAGAGCCGCCTCGAACTATAGTATTTATGGTACAGTTATCTAACAGTCTCAGTCTATAGTTTGTCCGCTATATGGTTTGTCAAGCTATAGAGCCTCAATTAATAAAGAAAAACCTATACAAAAACACACACACAAAATAATAAAAATTATGATAGATATTAGAGTGCACGCACTAAAAGTGTGCAACAGTTGTCACTATGTAGTGGTAAATAGAACTAATTAAACAAAAGAAAACAATAGAATTAGCATAAAATAGCACTATTTAGTGTAGTAGTAGTAGTTTCCATATTGCACTTTTCATGACAATTTTTGTAATTACAAAGACTAATAAATAATAAGATAAAAAAAAATAAACAAATAAGAAAAAAATATAGGTATTTTTAAACTGATAAGTGCGTGAGGGCCAGAGTAGCAGAGCTTTCGAGCTGGTATTTATGTTGCACACTTTTAGTGCGTGCACTCACCCCTCTTGTCCGCTATGGTTTGTAAGGTTCTAATCCTTAAAAAGTAAGAAAAACCGCGTTGATACAATAGAACATTAGAATTTACACCAGTTAAACTTGTCTCTATTACATCTAATGCGTTACTAATAGTTTCTTGTATTTGCAGTAATATCCATGGTCCATGGGACGAGGCGATCATTCAAGACTAAAATAGCCATTCACAGGACGAAAAAACAGACAAAGACGTCGAAAAACCTGCATTAACGAGTCTTCACATAAAGTCAGCAACATCAATGACATTTGTTGGTGCACCTTTATGCAAGTAAAGTTTATCTTGTTAAAAAGTGAATGCCAAGGTTTTGTGAAAAAAATTGGTTTCGAGGGCTGCACGCTTTCATTTATTAAAAAGTTCTTCGCGGTCTTGGCAACCTCACGGGACATATCTGGCATAAATTTGCTTTAAGCTATGAAATTCAAAATCAGAGCGTTTTCACATAACGAGCTATCTTGTGCTAATGAGTTCTAAAAATGCTAATGAGGCTGCGTCCACACTAACCCGGATAAATTTGAAAACGCAACTTTATTTATCCGGTTAGGGCTTCCGTCCACACTAAAACGCATGAACGCAATTTTATAACAATACTATTTTTTACGAGAATTTTTTTTTGTCATGGTATCAGAACAAAAGGTGCGTTTTCAAATGTATCCGGCATAATAGTGTAGCCAGGGTCTGAGCCAAAGCAGCTGTGCTTTGATATCGTTTATCGCCTTCTCTCGTTCCTCTGATGCACAGCTAGCAATGCGGATCTGATGAGATTTAATGAAAGTTTGACTCTTATCCTATTTATGAGGATAATGCTATAGTCAAGTTGTTTTTTTCTTTCTCTTCTTAAAGGAATGCTCAATCAGCTGATTCTCGCGTTTACGTTTACGATAATCAGCTGATCAAACTTGCCTTTGTCTTTGTGAATCAAAGCGTACATTCCCGCGTGCAATTCTCATCAGCATCTTTTTTAGAACGAACTCGTGAAAACGCTCTATTACGTGGCTATAAATATAATATTTTATCATGTTTTATGAAGACAAAAAGAAAAAATTGTCAAGGCCTATTTCAGCTGTAAATTTGTTATTTAATTTGTAACTAGACCCTGGAATCCAGGATTACTGGGCTACCTGGTGTAGTCAGTGGTTACCTGGGGTAGTCAGTTGGTATAGGCCAGATAAAACATCTTTGTTACAAGTGTAATGTCTTTCTCAAAAATTATGATACATTTTACAATACAGCATATAAATTAGGGACTCCGTCAGAAATTAGCAAGGGGGGAGGGGGTGGAAACATAGTAAGGGTCTTAATTTTTTGAGACACCAAAATGGGAGGGTCAAGAAAAAATAAGCTGTAAGATGGAGGCCAGGGTCATTATTTTAACCTAACCGCAAGGAGAGGGTTAAAAAATTTCACTGCCACTGCTCTGGTAGGTTCACCATTTCCCCCCCCCCCTCCCCCCTGCTAATTTCTGACAAGCTCCTTGTACCAAAACTTTGATCATGGTTTCGAAAATGAGTATTTTCAACATTATGACCAAGTAAACCCCAAAACAGTCATTATAGAAACATTTGAAAACCTGTATAGATGAGCACTGAAGATATGGGACACCTTTACTGACATTTTAAATTTTGATAGTATAACCCTTAAGCAAGATGCAAAAACCAACATTTGTTTCCACATCACTTGTGAAGTGTCATATAGTATTAGATATGGAATATTGCACTATTTGAATAACAATCTTCAAACTTTAGCAAAACGTTTAAAAATTCTTACAATATCAAAATTAAAATCATTTCCAAAAGCATCCTTTTCCATGCGTGGGCTTTGTTTAACTTTGTCTATTTGTCCCTCTCGAGCACCAAAAAATTCGTAATTTATTACAGAAATTCGGGAAAATTACTATATACATTATACCATCCCCATTATATTAGGTTATTTTGTACAAAAGGCAATATAACGTACGAAGATCAGCACAAAAAAAAACAAGGTTCTGACAATTACAAATCAATTTATTTTGCAATGATTTCTACAAACACGGAATTTACAAACAATTTCAACTACTTAGTGAGAACAAAATTTAATAGTTTACTTACAAATAATTGTAGAATCTTCCATTAAACTTTGTGCGTAATTTTAACCTTCTTCTTGAAATATTTCCATTATTTAGCTTTATCGTTCTGTCAACTGGGGAAACACGATCGTTCGGCCGGCGCTATTGTCCTGTAATTGTGTCTTTGAAACTTGGCTTTTGAAATTATAAATACATAAACAATCACACAAATATTAATTTCTTCCTTCTAACCATATCTTTTGTGCATCTAAAATAATCAAGAGGAGAACAAACAGTCTGGAATGGTATTTTAACCACAAATGTAGCTTGGCAGTTCCGAAGTAAACAATCTTGAGTGCAGGCGGTACGTCACACCAAACTTGTTCAAAACAGCACAAACACCAAAATGTTCGATGACATTATCCTGAAAAACCCATCAAGTTTCAACCAAGATGAATATGAAGCGACTGTTTTGTTGATTTGTACACCAAAAGTTGACAGTTTTCGCTGTCATGTCATTCGGTCAATTCTCTAAGTACGTCTTTGATCGGAACGTCCGACTGATTTTCACGAATATCCTACATGTGATTTTCAATGAAAAAACTTAGCAATCTCTTTGTTTTTTTGCAGCTGTTACGTCTTCCTCACGAAAAAAAGTTGTAGCTAGCGATATAAGTCTTGTTACTTTCTTTTTTATGGCTGTATTTCTGCTTTACCGAGCAGTTCATAATGGCGGCTCATTTTAACACTAGGCTGCTTCATATATCTCTAATACATTTGATTGGTCAATACACGTGGTCGATTGCGCAACTTTGGCCATTTCGCGAGACGACAGGAAAAAAAAAAAAAAAAACAAACCGAACTTTAGACTGGGTACCTGTGGTACAGGTAGCCCAGTAATTATGTACAAAGAATATTTTATTTTTGTAATGACTGTATTCCTCTACTCAATAAAATGTGTTGTTTAATTGGTTTGTAAACATTATAGCGGAGCTCCGCGCGGAGCACCATAATTTAGAAAATATGGTAAACCATCGAGCTCCTTTGAAATCGACCACAGGAAACCCGGATTTCCAAAATACGTACGCCGTACGTCCGTGTACTACAGGGCAAGGTCGCTGACCAGTTTTTTTTAGTGAACACAAAAACAAATTCACAACAACTTTTTTCCAGTTTATATTTACGGAAAAGTTTCTAGAAAAAGTATTTTTACAATGGGCAACGAGGAAGAAAATGGTTAAGCTAGACTGCGGTTCAAAGAGTTTTGACTGAGAAAGGGAAACAAAGAGGTCGAATTGAAAAAGGGAAAAAAAAGCTACTTACCGAAGAAAAACTTCAAAATATTTTCACTGAGAAAGTGGGTAAAAGTCTCGTGCCGATGTTTTTAACTATTCAAATGTGAAGTCATGCAGAGCTGATAAAATTTTCTTTGGTACTTAAAAGTCATTCAAAGATGGAGATTTTACATTTTATATTTTCTGGAAGAGTTTATTTGACAAGTCAGTGCAAGATGGTAAAGAAGGGCTTCGAGTCTGTGGATTCTTCGTGGCGTTTTTCAATCATTACTTATCGACTAATCTACTCTTAAAAGTAAAATCAACGATGACCAAAAATTCATAAAAACAAAAACAAAACAATTGTGCATATGCAGCAATTTAAAAGAGGTGAAATGCAAGAAGAAAACGCGATCACGAAGATGCCAGTTCAATCTGTTTATTCATCAATTCTTATAGTACGGGCAATTCATAACACGGAGACCTTTAGGATCAATACAGATTTATCAGCTATTCACAACAAAAAATAAGTTTTCATACAATATGTTTGTCAACTAAGCAGGACTGCCAGTACAGGAGTGGATCCAAATGCATGCAAATTTGGCACAATGTATGATCGAGCAACACGATCTAGCCATACTAAGCCGTTCTGTTGAAATGTGTGAAGTTTTTAGAGGCTGTGAAAATGTTTTTTCACTTTTAAAATTCTAAAAACATGAACAAGCCATTATGTAATCAGAACTGAGGAAGAAAATTTCAGACTGGAAAAGTGACAGTTCAGGACTAGAAATGTGACGCCGGTTGATTCTCGGATTTGACGAGAAGTTTATTGAAAGTCACTTTTTTATCCTCCTCAACATATGGCTAAGGTATGTTACATGGCCAGAAATTTCGGACATTGAGCCCGCGATCGCAAAGCGGAGTTCCCCAATCGAACTACTTTGATATTACATTAAAAAATATATAAAATGTATGGGAGACGACAAGATTCATGTAAATAAAACCTTGGGGATATTTTTTTTTCATTTTGCCAAGTTTGAATTGAATTCTATATCTAATTGCTATTTCACACAAACTATAAAAAAAGTCAAACTTGATGGACTTACTTTTCCTTTCCATGTCATTAATTTTGCCATTCGCTATCGCCGATCTTCCTAACATCTACCTTAGAATAGCCAGAAGTACCCATACTTTTTCACTTGGTTCCAAAAAATCCTTCACTAATTTTTAATTTGCCAAGTTCGATCTAAGTAGAGTAATGTTTCCTTTATTCGCTTTCGAAGAAATTTGAATTCTTTAGCATCGACAAAGTTTTCCATTTTGCAGCCGAAGTTTGTCATTTTTCACAATACCGAGTGTATCCTACTTCCCGAAGGCCAAGATGACTCACGGAATCGCCGCTTTTTTGGTGTGTAAAAGACATTTTCTGAGCGTGTTTGATACCAAAATAAACCTCTATAATAGAGCTTACCTTTGCTGCAAAGATTCCTGGGATTACTTCCAAAGGAGTCCCAAAATCAGTGACAAATGCCCGTGCACTTTTACTTCCGGTGAGATCAAATTTGGCGCGAATTTTCGAAAAAAAAAATTAAAATGTCGGATCAGTTTGGTTGTTATGATTTTGAAAAGCTACAAAGCACTTTAAGAATTGATTCTAACTCTAGTCTTAACTATGTAAGACAATGAAACGTTAATGCAAGAGAAATTTCATTCACAATTCACATAAATAATGAGTGTTTAAAAAGGTGGCATGAATTATCAAGGACAAGAAAGGTACGATTCACTGAAATATTGAATGTTTTCTTGGGCGCCAAGTATGGCATTCAAGTAATACAAGACTCGGAAAGGCTTGAAGAGCAACTAAGGAAGCGTGCATCAGAAGCAAACAGTACCCTAAGGGGAAAAACAGGTAGAAAATACAATCAAGCAAAGGCAGCTGTCAGATCTAAGCTGAGAGATATACTTAGACCAGAGACAAGTAATACTATTGTACAACTATGGAAGGTAAGAATGAACCATAACATGCTTTATTTCATAGATAGATTTTCACAAAAACTGTATGTTATATTTTTGTAGGATTTTGATGAGCTGTATCAGTTGTAGGGCAAATAAACCCATCACAAGAACAAGTTTCAGAATATTTTGAAAAGGTACATAACATTGCATAATATTAACTAAATTACCCTAGGATAATTTAGCTAGCTAGTATTATGCCATTAAAATTATAAAATCAATCTGTTATTGAATAACATTATTCTTCATTAATTAATTTTGTGCTAGGCAAAGGCCTGGGTAAACCTGTTTACATCACTGGGAGGAAAGCGTGAAGGATATGAAAAAGCGAGAGTCACGCCGTACATGCACGCTATGGTCTACCATGTGCCAAGGTTTATGAAAAAACAAAATGGCATTAAAAAATGTACAGGACAAGTTAAACATAATAAAATACTATAGCCCATTGTAAAGTGATATTATATTAAAATCTAACATGAATACATTTCAACATAATTTTCAGGTGTTGAAAAAAATTATGATGATTGTCAATGAATCCACCTTAACAAATCAAACAGATGGGATTCTGCAAAAGATGTCCTTTTGGTTGGTAAGAGGATGGAGCTGCTGACTAAATTTGAAAGGACCCCCAGGGGTACAGGAATCAAAGAAAGCAGAGCAAAAAGAGCACGACTATGCACTGAGCAAATAACACCAACAACTCCTGAGCAAACACTGGAAATTGCAACTGAACTAACACCTGAATTTCTTAAAAGTAGACTTAGAGCGATGGGTGTTAAAACAAGAGTAAGATCCGTGAAAAGATTACAAGAATTATATGAAATTGCTCTACAATCTGCAGCATCAGAGTGACTTGAATAGTACATGAATAACAACAAATTAGAGCAGTTTGACCGTACCAGTCTGACCATACCATACCGTAACCATAATTTTGTAAATACATTCAAAATGTTTGCCATAACTGTACCAAAAGTGTTATGGTCAGTTTCCCACTCATATGAAAACTGCTCTGATACCACAGGTTCTTAAATTCACAATGACTATTAGTTTATTATATCCTATCCTATCATTCTGAAACACATTTTTTTCCTTTAATTGTTTTCATAAGATTGCTGTTTGACCTAAATGATTTGTAAATAAAAATACTAAATACTACGTTGAAATAATGAACCATCATGAAATTTAGAACACATTTTCAGTATGACATGGTCTCTTGACTATTTTAATACACAATTTCTCTAATGGAATCCAAGCTGATGGTTTTAAATGATTTCCTTCATAATTATAATGAGCTGGACTCCATGTTAAAACTGGTTTTACTTTAAAGGGGAAATCAACAGCCTGCCCCTGACCATGTTGATCTGAATAATACCACCAGTGATGAGGTAATGAAGTTAGATGAGAGAGATCTTGCTTTTGATAACACGTGTGTCTCTTGTGATTTGTTATGATACGATATGTTACCCTTGTTATGAACAATATATTGCCACACATCATGGTTCATATCCATATACATTGGTGCTCTAGCCATGGATTTCAGACAGCTTAATACCAAATGAAAAAATTGTCTTCCAGCTTCAGATATTTTTTCCTTATCTATTCTTGGTGGGCTTTCATAGTATCTAAAATTAATCATCAACAGAAAAAGATTAAGTTTACTAAGACCTACTTATCATTGTGTTATCAAGCAAAATAAAGCTTAAATACTGTGTGCAAAAATAGCAGAACAAATTTCATTTATTAAGACCATTTATAGGGAACTTCGACAATATACAACAGTAAAATTAGAATGTGATGTAACTTTAGTAGTTGCAAGAAAATGTATAACTTTCAAAATTAAGTTGATATTAAACAAAATAATACTGTATGGATTAGCTTATTTCGTTGAATATTACTTATTGAGTCCATGAACAAAACTGCAAGGGCCAATCTTTTCACTTTATAAGAAATTGCTCCTCCGGTAACGAATATTTTGGAATTATATTAATGGTTAAGCCAAGTCTATAAAGTTTGACATGCAACAAAACATCGAACGATAAAAGATCACTCACCTTATTTATTGTTCTTTTAGAGATTATTCTTTCAACTTCAAAATAATTTGGATATGTTTTCTGTTTTCATGTAAAATAACCGACGAAATGTTGTTTAATTGCTGATAGTAACCATCGTCATAGCGTTTCTCTCTGAGGGTCGCCATATTGTTATCTATCTCGGATGGGGAATTCCGCTGACCTAACCGCGGGCGCAAAATTACCGCAATTTCTGGCCATGTAAGATTTTTGCCGATCTTCCTTTAATTTGTTTTTAATATCCATATGAAAGCAAGCTATTTCTCCATCGGCATTGATGATTCTTGTAATTCTTTGATTTGTTATGTTTTTGTTTTGAAAAGTTAATCTTGAAATAAAAGTTCATAAGCAAGCAAATAGGATAAATATACTTTAATAGGATATTAGTTGTCTAGCTATTTTTTAAAAATGCACAGCCGTGTTAGATAGATAGATTACCAATAATTTGTTCATCATACCTTTCATGAGAAAATTCAAGTTTTTTTCGATTTTTATTACATTTTTTTAACCTAAAAGAGAGCGTGATAAAACGAACAGAATTTGTTTACAACTCAAAAAGCCATGTTAATGCTCTTCTAACTTCTCATTGGATAATCAATTTTAATTGACAAGTCACGTTGACTGTCAAATACGGTCGGATATTTTTTCGAGTTTTTGTGCACATTTCTTGCGTAAAATGTTGTCGCGTGCATAAAGATTTGAATACTTCAATCGATCTTCTTAATCACTCACTCATTCATTTAACCATTTTAATTGCTCATTTTTTGTTATATTATTTTCTTTTGATGGTTGTTTGAATAGATTAATCAATAAATTCATTTATTTATTTGCTATTTCATCTATAGCCATTTTTGATTAATTCTGCATTGATCAACAATTTTAATAAAAGATAGTGAATAAATGAATGAATGAATGGGCATTCCATTGTCTATAACAATCCTATTTATAAATCGGAGCTCCGCTGTTAGGTTTACCTAATTTTTATATTAGCGGAGCTCCGCGCGGGCCGAAGGCCCGCGCAAGCGGAGCACCATAATTTAGAAAATATGGTAAACCATCGAGCTCATTTGAAATCGACCACAGGAAACCCGGATTTCCAAAATACGTACGCCGTACGTCCGTGTACTACAGGGCAAGGTCGCTGACCAGTTTTTTTTAAGTGAACACAAAAACAAATTCACGATAACTTTTTTTCCATTTATATTTACGGAAAAGCTTCTAGAAAAAGTATGTTTACAATGGGCAACGAGGAAGAAAATGGTTAAGCTAGACTGCGGCTCAAAGAGTTTTGACTGAGAAAGGGAGACAAAGAGGTCGAATTGAAAAAGGGGAAAAAACCTACTTACCGAAGAAAAACTTCAAAATATTTTCACTGAGAAAGTGGGTAAAAGTCTCGTGCCGATGTTTTTAACTATTCAAATGTGAAGTCATGCAGAGCTGATAAAATTTTCTTTGGTACTTAAAAGTCATTCAAAGATGGAGATTTTACATTTTATATTTTCTGGAAGAGTTTATTTGACAAGTCAGTGCAAGATGGTAAAGAAGGGCTTCGAGTTCGTGGATTCTTCGTGGCGTTTTTCAATCATTACTTATCAACTAATCTACTCTTAAAAGTAAAATCAACGATGACCAAAAATTCATAAAAACAAAAACAAAACAATTGTGCATTTGCAGCAATTCAAAAGAGGTGAAATGCAAGAAGAAAACGCGATGACGAAGATGGCAGTTCAATCTGTTCATTCATCAATTCTTATAGTACGGGCAATTCACAACACGGAGACCTTTAGGATCAATACAGATTTATCAGCTATTCACAACAAAAAATAACTTTTCATACAATATGTTTGTCAACTAAGCAGGACTGCCAGTACAGGGAGTGCATCGAAATGCATGCAAATTTGGCACAATGTATGATCAAGCAACACGATCTAGCCATACTAAGCCGTTCTGTTGAACTGTGTGAAGTTTTTAGAGGCTGTGAAAATGTTTTTTCACTTTTAAAATTCTAAAAACATGAACAAGCCATCATGTAATCAGAACTGAGGAAGAAAATTTCAGACTGGAAAAGTGACAGTTCAGGACTAGAAATGTGACGCCGGTTGATTCTCGGATTTGAGCAAAAGTTTATTGAAAGTCACTTTTTTATCCTCCTCAACATATAGCTAAGGTATGTTAACATTCTTTGCCGATCTTCCATTAATTTGTTTTTAATATCCATATGAAAGCAAGCTATTTCTCCATCGGCATCGATGATTCTTGTAATTCTTTGATTTGTTATGTTTTTGTTTTGAAAAGTTAATCTTGAAATAAAAGTTCATAAGCAAGCAAATAGGATAAATATAGGATATTAGTTGTCTAGCTATTTTTAAAAAATGCACAGCCGTGTTAGATAGATAGATTATCAATAATTTGTTCATCATACCTTTCATGAGAAAATTCAAGTTTTTTTCGATTTTTATTACATTTTGTTAACCTAAAAGAGAGCGTGATAAAGCGAACAGAATTTGTTTACAACTCAAAAAGCCATGTTAATGCTCTTCTAACTTCTCATTGGATAATCAATTTTAATTGACAAGTGCTATTTTTACCATAGATAACAAGGTAGGGAAGCCACGTTGACTGTCAAATACGGTCGGATATTGTTCGAGTTTTTGTGCACATTTCTTGCGTAAAATGTTGTCGCGTTCATAAAGATTTGAAGACTTCAATCGATCTTCTTAATCACTCACTCATTCATTTAACCATTTGAATTGCTCATTTTTTGTTATATTATTTTCATTTGATGGTTGTTTGAATAGATTAATCAATTAATTCATTTATTTGTTTGCTATTTCATCTATAGCCATTTTTGATTAATTCTGCATTGATCAACAATTTTAATAAAAGATAGTGAATAAATGAATGAATGAATGAGCATTCCATTGTCTATAACAATCCTATTTATAAAATCGGAGCTCCGCTGTTAGGTTTACCTAATTTTTATATTAGTTACAAATACGCCAATATAATTCTCACGACACAAGAATATTTTTCAAACCCCGGCTACACTAACCCGGATAAATTTGAAAACGCAACTTTATTTATCCGGTTAGGCCTTCCGTCCACACTAAAACGCATGAATCCGAAATAATTTTATGCTAATTCTATTGTTTAACGAGCAATTTTTGTCACGGTATCGGAACAAAAGTTGCGTTTGCAAATTTATCCGGCATAGTGTAGCCAGGGTTCATTCAGTACGCAACAATGATACTTTTACAGTTATTAAAAAAAACTTTTACTTCTTACAGAAATATACATTTCACAATGCAAGAGTTTCTCAGTGTCATATGAAAATGTAATTCTCATTTCACAAGACTTCTCAGTGTGCAAGAAATATTTTCACTGAAATTACCACAAAAAAAAAAAAAAAAAAAAAAAACGAGAATTCTATACTAGGACGTATTATTATTGTTAAAAGACAGGTTTTTTCTTTTGAGACCAGTCCTTAACCCTAACCATTTTCATTATTCCTCGTAAAAATTACGTTATTTAGCGCCAAAACTAAGCCCAATGTTGAGAGAATGCAAACTTGCAACTTTGCAGTTCCGAGTGCACGCCCGGGAGTGCATGCCACATAAGCGTGAGACAATTCTCAACTATGTAGCGCCTAAAGATTTAGGCATCAACTAACTATAAGAATTCGCCGAAGCATAAACAATTAGAGCGTTTTAAGGCTGATTTACACGGTACGATTTGTCGCGTGCGATTTGTAGTATACAACTAGTCGTGAGGTTCAAAACGTTCAAAACTAGTCGTAGGACATTCTAAAACAAGTTTTAGAGCGCGAGGGACTAGTTTTAGATGTTACGACTAGTCGTATACTACAAATCGCACCGTGTAAATCGGGCTTTAACATAACGATGTGTCTTATGCTTATAAGTTCTAAAAAATGCTAATGAGCCAGAGGAGCTCTGCTAATGAGCATTGCACGTGGGAATGTACCGGCGTAGATGCACAAAGACAAAGGTTATGGTGAAAGTTTTACTTTTCGCTGGAAAAGCATAAAATGTTCGTTTTACCTACTTTGTTGCGTATGTTTATGTTATCGATGCTTTTGATGCATCTACGCGTACATTCCCACGTGCAATGCTCATTAGCAGAGAACTAATTAACACAAGATAGATCGTTATGTGAAAACGCTATGTTGTCCAAAGGAAGGCATCTTTATGTAATTCCTTTATAGCATTGTGTTTATGTCTCGGCGAATTCTTAGCTGATAAGAATTATTTCACACTTATGTGTCGTGCGCCCTATTTGTACAATTCATATTTTTGTTCTATTTATATTATTAAATTATAATTTTGAACATAATCTATTCGCTAAAATGTTGTCTTGTGCTTCTTGACTTCAACCATCACGTGATGTATATTGATCAACTCGCTTCTGATTGGTAAACGTTTGTATGGATGTTGCGATAGAATCTTTTGGAAACGATGATAATATTGGATTAGCTGAGTCAAGGCAGCCTGGAAAAAAAACATAGTTACAGTTGTTAAAAGTGGGCTTAAAAGGTCCAGCATAAAAAAATTCTTGTTTTATAGAGCAAACGCAGGGAAACAATGAAATAAAAACCAAATACTAACAAACAGTAGTTAGGGACGGACCATTAGATATTTGAAGGGGGAGGGGGTTGGGCAAATACCAAAAAAATATAGGGCAAAGCCTTAAACCGCCACGAGACCAAAGAACGTACAAAAATTTGTATTTTGTCTCAAGTGTTCTGTCGAAGATTGTAGCTGGTTAATTTTGATGCAACTTACTTGAAGAATTGTTGTGCCATTTTTAAAGTTGGAAAAGGAACGCATTATCTCCTGGTTTATATTTTCGATTGACTTTTTCCAGTCAGCAGCAAAACCACGAACCAGCTGTTGGATCCTTCCTGGAAAACAAAAAGAAAACAAGTTATATGATATGTACAATAACGTACGTTCCGAGTCGAAATGCCGTTGGCAGTTGAAATGTTTCAGTAAATAAATGTTTCTTACACAATCAGAATGTGTGTGTGTTTTTTATTTCCTAAAAAAAGTTGCGATCGCTCAACTCGCTCGCCGAGGCAGAATTTGAGCGATCCCAGCAATTTAGATCAGCTTGTTTGGTGATCGTAGCGATCGGATGAAAAACAGGCTTTTCTAAACTGTCATTAATGAAAAGAAGAAGCAAGTTTATTTGCATCCGGCATCATAACAGAGCAACTCTTAGTTTGCTTTACGAAATTGCTTATTGGCCATTTTTCCTTTTTGACATGACTTACTTTCATCGGGTCTAATAACCTGTCCTTGACCTCTTTCCAGAAGCGGTTCTGTTTCTTTTACAAAAGCTATCATACCACCAAAGGCTGGGGAAAGGACCTTACATAAAATGCACGCAAAATAATCACGATTAGTCTTACTAGTTAAAAACTATATTGTACACTGTATCGTTCGTTTTCGCAAGAGTGATGAACCTTACTACAGTAATACGGCAGATACTTTGGTTAACAGAGCAAAACCAGTTTTTCGTTTGATACTCTGATCAAAACACGATGTTGAGACTGAACATGAGAGGGACGATATCATTGATGTCATAGGAAAAAAAACAATCAAAATCCCACTCCCGCTTGTTATTGATAATCCCACATCCTGGTTCTTTTTGGCTAAAATATCGTGCCCCGCCTACGAAATCCCTCATCGGCCATAATGGGGACCCTCTAGGTGCTTGTACATCGCGATCACCGAGTACAACTGAAACAAGCTGAGTTTAATGCTTTCAATGCCAAAATGTTGTTAGTGTTAATGCATACCTCTTCAACAAACTCTCCTATTCTTGCTGTTAGCAGCTGTTGAAACCCCTCGACTTCTTTAGAGTCTTCTGAAGTCCGTTCCTGTGATAGATAGTGAATAGACCAGTTTCAAGTTCTTTGTTACTCAGACTAAGCCTCAATTGTAAGTAAATTAACGAAAGAATCAAGACAAAACCATTGGTATTGGTGCATTCCCACGGGATAAAAAAGGGCATATCACATACTATCGAGGCTTATTATGAACAAAAAGAACATGAAATTGGACTATTGAGAGGTTGGAAAAGGAGTACAAACACTAAAAGTGTGCAACACAAATCCCACCGATAAATAGTGTTATTTACTGCTAATTCTATTGTTTTCTTTTGTTTAATTAGTGATATTTACTGCTAAATAGTGACAACTGTTGCACACATTTAGCGTTTGTACTATACTTAACTGACTAATTTACTAAGTTTCTAAAATAATTGAACTACCCATGGTTTCGTTTGGGTTTTCTCATTTGCGTATGTAATACTAGTATAAATATTGTTGGAAAACAGCTCAGGTAGAAATTGTTTCGAGGTAAAAATGACCGAGTGATAAATTTTTTTATAGGCTGACCAAAAATCAGTCAATAAGCATGTGATTAATTAAAATGATAATATTGAAAACACAAAATTTTACTAATACAGCGAAAAAATCGGAAATGCGCGTAAGCGTGTGAGGTAGATATTTGTTGCGATTGAAATGTGCGAGTCATAAAGTCCAAATCAATCTTCATTTTCAAACCAGAACAAAATACTTTGTGACGTTACGCATTTTTTATCGCTAGTTCGTTTTGATTTCTTTTCAACATGCTCTGTATATAGCCAACTGGTTTGTCTCCTAGCCAGTTGGGATTCTTAACAATGTTATGTTTGAATTTATTAGTATTCAGTTTCTGATTTGTCATCGAGACATAAATAAAGTTGGTCTATTTATTTGTTTATTTTCAAATTCCATCAACCGCAAATACAATGTTGACTTCAGTGTTTGTCAAAGCAATTATGGTAAATTTAACGCTCACCATTGTTATGAGCTTGGGCAGGGTCGGTGGATATCATTCATTGAACGAAAAAAATGCATTTTCCCATATATTTAGTCCAGGATTGTTGTGCTACAGAAAAAAACCTCTACAGACTGATATGGTTCGTATGATAAAACATAAAATGATTACCACTCACCATCAGAACAGCCAACATCATGTCGTAGTTATTGATAAGGAATATGAGCTGGTCTTTTCGAGGAGGGAATTCAGCTGCCATCTTCAGAATGAAGTTTTCTACTTCATTTTGCAGAGAAGCCAACACTCTATTTACCTGATCAGAAGTGAAAAACAGTCATTTATCTTTTCAAAGATTGTGTAGTAGACTTAGACAGGGACGGCAGAGCGTATCGATCATATATGGCTAAGTGAGTGATTGGCCACCTGGAAACAAAACATAACACTCTTACCCTCTCTTCTGGAAAACTTTCATTTAGACTAACAATAGCAGCTGAAAATTCGGCATATCTTCTTGTTATCTGAAAATGGAAACAAATTATACATATAAAACTTTTGTAACATATCAGAAAAGATAGTAGTTCCTTCAGTATTACACTGGTCTTCCAGGAAGCCGACTGTGCACGCATCCCCCCCCCCCCCCCCCCCCTCATTCCATATCATTCTCATTTTTACGGGTATAGTCAAAGCTACTACAAGCTACACAGAATGATGGATTATGGCATTAAAACTTGTTTATGCGAGGGATACTGCGGATTAAGACGTGTCTTAGACTAATGGTCTGTGAATTTGATTTCATTTGAAAGGTTGCAAGAGCTTGATTCCATCTTGGAATCATCATCCTTTGCATTTAAACAATAGATTGTACTGATATGACGTCATAGTGAAATAGCCTATTGGAGGTTTAGCATTGTACTTACATAGTGCGGTCTAATGTCAATAGTTCCTAGTTTCTGTGGGTCTGTGCTTTGAACACTTTCTATGTTCATCTCCACGATGCTGGTAAAACGTGGCCAGAACATCTCCAGTAAGGTATCCCAGTATCTACACAAAACAAGAATGATTCATCATAAAGAGAGTACAACGCACATTATCGTGAGACAATTCTTTACTATTTAGTGCTAGATAGTTATCCACTAGAGGGTTTTCACATAACAACCTATCTTATGCTAGAGTGCAAACAATTTATCCGTGAAACACTAATTACTAAATAGTACAAAATAGTGCTAATTAAACAAAAGAAAACAATATAATTATCATAAAATAGTACTATTTAGTATTACTAAAGTTTCACGGATTAATTGTTTGCACTCTAATAAGTTCTAAAAAATGTTAATGACCAAAGGAGCTCTGCTAATGAGCATTGAACGTTGGAATGTACGCTTTGATGCACAAAGACAAAGGAAAGCTCAATCAGCTGATTATCGCGTTTACGTTAACGATAATAAGCTGATCAAACTTGTCTTTGTCTTTGCAAATCAAATCGTATCTTCCCACGTTCAATTCTCATTAGCATTTTTTAGAACTCATTAGCATAGGCTACAATCTTGGACAAAATGACTTGAGACTGCGTGCACAAAAACGGATATTTTTTATTCAATGCATTTTACACATTCATGCGCATTTTTCAGACATGTGACCCCCCCCCCCCCCCCCCCATCTCAATGTTGTTGCCCGGATAGCAGCTATCCCAAGCGTGATTTCTAAACTAAAACAACATTGTTCTGGGGGGGAGGGGGTTAGCAACAGCCACAAGACCGAAAAAACGTACAAAAATGTGTGTTTTGTCTCAAGTGTTTTGTCCAAGATTGTAGCTCGTTTTGTGAAAACGCTCTAATAGGGCGTTTTCACATAACGTTAACACATATCGTTAACGTAGACGTGATAATCAGCTGATTGAGCTTTCCTTTGTCTTTGTAAATCAAAGCGTACATTCCCACGTGCAATGCTCATCAGCATTTTTTAAAACCCATTAGCAGAAGATGGCTCGTTATGTGAAAACGCTTTACTAAGGGCCTGTTTATATGAGTGGTAAACCGGGCTGGTTTCTTTTCTTTTTACATTCTGATAGCTTGAACAAAAAAGAAACCACTCCGCTAAACCGGGCTGACTCACTCCATATAAACCACAGCCCATAAGTAGTTAAGAATTCTTTCACATTAATGTGGCGTGCACTTTATCAAAACGGGCAATCCAAATCATCACTATAACGATGATATTAATGGAGCCAGTGGTGGCGACTGCTCTGAAGTGAATGTGTGAATGTGATCTTTTATCAAAAAAAGGCATTCGGAATTGCCCTCAAGCACTATGATGTCATGGCTTGTTTACATGAATAAAAATGCATCTAGTTCTGGCGTAATATTTTTCCTTTAATACATTTGGCATTGTACTTAAACTTATAATTTGTTTCAATATTATAAGTGAACTTTTACCCTATTTTTCATTGATTTTAAAATGTTAAATCCCCTCTTTTGCCCATGATTCTTAGCATTTCAACAATAGATTTGTTTACATGTGACGTCATAGTGGTTGTGGTTAATTCAAACGGTCTTAATAGCAGAAATATTTGTGGGAAAGAAAGCGCCCTTAAGCTCATTCAATTTACACAGTGTTTAAATTACCAATTATATATTTTACATTCATATTCCCTCCCCCACCCCCTGAGAATGAACAAAGCCATACTCACTTGTCAAGGGCAGGGACGCTTCTCTTGTGCATAAGGATTCTGTATCGATGAATAATATGAATGCAGAGAAACAGTCCAATGGCATCGTAACAGCTTTCTATGTACGTATCCATTTGTTTCTAAAATATGATATTTTACATATTATAAACATTAGATAAGAAATAAATCCCTTAGACAATTGATGTAAGGGAGGAAATTCCATAAGCCTCTCCTATCAAAAAAAGGTTTTAGTTTCTAGTGGAAATGAAAATCTTGAACTATTAAAAATTATTTTACAATGCAAGATCACAAAAATATGTATATAATATATGCGTCTGACTTTTAAAGGTGAAATACGGCTGGGTATTTGCACTCCACTTTGACCATATATGGAAGAATGATGTAATACTCATCAATCACCATATCATCATCATCATCATTATCACAGCCTTATCATCATCACCATCATTATAATCATCATCAACATCAAAATCATCATCATCATCAACATCACAATCACCATCATCACAATCATATTCATCACAATTTCCATCATCACAATCACCATCATAAAAATCATATTCATCGCCATCATTGTCATCACCATCATAAAAATCATATTCATCACCATCATTGTCATCACAATCATATTCATCACCATCATTGTCATCATTTATTATCAATGTTGCATACCAGAAACAATGACAGGGTTTTCCCCAATACTTGTGTGAACAGATCCTTGGCATGGTTTCCTTGCACCATGAAGAAATCGGACAAAAACAAGTACTCACGGCAGCAATTGTCAAGCAAAGCATAATGCATACTGCGGAAAAGGCTTTCAAATGAATACTGCAATACAATGAAGACACTGTCATAACCAAGGGTAATTAACACTGTCTGATATCTAGCTTACATAATATTTATGCAGTGACTATTTTGTTCTCTGTCTGTCTGTGTTGAGTTCTGTTGGATTGTTTGTCTACTTGCTTGCTTGTTTTCTGCTGACAAATTTTAAAGCCTGAGTGTGTTGATGATCTATCTTTCTCTCATCATGGCTAGTTTGTCTACTTGCTTGCTTGCTTGTCTGTCTGCAGTTTTGTTTGCTTGCTTGTTTGGTTGCTTGTTTGCTGCTCACATGTTGTAAAGTTTGTGTCATTGATCTATCTTGTTCTCATTCTGTACATCATTCTGACAGTTTATTGCTATCTTTTCATTAAATTCACTGTTTTGCCAAACATTCATGTTTTGTCTGCTTCTTCAAACATGTGTTTGCTAGCCTCTAAATAATATCAATGTTTCTCTGGTCACAAAAGTGTTGTGTGATGAGCCTTTAAATGCCCCTTAGAGACTACCAGTCAAGTTTGTCTTATTGTCTGTTCTTTTATGAATAAGTTGTTCTACAGCTTCAAAATTCCTTGAATGATCTGTTTGGGGCAGGTTGTATGAATCATGGATAAGGTTATCCACTACAAGGGCTGTTTGCATGAAGCCTGAGTAGCACTATCCATAGATAAATCCCTATCCAGTGGATAAATTCTATAGAAAATTCTATGGAAAGGATATCTTTATCCACTGGATTATTTGTGCTACCGGTCCCAGAGGATTTCTTCAGAATTTATCCACAGGACAGGGATTTATCCAGTGGATAGCGTTATTAATGCTTTGTACGACCGGACACTACTTGTTTGCACCATGATTTTGATTCACCTTTTTCTCACTTTTCTGTGCAGCATGTGGTACAATGATTGGTTCCTCTAGTTCTGTTGTCAATACACTGCCACGGTTACCAAGAGTAAATATTGTTGATCTGTTCTTTAAGATTGGTTTAGATGAAAAGAATCCTACATAATTTATACAAGAAAATAATAAGGTCATTTGGTATCTAAAACTTATAAGGGGATCAAAACACCTAGCACAGTCCAATCCCATGCTCCAAAATATCAAACACTCAATAGGCTTAGCAAAATTTTGACACCATATCAATTGGTCAATATTTGACACTAAAAGCTGGGTTCAAAATGACTGATTGATGCAAACATGATGTCCAAAATTTTACACGTTTTCAGAAGAGAATCCTCTTATGAGTTAATAGTCCAGTTTCATGTTCTTCATTGCTCAGGCTAAGCCTTGATAGTATGCGATATATTCTTTTGTACGAGGTACATCCCGTGGGAAAGCACCAATCCAAAAACAATATATTTATTAAATACCAATGGTTTTGTCTGGACTGTTTTGTTGATCTACCATAAATTGAGGCTTTGCCTGAGCAATGAAGAACTTGAAACTGGTTAATTTAGCAATTTTGTCATCAGCATCACCACCACCATTACCATCATCATCACCATCATTATATTCAGAATACTAATAGTAGTAATAAATGTTGAATAAATCAATGATAATGATGACAATAATGCTATAAACGTCTACCTTTTCTGGCATTGTCTTCAACACCTATCAGATCCTCTTTGTCAGCAACTTCTTCATACTGTAATGTATACGTCAAATAATCAACTCATACTGACTCATACTAGTCTACACAGTGGTTTAGTTTTTGATTTTCTTCAAACTGTTTGGAAAAATGTGAAACGAGTTTGTTTAAATTACTTTATCTGTCATGCCACAAGGGTCTTACTTCAAGGTGTTTTACATAGTTACTGACTCATACCAATCTACACTGTCTTCATCATATGGGGGACATTTTGTTCTAGTTTTGATTTTCATATGATGATATTTATGTAAAATATGATTGCAGAAATAATTCAGCTGTACCTGTAACTTCATCAGCTTTGATATGTAGCTTTTAAAATATGAGAAATAGATCTTGCTCATGGTGTCAATGTATTCATCTTTGATCTCTCTAGCAACTTGTCGATGATGGGCCAGTAAAAACTCATTGAAGTATCTATAAGAATAATACCCGAAATGATATTATTAGATAATCTAACTTATACACTCATGTCTACAGAGGCATTTCACATGATGGTTATCAGGAACAATAGAATCATGACTAAAATCATTTACATTAGAAAGAGTTTATTCTCTCTGAGGAAAACTATCACTTTTTTGGTTATATCTTTTAGGGGTTGAATAGCATTGAAACTCATGATTTTGTAATCTTTTAGAGATGAAAAATTTGCAAAGCCACGCCCTTTTGAAAAACATCCAGTATCTTTTAGGGGTATTTTTGGAAAATTCCGACTTGCATCCCCGATCGTTTATCCCCCGATTCCCCACCCAAGGAAATGTACATTACCTATGTTTGAGTAGAGCATTCTGTGGTACTTGATAATTGGTATTTGGTCTTCTAAAGGAATAGATCTTTTGTAGGATACATTCTCTTATCTTTTGTACAGCCTAGAGTGTGTTATGTTAGGAATAACAGGGATTAATGAACAGGTATTGTGAACATGCTAGATTAATGTTATGGTTGTCAAGAGATTTTTAAAATTATTTTAGACATGTTTCGAGGTGACCCACCCCATCGTCAAAGATATGATGGAAACGCAGCTGAATTGTGAAGTGTACGCCGACTGTGAGAATCCCAGAGCGATATTTTTCTCTATAGATAAGTTGAACACCGTAAATATGTACGCTTAGGGATTTTTATATTTTATTTATCGTGCAACCAGTCATTTCATTAATAACTTTAATTTTATGTCAAAGATTATCATAAATGTATATTTATATATAAGTGTGTAGTTTTTGAGTTTTTGTTTACTTGCTTTTCTTCTAAAGCCCAGTTTGTCAGGCCTTTTTGACATGTGTTGAGTTTGATTAAATGTACATATTCAACAATATCGCTCTGGGATTCTCACAGTTGCCGTACACTTCACAATTCAGCTGCGTTTCCAGCGTGGTTGTCCTTGTGATGTAGTGGTTAAAACGTCGGACTAGAATACCGAAGACATGGGTTCAAATCTTGCCAAGGGCGTATGATAGTTTTCTCTTAACATTTCTTGTCTCACATTACCTTGACTTTGAGTTTCTCCAAGATATCCCCGACATCGTTACATGAAAGTGCATTCTTAAATGACTGCTCCTTAACAAAGTCTATCTTGTGATGAAGCTCATGAAGTTGTTCAATAAAACTCTGATCTGTGACTTGAGTTTCACAGATGTGCCTGCATGAAAAAAAGAAACATATTAAATGAAGTTCAATAGGGGGTGTAGTTTGTTCAAAATCAGAAATGTCACAGGATATCCTAGAAATGAAGTGGAAAAACAAAAAATCTTGAAAATGTGACATCTCAAGAAGAGGTAAAAATTAACTCGCTCTGTAGGTACATTTTTGCAAATCTTTAGTTAGAACTCAGATTGAAAGATGCAGACTGTGGATTTGCTATTTTTTCCTGCTCAAGACTTATTCACACTGACTCCCAACCTGTTCTTATCATTATCAATGCATAACTTGCAAGTGAATTGTTGCAAAATGTATATTTTCAATGAGGAAGGAAAACCAGAGAGAAACTGGGGAAAAGCCCTATGGCATAAGAAAAAGAACAATACAGCTATAGCAAACTGTGAATTAGTTGTGTGACAGAAGTCCAGGAAGTAAAATGTTATTGTTATAGGTAGAAAAATCCTTGTGCATTCTCATTCTTATTCTGGGTGCTTTATGCCAATTAAATTGAACTTTAAACCACTCCTGGTTTGTTATAAAGTTACATGTATGTATTGCATTAACTCTACTGACATATAATCCGTGCTCAAGCTGGGACTCAAACTAATCTGGCAACATGGAGGCAATTTAGCTTACTTGATCATTGTATCAGTGACCATCATTTCATCAATAAACTGGCTCAATTCTCCTCTTATTGCCTATAATGAAAGCACAGCATATTACACATATCCAATTACTAACTCAATTATCTTATAGTCTTTTAAATTGATCTAAATTCCTTTGTGTCTAAATTATCCTTGGCCTTCCTTCTAATTTTTTTTTCTTTTGAATTTTCTCTTTACATTCTTCCTTTCTTTTCATGTTCTTTTTTTGTTATTTCACTTTCATCTACTATAACTTTAATTATCATCACTTGTTCTTTCATTTGTCTTTCAGTTTTTTTCCTCATCTTCCTTTTGCACTTGCCTTAATTTTCTCCTTCATTTATTTTTCACTCCTTTCAAGTTCATGCAGGGGTGGAATTCAACTTTTACAATGTCAGTCACTATCCTTTCAAAATTCCTGGAACAGATGTTAAATTTCTATCTTTCTACCCTTGTATCCTTCCATACTCCTTCTACTATTAGTGGTATATATGGCTGCAAACTGTTCATCATTTTGGTGTTTAGTTATTTAATATCTTTACCTGTCTGTTTTTTAGTTTGATGTTCATTGATAAAGACTGCTCTTGTAGGGTTTGGATCTCAGAGCTGATACTACCAAGACTTTCCTGAAATTATCACAAAAAATTGTAATTATAATTTATTCATCAAATTTATAAATACTTCATGAGCCTAGAACAATACCAAATTGTTACCATAAAGGCATCTGTAATTCCTGAATATATAGATTTCATCCTGATTTGCTTAAAATATATCAGCCAATATATATAGGCCAAATTCAAAATTTTGCATAAAAAATAGCAGGTGCATTAATCTAGACATTTGATAGAGTGCACGCACTAAAAGTGTGCAATAGTTATCACCATTTAGTGGTAAATAGCACTAATTAAATAAAAGAAAACAATAGAATTAGCATAAAATAGCACTATTTAGTGGTATTCATGTTGCACACTTTCAATGCGTGCACTCTAAGTAAATAGTATACAATTTATCATTGTTTCACACAAAGAATATAGACTGAGGTACTAAAGGTAACAACTTTGCCTGAATGTCTGGAAGGGTCACATACAAAGAAAAGATGAAGAAAAACATTACTCTTACCTGAAAACTTGTTAACATTTTTTCCATACTCTGATAAGTGAAAAAAAAATGCACCATAAGCAACAATGCCACACCAGAAAATCTAACGGAATATGGAAGTTAGAATAGAATATATGACATAGCAAAAATAAATGACAAACTACAAACTTGAGATCCTATAAAATATTAATATTGTATTGTAAAATCTTATAATTTCTAAGAGATAACTCCTTATGGTCTATTCTGCAAACACCTGTCTCTGTTGTAATCATGCTTGACAAGATTGTGAAATAAAAATGTTAAAAAACAAAACAATTTAAGACTTTAAAAGGATGTTACAAATTAGACAGCTTACCTCAAGGATAGTATCACACGAAGCTATCTGATTATGAAGACTTGCAATATTTTTACTTTCCTTAATATCTTAACATCAAGTTAAAGATTGTATACATGTTTATGATGTCATTGGATATTTTGCAAGTTGTGAATAAATTTTTCTGAGTTCCAGAGTGAAGACCGTATTATTAAAATATATATGAAAAAACATCTAATGACTTATTTAATAATTATTATCAATTAATTAATAATCAAAAATCAACATGTATGACAATAGGATACAATCAGAAATTGATGCATTTTCAACTTCATGTAAATCTGCTTCAATCTGCTTAGAATACTGTCTCAGATCTACACCCTGGAAAAATAGATATGATAACATAAAAAAAAAAATTCAACCAACAGCTGGGTTGGTATAAGAAAAATGTAGAAATCATTTTAGTCATCACCATTACTGTAATCATCACTAAATATCATCAGCATCATCATCAGCATCAATATTGTTCATGATCATCATCAACATTTTCTGATTCTATCATTTTTATATGATCTTGTATGATCACAAGCAGATATATTTGTAACTATTATGATTCTCACCATTTTTATCATCATCATTAAAATCATCATCATCACAGTTAATGTTACTTCCACAATGATCACAATCATTAACATTGTCATCATCATCATCATCACCAACTTCAACATGGCAATTGTCACTATTTTCAATAACGTTATTGGTTATATCATCATTATGTAAATCATTATCTTTTTATTATGTTCTTTGTTCTTCATGTTGCATATTGTTATATATGTTTTTCCTCTCCTTTTCCATCATAAAAATTTGAAAAAATGCTGTGTAATCTCCCCAGATGAGCTATGAGAACTTGGAAAAAACATAGAGAAAAAATGTGTTAAAAAAATACATACAGCTTTTAAAGCTTCCTTCACTAGCTCATCTTCAAGGTTTTCTTGGATGTGCACTAAAAAGATAATTTGATAATGAATCTTTAACAAAACCATATTCAGGTTAAACGATTTCAATCAAAATAAGACAGTTAACTACTTTACTTTATAAGCATTTTGTTTTTTTGTTTGATAACATTTCATGAAGAAACGAATTTAAGAAAATTAGAGAAAACAGTAAAACTCAAAATCACTTACCATCGACTTCATCTAATATATATTCATCTCGAGATGTCAAATCAAGCTCTCCAAGATTGATATCGACTTGTAAATCCTAGCAGAATCAAAATGTCAATATCATATCAAAAATACGTTGAAAAATGCTACTTTTCAATGTTATTTCTCGACATGTTTGTGCGCCAGGTGTTTGATTAGTGTACATTCGTACCTCTTCTGCGTCTTCAGCGCCATTTTGAGCTTCGTTAGCTGAGGAAATCGATAGAACAGATAGGTCAATTGTCCCTCCATCACCTTCTTGTTGGTCCGCCATCTTGGATTTCTTATAACGCAGGAAGCCCATCTCAAAACTGCGGGCATGCATGGGGACGAGGTTGTGCCTTACTGCTTTTTCCGACCTTTTCTCCACTCTCTCTGTGCTTTCTCTGACTTTCTTAGGGACGGACCATTAGTTATTTGATCGTCCGTCCCTTACCAGCGGAGGACAGGGGATCGGGAAAGGGGAAAGAAAAAAAAAGAAAAAAAGAAAAGAAAAGAAAAGAAAAGAAAAAAAAAAAGAAAAGAAAAGAAAAGAAAAAAAAGAAAAGAAAAAAAAAAGAAAAGAAAAAAAAGATCATTCATTGATTCATTGACTAATTAATTGATTCATTGGTTATTTCATAATTAAATTATTCAGCATTTCTGCTCTTGATCAAACATGCTAACAGCGTACATGAAGCGGAAGTACGTCACGACTCAATGACCTGAGTGAATTACTCAACTTCCATCAAGGACAAAAACATCAACAACCTTCAACTGAAATGTAACTACATCACTTCTTTACTAAACAAGCAAAGTTTTGAGCCGGAAAATTCCACAGCGGATAGGTTTCAGCGCGTTTGTTCGCCCCTCCTCGAAAACTGATTGAATTTCACATCATTGTTGCTCAACATTGATTGTAAGATTGTAACATTTGTGAACAGACTTCGAAGTGGTTGGAGGTAAATTGGCCTATTTTTTTGTAAAACATGGGGAATATATTGCCAGGCTTGGATGCTGACAAGAAAGAAGTTATAGAAGGTGATTACTGCTTTGCACATAAAATACATTTTGAATTACGCTTTTAATATATTACGGTACTGGAAGTATGTTGTGGCTTAAAGCAATATACCTACACAGGAATTATTCAAATTTCGACATACTTTTTGATGCTGAAAATATCAATATTAAAATGAAAAAGTTAATGGATTGATATCTATACAATTTCGCCCATTATTTATTTATTGTCTAAGTTATAATTTTTTTTATCTCGAGTTATTTTTATCAAATAGTTTCTGTAAGAATAGACTTATTTGGTTCGAGTTGAAACTGGCAGGCCATTAATTATATTATCTCTGGGTCAGAGAGAAATTGAAACTAAAATTAAGTTAGATGTTTTTTGTTCTGAATGGCACGTTTTCAAAAGATACATTGAATAAAGGAATAAATTAATTAAGGGATCGTTGAATACACGATTGACTGAAAAAATGAATGAATCACATTGGATACTAAATTCATACAGAATGAATGAGTGAGTAAATGAATGAATGAATGCATGGATGGATGAATGCATGAATTGCATTGTTTTTTTATAAGAATCAAACTTGTAACTTCTCAGTTTATTATCAGAAATGCCGTATAATTTTGTACATGTCACCATGACATTTGAATGACATGGTTCTATATTATATAATATTTTATCGTTCAATTTCTTCATCAAAAAACTACAGCAAATAAAACTGCTTCTGATCAAATTTGTAATGGTATTCTTAAAATGCAAAAAACTCAAAATTACATATGTTCTTGCGTTATAAATAGTATTAAGTAACGATACGTGTAAGAACGATAGCGAAAACAATAGGACCGCGGCACGAGTAGCCGTTGAAACCAACGATAGGCCAAAGTGTTAATTAAGTTATATTTAGATACCTGATTGGACAAACTATGGATAAGCGGGAAATTTGAATGTTTCATCAAAATTACTACGGAAATACAGAATTTCCAGCTTCAGAAATTTGACATGAACATTCAACCATAGTGATAAACTCGTAAGAGAAGTTTCCTTAATTTTGTATGTGAGGAAGCATACATTTTAGTCAGTGGAATATTGTGTGCACGGCAATCTCTTTGTTATGTTTGATTTATGACAGTTTTACAAAAGCAAACGGATCAAATAACCGGATATTACGTGGATGATCTTTCGTGCCTGGTATTTTGTGTTACGTACCACTCTCTGGACGGAACTAGCGTGGCTATAGTAAAAACCAAAGAAAGGGCTAAATAGACAACTGTTATTCAATTTTCTCTTTCTTGACTTGTTTTTTTTTAATATTTCAAGCAAATTCGTGCCTGCTCGCGAGAACATTGTCGAAGTTTATCCGGCTCAACAGCGCCATGCTGCCACTCATTGTGCCAAGGACAGCAACACTGAGAAATGTAAGGTATTTTGATAGTCAAGAAACATACCAAGTATGTAACAGCGCGATCTTTAGCTATGAATGTTCAAGATCTTCAAAAAAACTGTGGATTTATATAAGATTTCTTCAGAATATTTTACAAGAGAACTTTGTAATGCGAGACTGTCACTTTATTGTCACGCTTGTGATCATTCGGATCCCGAGATCAAGCGATGCTCACATACGAAAGCTTTCCGATGACCTCAAAACAAAAGATTTTCAGCCCGATTATCCTTATATGGAATATCGACAATGATTTTAAAATATATCGTATGAAAATCGTAAACTTTAAGATTTTGACCAATCAGAAGGCTGGATTTTAATGATTTAAGCCAATTATTATTTGTTTGCACAGTGCATACCATGGATGCCTATGCCGTTCGTGCTATCGTTCTTAGGCGTATCGTTACTTAATAATGATCTTATAAATACATATTTAATTGATTATCCATTATCGTCGGTTTTTGCACAACATGTTCCTGATACAATTGATTGCTAGTATTCTGTTTTTTTTTTTTTTTTTTTGATAATCATATCATCACATATGCTTTTTAAACGTATGAAAGGAAGACTTGAACATATTCTATATCCGGGTTATACATGCCAACGATATCAGTTTGTTTATTAGGTATCGCCAAAGAATTTCTTGGGACTTTCTCTGCTGCGTACGTACAAGCTTATGGAGTCGAAGTTGCAAGACTGAAATTGAAGGAACTTGAAGAAGAAGCTCGCAATGAGCCTGGTAAACCAAAGAAAGAATTGAAATATCGAGAGGTGAGTTTAGTAGGAGGAAGCTGGAAACATCGTGTTGATTGTGTGACGGAAGTGACTTTGATGTTGGTTGATTTCAGTACGTAACGCGTCACGCCTCATGATGTTACAAAAATGGTTTCTTTTGACTCACTAAAAAAATTGTTAAAGAAAAGAATACTTATGTACTGTAGTAATTCAATGTAAAAACAACGGTTGTCCTAAGGCAGAAAAGTGTCTTTTGAAAAAAGGGTATTATTTTAAATTGGCAGTTGCAACATTATTGATATTTTAATCCATTTTCGTTTTCCGGTTGCTGAATACCATCCTTTGTTTAGATAGGCTCTAGTCCCGGGCTCTATTCAAATTTCAAATTTTTATTTACTTATATAAGCTAGCAACAGTTTATTTGTTTCATTCTAAGTTTCACTCTTTCGAAGTATGATATTGATCCGTATTTGGGTATTATTGACGTCCCGGGGGGACTCCCATATATTATATATAGGGTGGGGATGATCGTCGGAAATGTTCCAAAATCCCCCCTAAAAGATACTTGAGTCTTACGAGGATCGCTCTTTTTCCAATACGTTCCTGGGGCCCGAAAAAGGAACGGAACATCCTCATGCAGTTATTATAGTTATTATATACCTACCTAAACAAAACATATATTCCTACCAGGAGTGGGGTTCGAACCCACGCGTACATCTGTACATTGGAACTTAAGTCCAACGCCTTAACCACTCGGCCATCCTGGTATTTCACATTCACGTCTTCCATATATCGCCCTCTCAGGGGCCATCCAGCCATCGAGCGATTCTTTTGTACAGCGGTTGCGCGCGCTAAAATAGGCAAGATGGCTGCCATGTTGATGAAGGGGGAATATGTAAACACAGTGCAAACAACGACATTTTCGATGGTAAAAAACACGCTTTATGTGTCAATACAAACTTAAATGTAGCTCTACAGTAGGAAAAGATGTTTTTCCGTCCAAAAGCCGAAATTCAGGGCGAGTTCTAGGTAAGAATGAAAGATTTTGAAATTAATATTCGCTCGATAATTTTGTTGTCAATTGTATTTTTTTTACTTCTCAAACAGATATAATTACACATCTATTTTATCTTGTTTCAGATACCTATAAAGTGTACTTGAAAAGTTCATTAGAGGTTTGTTTCTACAGTCATAGTTGTAAACAGAAAGTTGTTGTTTTCTGCTCTTGCTGTCTTACTACAATAGCATGTCAAAAAAGATTTGATGTGAATAAAGACTTAACTCCTACAATTACCTTATTTGTTGTTGCATTAATATTTGTACAGGAATGATTTTTGAAAGAATTTGTGAAGGCACTGCTTTTTTTCTAGAAACATACAGTTATTTAATTAAAGGCACACATGTGACTTGTTGTCCTTCTAATACTCAAATAGAAACACAGACGCAGTTCATTCTTGTACATATCTAGTTTTCATCTCTTCATTATTCAAATATGGTTTGCAACACCATAATTTACAATTTGGATCCTTAGTCGGAGTAATTAAAAAAACAACTGTATATATTATGGACTGTGCATATGTGCTGTTTATGATAATTCAACTTCATTTATAATGATTGCCTGATTTGATCAAAGACACCATGCATAATAATCATTACATTGATTTTTGATGATGGCACAACGTTTTAAAATCCCCGCACTGTTCAGCTTATTCATGTTTGTGTTTTTGGCTTTAAACATTAAATATCCAAATCAAAGGCTAGGTTGATTTAATATTGTAAACAAGCTCAATAATTGAAGAATATAAATGTCTCCCTCTTGGTGTATTGATTTTATCTTTAATTCTAATCCCGTATGTTGTCATGAAGATTTTTGATTGTATATGTCAAGGTTTTTTTACTCAGTGGTGTGAATTGATTTTTCAAGAAACGAGGTCATATATTGTGTATTAATATTGTACTAAGTTTTGTGTTTTAGTTTTAAAGTAATTTCAATTTGTAAGTACTAAAATTCAATTTTGAGCTAAAGTTTTTGTAAAAAAAAATACAAAGTCACAGACATTACTAAAGTATTATCATCAACAAAAGTAGTTATCAACATATGAAATTTGTTTTCCTTATAAATTACAGATATATGGTTTGCAACACTGTAATTTACATTCCAGATTGTTTGTTTTATGATAATTCAACTTCATTTATAATAATAGACTGTGTTTATCAAAGAAACCAGTATGCATGCATAATAATTATCAATTTGATTTTTGATAATTGCAAAAGGTTTTTAAATTCTGACATTCAGATAGTTGTTTGCGAGGTTGTTATGTTTATTTATTATATATAAGCTCAAGAATTCAATAATAAAAGTGGCCTATTGATTTAATCTTCATTTTTAATCCTACAGGTTGTCCTTAGTCAAGTATTGATTATAAAGGCATTGTTAATTTCACCACTCAGTTGTGTGATTTGATTTTTCTTAATGGAAACAACTCGTCTAGTGTGTATCCACAAGGTATATTATTTCAAAAAATGACACCAGCTTTTATTTTCTTGGTTGCAACTGCTAACCTGATTATAATACAATATCAGTTTTAACTTTGTTATCAATAGTGGATTTGCTATACGACAAACAATACACAATCAGCAAGCATGTTCTGTGAAAGCTGTTCACATTATATGTATTATGCTCCTTTGATTGTAATTTATGCTGCACAAGTGAGGTCACAATAATTGAGTCATTGTCAAAAGAAAATAGTCCTCAATTTTTGTGGCCTGGCATGTGAGCATCATTTATATTACACTGTAGATTAGCCCACTGTTTTCTATTTTTGTTCAGCCACTTGAAGCTAAAATAAACTATTTTCTTTCCCAGTCATATGAAAATCACTGTAATGCAATTGAATTTGTCAATGAATTTCTTGCCTTGTGTAAAAACATAATTACTTTTCCCAACTTCAAATTGATTATTATTGTGTCAACAGAATTTGATAGCTTGTGTTCCATGTTCATAAACTTGTGAAAACCATGGCACATCCTATGCCCATGTTTGATAAAATCATGTAATTCATTTCAATTATTTCATATTATTGCTTTTGAAGACAGCTAGACCATCCCTGTGCTGGCAAACAACAACAGGCAAATTATATAGGGATACATTATTTTTAGAAACAAACAAATATTGTAATGCTACCAGCTAGAAACACAATGGCCTTTAAGAAACTAAATTGAATTACTGCCCAATTACTGACTGGTTGGCATATGAAGGCTTACATAAGCTGAAGTATTTGAATGACCATGCAGTGCAATAACTTCACACCAAACATCAAAAGCAAAATGACAAATAACAAAACAATGAAACAGGCAAGCAAACAGAAAGGGAAATAAAAGACAAACAAAACAGACAGGCAACCAGACAAGCAAACCCACAAAGACATATATAGACAGTCAAACAAACAAACAAACTAAAATAGCAAAATAAAAATTGACAGACATAAAAACAACATAAACACAAAAAAACAAGCACACATACAGATGGATGAACAGAAAATAAAAATGCCATGTTTGATGACTTGTCTATCCTACATCACAGGACCACTCAATTTTATTTCAGTTAAGTAAAAATGAAAATGACTTATGCAAAGATGCTGAACAGTCTGGACACTGACCAGGGTGGACTACAGTGGTAGATGGAATACAATGTTTTTATCACAAGTTATGTCAGTTATGCATGATGTAAACAAACAAAAACAGACATTTCACAGTACTTTCCCTTTTTAATTAAGCAGTAAACTTAACGTATAAATATTTCATAACACTACACAATTAATGTTAATGTTTTTACATGATATTTTTATATGTAAAAACATAGTTCTTCGACTGTAGTAAGCTCAAGGATTAAAAAGACAAACATATCACGCGCGTTTGCAACGCACGTGGACAAATTTATACAAAACATAAACAAAATACCTAGATTTTAACTCCTATATTTCGTTGACTGTCTCTCGGAAATTGCTCTTTCTTCCTTGTTTGAGTTTCTTCTTTGCAGTTGTGAAATGCATCAGTCATTGAGAACCTCGTCCATGAAATTATTTCTCCAACTTCTTGAATGGTCCTTTGTGATGCTGTCAGTTTAAAGACCATTCCTCCATCAAATATTTACAAAAAATCAACGAATTTCGAGTAAAAAAAATCGCGCATCAAGGACGAAAATCAAAAAATTAAAAAGAACAAGTTTTGATTTGGTCATCTGACATCGCCTTGAGCTATTGCTTGCCAACGAAAAAAAATCACAGAAAAAATTAAAGCAAGGCTCAAAATTTGCCCTTTAAAAAGAAAAACTCAATTTGCAAAAATCTGCACAATAGAAATATCGAGAAATGAATTTTTTTTCTCGAAAAAATGCCAAACTTGGTACCAAAATGTAGCACAATTCAAGCCCTTTCGATCCATTCTAATCAATAACTGATCGGACTCAATGCGACGATTACACAAGCTTCTAAAAATAGGTCGTTAGGCCATCGTTAGAATAGTACCCAGACCCTCAAAATTTACAGCGCGTCCAATATGGCGGACGGCACGATTGAGTTGGCCCTTTTTGGGGTCGCGCGTGGCTGACCGTGATTAATTCTCTATGCTACATTTAACGTTTGTCGCCTTGACGTTTGTCAAATATTGTCTTCGTCGTAAGCCACTTTCGATCCCATTGCCTTATTTTTAAGTGGAGTAAATGATAGCTTGTTGAAAACTGCTGTTACCAAAGTGAAGCTAGCCTGAGATTCGCAGCCTGAGATTCAGATAGCCTGAGATTCACATTCAAATCCGGGGGAGTTCAACAAGGTCAAATACTAAATACTCATTTTACTTAGAAAAAAATTATAAGAATTTATAATGCTAGCAAATATATTGTCCACGACACGTTTCATTTGAATAAATATGATTTTTTAGGGAAAATTGCCATTTTCTAGCCAAAAACTGTAATAATTCTACTTAGCCTGAGATTCGGAATTCCAGCCTGAGATTCGGAGTTCCAGCCTGAGATTCGACCAAGAATATTTTGGTCCGAGATTGACTGAAATCATACGTATAACTCATTTTCGGCCAGCAACTAAATTTCTTGAACAAATTGAGCAATTTTTTTTTATGAAACAACATTTTTAACTGAAAAACTTCAGTAATTGCAATCAGCCTGAGATTCGGAAGTCCAGCGTGAGATTCGATCAAGAATATTTTGTTCTAAGAATGACTGAAACAGGTATACGGCTAACTTCGGTCAACAATTTATATTCTTGTACAAGAGAAACAATTATTTTACAGGGGAAAGTCAATCAACTCAGCCTGAGATTCCGAATTCCAGCCTGATTCGAAAATTGGCCAACGATTAATTTTAACGCGTAAAACTGTAAATGAATATTGCTGTCAGTAGAGAAGAAAGCCGAAACGACTAATGAATCACACTGAGAAACATGTCAAAACATTTCAGGCTAAGCTTTAGAATACCCCGTAACTTATTACCATAACAATAGAATCTATTGTTATTATTCGTCGTTTTCAGACAGTGCCGCTACTAGTGAGGCGGATAGGTGCGTGAATTGTTCGCTTTTTGGTTAAAATGATGAAACTTGGCAATCTGATGTGTTTTTATGATATAAATACAATGTGATATGGTGCCACCGCAAAACCCGATGTTTTCGGCATTTTAGACGATTTTTCAAAATGGCGGCCATTTTGAACCGGAAGTAAAATTTCAAATGACGAAAAATGTGCCTAAATGCAGTTTTTATACATTTCCTGATAAATAGTATTAACATATAAGTTTAATGTAATTGTTTACTAGATAATTAAGCTTAGATGTGCGAAAAAAAATCATTTGAATTGGAAATTGGAATTGAGATGGACTTTCTATCAGAGCCAACCGGAAGTAGAATTTCCAATCAAAGAACGCCTAAAAACAGAACCTTGCCCATTGTAATTTCAAACGATTCTGTTTTATTATTAATAGTTAAACGAAGTACAAATGTTAATTTTGTTCAATGAATGTCTAGAAATTTTATTGTCAAGACCTCATTGGCCCTCAGATCAATGAATTCCATGCAAATCAAAAGTATGAAAATCTATCATTTATTAACGATAAAAATCACTTATGACAGAATTTTTATGTTTTGGAAATGAGCCTTATAGCTTCAAAACTGCTGTCTTACATATATGCTATTTACTATCATGGTATCATGTAGAGTATATAATGTTTGTTTGTTGTTTGTTTATCAATATCAACAACGACCACGGAGAATTTATGTCTTATTCAGCGGTGCGTTGGAGATGCTTTATTAGGCCAACCCGGGCTTTAAAACATCTTACCCATACAGGGCATATATGGCGTAAGGTAAGTTAGAGATGCTCTGGCCTTGTGAAACGATTGTTTCCTTTTGGCTTCAGCAATGCGTCTGTCCTTTGCTGTTTTGGCACCTGAAGTTATACTTCCCTACCAGACTGGGCCGGGATGTAGTGGATGGCTGGTAATGCTGTTTAAGTACTTCACAACGCATATTTTGCCAAGGAGTGCACCTAGGCTAGCAGAGCGAAGGAGGTGCGTAACATCTCCATTCTAAACTGTCTCTAATCTACAATTTGGACAGAACACTCGACACAAAACCGATTAATAGGCTAGCTCATTTGGGATTAGCGTTGGCTGTTAACCGGGAGGCTGCGGGTTCGAACCCTCAGCCGGACTATCACTCATGGTCTTTAAATAATTGAGGAGAATGTGCTTCGATTGTAAGGGTTCGCGTCTTCTCGGATAAGGACGATAAACTGGAGGACCCGTCTCGCCACACTTTCACATTAACCAGCAACGGGGGGGGGGGGGGGGGGACGTAAAAGAACGACTGAGGACGCAGGTAACGACCATCCTCAGTGATAGGCCTACACTAATACATACTAACTACTAATCAAACTCATGCTTGTAAAACCGGATTACATACTATAAATATTAAAGATTGTAAAGCGCATTGAGACATTAGTGAAATGCGCTATATAAGCACTACATTACATCACATTACATCACATTACAAATGCACATTTGTACATTCTTTGGTCTTCTTGCTGTTACTGCCCCCATCCCCCAGAACAATGTTGTTTGCTGTGGATAGCTGCTATCCTGGCCATAATAATGAGTGAAAGGGGGGGGGCACATTTATGAAAAATGCACACGAATATCAAAAATGTATATTATATAAAATAAATGCGCGTAGTCATATTGTCCAAAATTGTAGCTCCATTGCACTCAAACAAATGTTTAAAATACATGTAAACATCACGTACATGTGCATTAACAAAGCAAAGTACAGCTAAGGTCAGCTTGAAAACAAGAACATCTTCCAGAACAGTTCTTCTTACAGCTACAGCGAATCAGTTCACGGCATGACTTGGTGACTCATGGTAAGGATGTCCAATGTGTTTACCATCCGTCTGGTGTGCGACTCCAGCCCTACTCTTGAAGACTTGGAAGCTGTGGCTATGGCATCAAGGCTTCCTTGGTAGGGGGCTGGATTTAAGAGATTTGTCCTCCTGGAAGAACAGGAGCTTTCTGACTTCGTTAACACTCTCACATCTTCGATCTTACAGAACAACCACGTACCTTGCAGTAGACGCAATTGATTTGAGATGGAGAAAAGACACGCATTTGAAAGCGCTTGTAACACCTGGAAAAGATTTCCATGCTGCAAAGACTGTTTTTTCCCTATAACACAAAAGAGAAAAGTATTGCAGCCAGTAAAAGCATGGAATTTGGAAATGCTCTTGACATTTGAGGTCGAAGAGTTTTAGCTAACCCAGCAATGTAGCGCAGGTGTTTGCCTGTACCTAACGCAACCCAAAACTCTGTCTAGGACTGATCACAAAAACAGGGCTAACTGAATGTAGTCACGCTAAGCGCAGGGATATCTGTGTCTACTGTGCGAAAGAGTATTTTCTGGTGGCCCTGGTGTATAGCATTTGCGGCATGAAGCGTCTGAGTAGCAGCAGTCTAACCACATATTTGTTCTTCTTGTGTGCTTGTTGTGGTCCTCATGTAAAAATGCATTCTAATTACGGGGTAGCTTAGCTTGATGTTGGCCCTGACTCGCACATGAAATACACTATCTACAACATCAACATGGTGTAACTGAGTTCGGACATATGGACGGAACAACTCTTTTCATAATAAGTGAGTATTGTTTGTCTGCGTGGTGGTCTCACCATATCGGATGAGGCTTTAATGATATCTGTCATGACCTGTGATTATCATTTTCAAGGTTATCGCAAAGACATTGATAATTTCGGATATCATCCGAATAAGCCGAATTCAATGATTCAAGTTTAACTTAGATTTCCAGGCGATGGAGGGCATCCTTTTTTTTATGTATTAAGAACTCTTCTAAGTCACCTTGTCTAGTTTGACAGGACATGAACAGACAAGAAAAATAGTGAGCAATCAATCTTGAGGGACGCCAGTTGATTATGAGCTTTTGACGTTGGTGATCGAAACAAGATACGTTCGTTTCTCTTTATGGAATTATACAGTGTTGTTCCCCTGATTAACATTCATTCAAAACGATTTGCTCTTCAGTCGTATTATTTTCTTAATGATATCCAGTATCCAGTTCTGGGAAAATTGGAATTCAACATGTATGCTCAATTTTATGCAAAAGTGTTTTCTTCTCTTTTTTAAGCATTTTGTTTTGAGGCATATTTTTATCAGATTTAATTTTGATTGATTTTCTTTCACGTTGTAAAGTGGTGACTAAGTTTTGCTTTACATCCAAATCAAATTCTCTTTAACATTAAAATTGCATAAATTGGAAAACAAAAAAGCGTTGTCAAAAAGGATAAAAAAAACCGCAGATTGTGACCAAAACAACTTTTTTAAGGCATAAAAATAACAACTTCCGGTTTTCCTGAATTCCACTTCCGGTCAAAATGGCGGCTTTTTGCTTTACATCTAAATCAAATTCTCTTTTACATCAAAATTGCATAAATTGGAAAACAAAAAAGCGTTGTTGTCAAAAAGGATAAAGAACAACGCAGACTGCTCAAAACAACCATTTTAAGACATAAAAATAACCACTTCCGGTTTTCCTAAATTCCACTTCCGGTCAAAATGGCGGCTTTTTAATAAAACGGCTTATAATTCCTGCCAACTGCAGAATTTTAAGTGGCACCATATCAGATCTTTTTAAGTGCATATTAAACTATACTTTCTGAAAGTTTGGTGATTTTAACCCAAAAGTGAACAATTCGGCCTAATTTCTGCACCTATCCGCCTCACTATACTGGAATTGTTAAGTGACGGGGTATTCTAAAATTGCTCCACATTTCATTCACAGTACATTATCACTTGGTTTAGAAGATAAGCTGTCAGTTTTAATCGATTATTATATTTACTGGACCGCCATAAATACCAGAACACATCAATGAATGCCAATGAAGCTAAGAGCTGTCATTTCCATGACTTGAAAATAACCAAATAATAATGGGATCACATTTCCTCGCTCTGGTGAGAAAGTCTCTACCTGATAAACCCTAAAAACGACTGTGATGGAGTCTAGAGATTCGGGATTCCAGCCTCAAATTCCATCACATGTACAAATATGTTGGTCCTACATTGCCTGAAGTGATACGTACGACTCATTTTTGGACATTTTTTTTTATTTTGTACAAGTGAAACATAACATGTTTTGGGGAATATCAACTTTTTTTTACCAAAAAACTGCAACAACTCAACTCAGCCTGAGATTCGAAATTTCAGCCTGAGTTTAAATCACGAATATTTTGGTCTAGGATCGACCAAAAGCATACGGCTAACTCATTTTCGGTCAACAATTAATGTTCTTGTAAAAGGGAAACAATTTATTTTGTAGCCGGGAAAGTTGACAATTTAACAAAAAACTCCAACAACTCAACTCAGCCTGAGATTCGAAATTTCAGCCTGAGATTCAATCACGAAAATTTTGGTCTAAGATTGACTCAAAGCATACGGCTAACACATTTTCGGTCAACAATTAATGTTCTTGTAAAAGGGAAACAGTTTATTTTGTAGAGGAAAGTTGACAATTTAATCAAAAAACTCCAACAACTCAACTCAGCCTGAGATTCCAAATTTCAGCCTGAGATTCAATCACGAAAATTTTGGTCTAAGATTGACTCAAAGCATACGGCTAACACATTTTCGGTCAACAATTAATGTTCTTGTAAAAGGGAAACAGTTTATTTTGTAGAGGAAAGTTGACAATTTAACCAAAAAACTCCAACAACTCAACTCAGCCTGAGATTCGAAATTTCAGCCTGAGATTCAATCACGAATATTTTGGTCTAAGATTGACTCAAAGCATACGGCTAACACATTTTCGGTCAACAATTAATGTTCTTGTAAAAGGGAAACAATTTATTTTGTAGAGGAAAGTTGACAATTTAACCAAAAAACTCCAACAACTCAACTCAGCCTGAGATTCGAAATTTCAGCCTGAGATTCAATCACGAAAATTTTGGTCTAAGATTGACTCAAAGCATACGGCTAACACATTTTCGGTCAACAATTAATGTTCTTGTAAAAGGGAAACAGTTTATTTTGTAGAGGAAAGTTGACAATTTAATCAAAAAACTCCAACAACTCAACTCAGCCTGAGATTCCAAATTTCAGCCTGAGATTCAGTCACGAATATTTTGGTCTAAGATTGACTGAAAGTATACGGCTAACACATTTTTGGTCAACAATTAATGTTCTTGTAAAAGGGAAACAATTTATTTTGTAGAGGAAAGTTGACAATTTAACTAAAAACTACAATAACTCAACTCACTGAGATTCGAAATTTAATTTCAGCCTCATTTGTGCCTAGATCCAATCGATATATATTGTAGAAGCTGTATACTACGATCGCGTATGCATTTTTTTCAGTTGTGGGAGTAAACTTATGTTGTTCTTTAAACGTTTGCTTAAATCGATGCAGTCTATGATGTAATGTTACCGTGATATTTCACGTGTCTCTGGTATTTGTGGTATTCCTAACTGTGATCGAATGTCATGCGAACGCGTTGTGAATCTCAGGCTCAGTTGGATCACTGAAGTTTTCAGTCCAATTGAAAAAGCTAACATGCAACTAAAGATGTTAATTACTTACTTGGAGAAAATGACTTGATTGCGTCTGTGTTGCATATGGGCCTAATTACAAAATATTTATAAGTACGAAAAAATCTCAGATCAAACTATTTGTAATCTGGGGCTGGTTGCTCAACGCTAGATTAGTGCTAATCCAGGGAGTTATAAACCCAGAATTAGTGCTAATCGAGCTTTGAACAACCCATCCCTTGAATCTCAGGCTGAAATTTCGAATCTCAGGCTGAGTTGAGTTGTTGGAGTTTTTTGTTAAATTGTCAACTTTCCTCTACAAAATAAATTGTTTCCCTTTTGCAAGAACATTAATTGTTGACCGAAAATGTGTTAGCCGTATGCTTTGAGTCAATCTTAGACCAACATATTCGTGATTGAATCTCAGGCATAAATTTCGAATCTCAGACTGAGTTGAGTTGTTGGAGTTTTTGGTTAAATTGTCAACTTTCCTCTACAAAATAAATTGTTTCCCTTTTACAAGAACATTAATTGTTGACCGAAAATGTGTTAGCCGTATGCTTTTAGTCAATCTTAGACCAAAATATTCGTGATTGAAACTCAGGCTGAAATTTCGAATCTCAGGCTGAGTTGAGTTGTTGGAGTTTTTGGTTAAATTGTCAACTTTCCTCTACAAAATAAATTGTTTCCCTTTTACAAGAACATTAATTGTTGACCGAAAATGTGTTAGCCGTATGCTTTTAGTCAATCTTAGACCAAAATATTCGTGATTGAAACTCAGGCTGAAATTTCGAATCTCAGGCTGAGTTGAGTTGTTGGAGTTTTTGGTAAAATTGTCAACTTTCCTCTACAAAATAAATTGTTTCTCTTTTACAAGAACATTAATTGTTGAGCGAAAATGTGTTAGCCGTATGCTTTTAGTCAATCTTAGACCAAAATATTCGTGATTAAATTTCAGGCTGAAATTTCGAATCTCAGGCTGAGTTGAGTTGTTGAAGTTTTTTGGTAAAAAAAAGTTGATATTCCCCAAAACAAGTTATGTTTCACTTGTACAAAAATAAATGAGTCGTACGTATCACTTCAGGCAATGTAGGACCAACATATTTGTACATGTGATGGAATCTGAGGCTGGAATCCCGAATCTCTAGACTCCACCACAGTCGTTTTTAGGGTTTATCAGGTAGAGACTTTCTCACCAGAGCGAGGAAATGTGATCCCATTATTATTTGGTTATTTTCAAGTCATGGAAATGACAGCTCTTAGCTTCATTGGCATTCATTGATGTGTTCTGGTATTTATGGCGGTCCAGTAAATATAATAATCGATTAAAACTGACAGCTTATCTTCTAAACCAAGTGATAATGTACTGTGAATGATATGTTTTGACATGTTTCTCAGTGTGATTCATCAGTCGTTTCTTTCTTCTCTACTGACAGCATTATTCATTTACAGTTTTAAAATTTTCCTTTATCAAAAAAAACATCAATAGTTTTACGTGTACTGGAAAATTAACTGTTGACCGAAAATGAATTGTATATACACTGACTGCAGTCAATTTCCGAATCAGGCTGGACTTTCGAATCTCAGGCTGATTGCAATTATTGAAGTTTTTCAGTTAAAAATGTTGTGTTTCATAAAAAAATTGCTCAATTTGTTCAAGAAACTTAGTTGCTGGCCGAAAATGAGTTATACGTATGATTTCAGTCAATCTCGGACCAAAATATTCGTGGTCGAATCTCAGGCTGGAACTCCGAATCTCAGGCTGGAATTCCGAATCTCAGGCTAAGTAGAATTATTACAGTTTTTGGCTAGAAAATGGCAATTTTCCCTAAAAAATCATATTTATTCAAATGAAACGTGTCGTGGATAATATATTTGCGTAGCATTATAAATTCTTATAATTTTTTTCTAAACAAAATGAGTATTTAGTATTTGACCTTGTTGACCTCCCCCGGATTTGAATGTGAATCTCAGGCTATCTGAATCTCAGGCTGCGAATCTCAGGCTAGCTTCACTTTGGTACTGCTGTTGACAGTGTCGGTGTTTCTAATGAGACAGTTGAAGAAGTTTGTAAATTGATTAACGTTAAAGGCCGATGCGAAACGGACGTTTCGGACGTTAGTCCTTCCTCGAAGTAGATGAATTGCTTTATTTTTAGTGAAGCTTATGTTAAAGGAACATTCACTAAATGCAACTTTTCTTACGACGTGTCGTGCGGGCCAAATTGCGTTTGCAATAGGAGATTTGCAAAATATGGCGTCATTTTACTACCAAGACCAGCATTCTTTGCAAATATTCTCTTCTATATTCGAATTGTAGATCCCTGTGGAAATTAATAAAACAATTTACACTAATTGCTATAGAAAAGAAAGTCGGCAAAGCATTCTGGTATTGGTAGTATATTACGTCATCATACAAATCGCCTATAGATAAATACCATAAATGTGACTATGGGACCGGCCGGAGAGGAGGTGATCGGGAACGCCAACAAATATATTGTTGTTGGGCGTCCTGTGTAATCTTGATTTTCTTAATTTTGTTTAGAGTTCACCCTCTACGGATCCCATTAAGACTGGGTATATGATCAAACAAGGAGCTGTAGTCAAGAACTGGAAAAAGAGATTCTTTGTCGTGCGACCAGATTTCTTTATCGACTACTACGAAAACCAGGAGGTACAATTATTAACCAGCCAGCACCGCGGGATGCCTTTTATCCGCTTTGGGCTTCCTTTGGGATCTTACTAAGTAATTGAGGGAAACTGGGCTACATGTCATGCTCGGCCCAATCTCGTACCCAGACTCCCCGAGAGCTCTTGCATAACCCGATACTGGAAACCATGTTTTTTCGGTTGCTCACGTATACGCGCATTCTTTTTTGATAGCGTTGAGAAAAAAAGTTTCATCAATACACCCCCTTGCAGTTCGTTGGAATGCAGCTCAATCTGGAGGACAAAACGATAGATTTCAGCTTCCAAGAGAGCAAACATCTTTTGTTTTGTCCTCCAGATTGGGCTGCTTTGACGTCACATGCAAGAAATCTATTGCGAGATGAAATTTTAATATCCATTCGATCGTCATTTTGAAGACGTAACTGATGAGCACATGTGCATAAGCAACTAAAACCGGAAACCAAAAAACATTTTTTTCGTTATCGGATTATGCCAGAGTCCTCGTTCCTTGCCTCAGGCCACAAGAAAACGCAGGCTCGGTGAACGAGAATGTCCTCGGCCAAATTCCAAAAAAAGAAAGATCCCCACAGGATCTGCGGACGATTTAATATACGCAATGGCCGAGTTTACCACTGAATAAAATACTGTTCAAATAGCTTCGTCAGTGCCGTCATTTTTGGCGTTGTTGTTTCTAATGTTTCATAACTTGTTGACTTATGGTACAGGCTTACGAGAAAGGTTTCAAATGTAAAGGCTGCATAGTTCCGGCTGGATACACTGTTGAGGAAGACGCTGATGGCTCAATAATGAACCGTTTAAAGGAGGTGGCAAAGAAGTTAGGTAATCAATTTGAATAAAAACTCTTGTTATATATACAGTGGAACCCCTCTATTCCGGACAGTACTGGGACCAAAGAAAATGTCCGGTTTGAAGGTGGTTCCGGTTTACTGAGGTTAATTTTACAAGAGATATTGGAAAAAGTTGTTTGGTTTAAAGAGAATTTCGATATATTGAGGGTCCGGTATAGAGGGGTTTCACTGTATATGTCATTTACCGAAGTAGGGAACATTGACTCCACGTGTCTCCTTATGAGAAATAAATATTGATGTTTTCTTTATGTAAAACAGCTTCAGTAAAACATAGATCCGTTTTTATTTGATGTGCACCCTCCCGGTGAATTTCCTTGCTAGGTCCTGTCTTTGCTTTCCATCCTTCATTCCTTCAATTCTTTCTTTTTTCTTTCGTCTTCCCGAAGGTGTCCTTCTTTTCTTATGTTCTTCATGCGTCACTTTTCTATTTTTCCGTGGATCTCTGATCCTCTAACACAAAACCACTGTGTTAGAGGTTATAAAGCTTTCAGGCCTTGGTAAAAAGTGTTCCTTATCCTCCCCATTCCTAAAAGTCTCTCATTTTCGTTCATACAGATAGATTGTCAAATTTTGTTCTCAAACAAATTTCAACATAAATGTCACTTTGTTGTCTTGTTATTGTTCAGGAGCTAGTGAAAATGAAGTATCTGGGCCAGTCAAGTACCCAGAACATACATTTGAACTATACCATGATCGACGCCGACCATATTACATCACTGCAGACAACGAAGAAGACAAAAAAGAATGGATTAAGGTGTTTAAAGAATGCTGCTCTCGATGCTACGGTAATAGGATAATAACATGGCTTTAGAGGGCATATTGTTTATTTGTGAACCGCGGTGTGTACTAAGTATTTTTGTCGGATATTGTTGTCGCTGCGACAGAATTTTGCGACCGAGCGGAGCGACATCGAGCGATTATCAATATCCTAAACATAAATGATGCAGGAGTTTTGCTACACTGATTTAGGGGAACTGCTAGAGTGCACGCACTAAAAGCGTGCAACAGTTGTCCCTATTTAGTGGTAAATATCACTAATTAAACAAAAGAAGACAATCGAATTAGCATAAAATAGCACTATTTAGTGGTATTTATGTTGCACACTTTTAGTGCGTGCACTCTAAAAGTTGTCACTATTTAGCAGAAAATAGCACAAATTAAACAAAAGAAGACAATCGAATTAGCATAAAATAGCACTATTTAGTGATATTTATGTTGCACACTTTTAGTGCGTGCATACTACCACACCCCTTATATTCATATTTTACAAATCTTTTAACACAGTTGATCTTTAAGTATAATCACCGAGGAAAAAACACTCACTTTAACAATAATAAAAATAAAAAAATACCAGGAGTGGGGTTCGAACCCACGCGTACATCTGTACATTGGAACTTAAGTCCAACGCCTTAACCACTCGGCCATCCTGGTGTTTCACATATCGTAAATTTCTACATTGATGCGTCTAAAGCCCGATTTACACGGTGCGATTTGTCGTATGCGATTTGTAGTACACGACTAGTTGTGAGGCTCAAAACGTTCTAAAACTAGTCGTAGGACATTCTAAAACATGTTTTAGAGCGCGAGCTACTAGTTTTAGAAGTTACGACTAGTCGTATACTACAAATCGCATACGACAAGTCGCACCGTGTAAATCGGGCTTAACGTTGGTCTTGCTAATGTGTCGACACTAATATAATGTTGTCCTTAATTCGACTAAACTCACAGCAACTCGGGCAAATTCGCACAATTTCACGCATGCTCACACAAGCTCTTAGTAAATTCCTTTATATATATCTAAATTTTAATCAAACGAACGAATTGCCTTGACTTTACTTCATCTTAAGCCCGATTTAGACGGTGCGATTTGTCGTATGCGATTTGTAGTATGCGACTAGTCGTGAGGCTCAAAACGTTCTAAAACTAGTCGTAGGACATTCTAAAACACGTTTTAAAGCGCGAGCGACTAGTTTTAGAAGTTACGACTAGTCGTATACTACAAATCGCATGCGACAAGTTGCACCGTGTAAATCGGGCTTTACAAAGCTGAAATATAACCATAGTTGGGAAACACACACTTTGCATAAAACTCGCCTTAACTCGTTTCAACTCGTGTATGCAGCCTCACCCAAATTAACTGTGAGTGAGAGCAAGTTTGGATCCCAGAGAAAGCCTCACTAGCTTCATTCTATATATAACAATTATCGTTCCAACGGTTATATACTTTTGTAGGTTTCAAGAACACAGACCCTATAGGTCAAGTTGCCTTTAAGAATGCTTTCTATCAGGCTCGTAGGGAATGTGGATATTATTATGCTAGCTGCCAAGGAACTGAAGAACAGGTACGGCACAAATACCTATAAGTTGAGAGTCATTTTCCCATGAGTGGGAAACGGTACGCGGTTGCGATACCGATACGATACTAATACAACAACTTACAGTCTTTCTCAAGACTACACACACCCATACAATCACAACACATCAACAGTCTTTCTCAAGACTACACACACCCAGACAATCACAACACATCAACAGTCTTCCTCAAGACTACACACACCCAGACAATCACAACACATCAACAGTCTTTCTCAAGACTACACACACACAGACAATCACAACACATCAACAGTCTTTCTCAAGACTTCACGCATCTAGACAATCACAACACATCAACAGTCTTTCTCAAGACTACACACACCCAGACAATCACAACACATCAACAGTCTTTCTCAAGACTACACACATCCAGACAATCACAACACATCAACAGTCTTTCTCAAGACTACACACACCCAGACAATCACAACACATCAACAGTCTTTCTCAAGACTACACACATCCAGACAATCACAACACATCAACAGTCTTTCTCAAGACTACACACACCCAGACAATCCCAACACATCAACAGTCTTCCTCAAGACTACACACACCCAGACAATCACAACACATCAACAGTCTTTCTCAAGACTACACACACACAGACAATCTCAACACATCAACAGTCTTTCTCACTGACACTACACAGACGTAGGCTCTAAACACACTTCAGTTTTTTTAACATACACCACAACGCCTATCTTTCCACCTCATTTCATTTCACCTAATCTCATCGTGAGTGTTTGTATTTGTAGATCCTCAGTGATACCATTGTCGGTGCTATTGATGCTCGTGTGATGTCAGGTGTCTACAATAATCTCTGCTCGATGCCTGGTGGATATACTGTAAGGAACAAAGTACGCGAACAGGTAATCCAAAGCATAGCATAACACTTTCGTATTGTAGTTCCCAAGCTCGATTCCTAGTGACTTCACATCCTTGTTTCGACTTCTTTTTGTTCAGTGTAGCTTGTAGTAGCTTCAAATACCCGTAAAAAGGAGCATTGATAGAGAGAGGGAGGTAAATTGAGCGCACTGTCGGCCCAGTTAATTTACTGTTACGAGTTACCGACATAAAATAAAGTATACCTTTACTTTTTTTACCTTTTAGACTTAATAATGGGCGATCCGTTAGCTTGTAATATAAACGACTAAATTAGTGTGAAATAAATTGAAATTTAATTTTAAGATTGATATTTGACCACCTGCTTGGTGATCAATGATTCTAATGTCTATTGTTGAGGTCACGACAAGGTATCAATAAATTCATTTCCCATCAGATCAGAAAAAGTCTCGACTCACTGGTGATGGCAATGGTGATTCCTTCCTACAAGGCCCAGATAGAGACAACTACTAAAATGAAAGGGCCAATCGAAGACATGATCATGGACAAGAAAGATGACATCATTGGTCTGCAAACCAAGATAACCGAGCAGCTCAGTGGTGCGTTGATTTTTATTCATTTCAAAAAACGTTGCCGGAGAGAATGGTGGATTATGTTTCACTATTATTGTAAAAACATTTGAAGGTTTTTTATATATGACGCCGTACACCCTTGGGAAAAATCCGGGATCCGTCTCTGCAGTTTACGCTAAAGCCAGCGTTTTTTTTTTGTTTTTTGTTTTTTTTGCTGATTAAGGCCGGTACACACGAGGGAGCTTGCTCCCGCAACATGCTCCTGGGTCATTTTTCAAGACCAATACACACGAGGGAGCTCGCTCCCGCAACACGCTCCCGCAACATGCTCCCGTAGCACGCTCCATCGTGTGTACCAACGAAAAATATGTTGCGCAACAAACGTTTTGCCCCCGGCTTTTGCTCCCTTGTATTAAAACCGGTACACATGAGGGAGCTTGCTCCTGAAACACACTTTTGCAACATATTTGCTCCCTGATTTTGCTCCCTCATTTCAAACCAATTTGATATGAGGGAGCAAAACCAGGGAGCAAAAGTTTTGTTGCGCAACATATTTTTTCGCGTGAAATCGTTGGTACACACGAGAGAGCTTGCTCCGGGAGCATGTTGCGGGAGCGTGTTGCAGGAGCAAGCTCCTTCGTGTGTACCGGCCTTTATAAACTGTTGTAAACTAGTGACATGAGACTCTCGTGCCACCTCTCTTACCGATTTTTAGCATCATCCTGATATCGTTTTTGTTGGTAGATAAGCTACAAGGCCCGCTTGCCGATGTCATGGTTGATGACTTCAATAAGCAGATCGATACTCTAGTATTCAAATTAAAGGACATCGTGAGTTGAAAGAGAGTATGAGATAAGAGAGCTTATCCACGGACCTCATCAGGGGCTCTACTCGTCGTGCTATTTTTAGAAACTTGTTAACAATCTCCGCACTTTTGTCTTGAGATGTTCTGAGGATGCGACCGCGCCTCCTGCTCTCTGGCCAACCACGTTCCGTTCCCGAAATATCTTCAGTTTAAAAATAGAATGAAAGATCCCCTGATAAGTGTATAGCCCAATACGGGGGATAAGATCTCTTATCTCATACTTTCTTGGATGAAACATGCCTGTGCAAATTAGTACTATTCTGAATACTGTAATCCTTTGCGCCTTACTCGATGCTTATTACTTTAAACTTACGACACGTTTTGTTACCTTTCAATGACATTACTTATTAATTTTTTGCTCACTGGGGGACTAGCTAATTCCTTTCTTTTAAAGTGGTTATAACCCTTTGAATGAAATTTATGTAATTAATTCTACTCACTGTCAGCTTTCGAATGAGGTATATCTTAAGGATATTCGATAAAATACGACCAAGTTATTCGATGCGAAAGTTAGCAATTTTTTTTGTATTTTTACATGGTTGTCCGAATGACGGAAATGACGTTCAGGCAGGTACCTAACATGAGCATTGTGCGATATCCGGTTTACTTTTCTTCCGGTTTTCATACCTCATTGGAAAGCTGACAGTGAGTAGATTTAACTAAAAGAATAAATTTCATTCAAAGGGTTATAACCACTTTAACGCTCTGAGAGCTTCAACACAAAAAAAAAACAGCCCAGCTAAATCGCGCCGTCTCACTCCACATAAAGAGCCCCTAAGAGTGAATTGTATGAACCCATACTGGTGGAGCTGGTGATGAAGCAGTTTGATTTTCCTTCATTTTCCTCGTGAGAGCAATCTTGAAAAAGACTGTTTGTGCGTTCTGACTTTACAGCATTGCGCTTCAACCATCTACAGAGCAACGTGATCAAGTGTGGTCATTTACTGATCACCAAACAAACATAGATGGTTTTAGTATGCATTTTTCAGGATGTCTTTTATTTCCATTATTTTTCATCGTCAATAATCACATTGCACTCCATAGATCCGCCTACCCTTTCATAAACCCTACTCGTTGAATTTGCATAACTTATGAAACAAACAATGCTTTCATCGGTCTATGAACAAAAATGCGTTTTTGGAGCTCAAGTTGTTGTTGTTTTTTTTTTTTTTTGCATTCACAGGTCACAAGGTGCCTTCCTCGTCTGCACGAGAATGTAGTTAAAGTATTAGATCACATCATCAATAAAGCCAAAGAGAATGACGACATTGAGGCAGCTTTGAAACAGGTGTGGATAATGCATTTAGATGATCACCCACACATATATGTATATCTTATTTACACTCTTGTTTCACTGCATTACACTCTTGTTTCACTGCATTGCACTCTTGTTTCACTGCATCCTGAGCAATGTGAACATCAACAACGCTGGTAACACTGAGAGAAAGAAGCAAAAAAAAAAAAGAAAGAAAGAAAAAAAGAAAACAATGACGAATCGAACTAAACGTCAAAAAAGTTTTCGAACCATCTTCCCTCTACAAACAATATTTTGAACGTTTATTTATTTCATTTTGTTTTGTTATAGAGTTATAGTGATTCTGGATTCTGCCGCTTCAACCTTGATATTTTGAGCGTTTACTTATTCCTTACTGCTTTGTTATAGTATTTCAGGATTCTGGATCAAGCAATATATTTTGATGGTTACCGAAGCAAAGTAACCGAAATTTTCACGTCTGCTTATGGCGTTGTTTGTAATCATCCATTTATGAAGGAAGTTGGCAGGGGCTACAGCGGTATCTACTACGATGGTCGTCACAAGATCGATGTGGTATGTACATGGAGTCAGCAAATCAACGTAAATTCACCAAAATTGTTCTCAAACAATCTTGTTTTGCTAGGAGCAAATTTTGTCGAATTTTATTGGATTTTGGATTTTATTGGATTCTGTTTCCCGCGTAAACAAGCAATAACGTCATAGTGAATCAGGGCAATTTCTAACGCAAACATTCGAGTCATCAGTCTATGTATCGTAGCTCGGTCAGTCGTAACCATACCGTTTCTCACTCATTCGAAAACGACTCTAGTTTTTTGTATGAGCGGGAAACAGTACCGCATCGTATCGTATGGAATCGTATCGTATGGTATGGTATCGCATCGTATGGTATCGTATCGCATCGCATCGTATCGTATCGCATCGTATCGTTTTGTAAACCATACTTTCTAAGAAAACATTCGAATTTTCTACCGTATCGTAGCGGCGGTATCGTAGTCGTATAACCCGCTCATGTGAAAACGACTCTATAAATCAAACACGATATCGGTGACCTGACTTTGTGTATTTTAGGTGGTCGACGCTGCTGCCTATACATTCGAAGAACTGTTCAAAGAACTGATTAAAGGTTCCGATGCTCTGACCAATGGCAAGACAGCCGCAGAAATCATGACAACTTGTAAGGATCAAGTATTACCGGTAAGAATCAATTACTTTTCAAAATAGTCATTTGAGTTCTTTCCTGCATCACACACTCACCGCACCGTTAATATATATCAAACAATAACTGTCGTTCGTTAAGATTCCTGTTTAATTTTTTCACACACTGTGTTTGACGTAACACTGAAACAGACCTGCTCAGAGTTGTTTAGTTGCATTAATAATAATGTTTGACTGTCCGAAATACTCGATTATTACATTTATGGTTGAGGGGTTATTACATTTACGGTGGGTTTCGATTATTACATTTACGGTTGATTTTTATTACATTTACGGTGGGTATTACATTTACGGGTGTTATTACACTTAAGGGTAATACAGGTGTTCCGCTGGGATCTTGTAGGGATTACCCTGTTTATGACAAAAAATACCTAACTTCTATACCCTGTTTATGAAAAATTACAATTGTTTACGAACATTATATGATTTGTATACATATATCAATTCAGACACACGTGCTGCTTCGATTCCCTGAATGCAAACTAATTTCTCTCATTTTTTGGGCCCTGAGTATGACAGGAAGTTTGGATTAAATCGGAAATAGAGTAGAATTAGATACCCTGTTCATGACACCAAGGTCTAAAAACCATACCCTGTTCAGCGGATTATCCCCGTATAGTCGATATAGGGTAGTTGGCCTCCACCCCCCGGATTTTAAACGTGAGGTCAAGACGGTTTAAACAAGCATTTGATTGAGCTTTTATTATACTACAAATCATCTTTTAGTATTATTTTTATTTTTTTTAAATAAAAATTAATAAATTTTATAATGCAAAATCTTTATCAACATTTTTATCATATATTCGTTTCTTACGTTTTTATAAAATTATGAATATTCTTGTCAACACTGTTCCCTTTATGGCGATAATTGCTTGAATTTGCTAATTCAAAATGTTTTCTCTTTTGTAGAAATTTGACGCAGACGCCAAGTATCTACCAGATGAAGTCAGCTTCTTTATGACTCGAGCTGTTGTGATATCGTTGTTGACTGACAAGCTTGAACCTCTTACTAAGGATGTAAGGACTTTATTAATTAATCAATCAATTAACTAATTCATTCATTCATTAATTTTATTCGTTTATCATTCATTCACTCATTTATTCATTCATCCATCCATCCATTCATTCGTTTGTTCGTTCGTTCGTTCGTTCGTTCGTTCGTTCGTTCGTTCGTTCGTTCGTTCGTTCGTTCGTTCGTTCGTTCGTTCGTTCATTCATTCATTCATTCGTTATTTTTCGTCCAGTAACTCATTATTTCATTCATCCATCTATCACCATCCATCTATCCTTTCCTTTCCATATTTATTAAATCATGAAAATCATTGAATCTACTTAGTCTGCTTTAATAAGTCGCTCTGATGTTTATGATTATTATTATGTTTATTCAGATGAGAAAAGAGCTGAGATCTTCAATTCCTGAAGCCATGAGGAAGATTGTTAGTGTGGACGAACGATATGAGACTTACATCATGACAGTCGCGGGCGATCTTGTAAAAAAAGGTGAGACAATCTTAAATGCTGGACAAAATATTATGGGACGGCAACACTTTCTTTGTCGCCAGTTCCTTATAGATGCCTGGTCTTGTGATGTTAAAAAAGCCCCATCTGGAGGACAAAACAAAAGATTTTTGCTCTCTTGTGAGCTAAATTCATTGTATTGTCCTCCACGTTGAGATGCATTCAAACGAACTGCAAGGGGTCTATTATTTCTTTAGACTTTCTCCTACCCTCCCCTTCCTCCCAACTATCAAAAAATGAATAATACAGAATGAAAACAACACATTTATAATGAAATTAATAATAAATAAATAAATGAACGAACGAACAAGGGATTCGGAGTGAATGAATGAAGGAATAAATAAAAGGATGAAATGAATAAAATGGATGATAATTTTGACTGACTGACTGACTGACTGACTGACTGATTGATTGGTTGATTTATTGATTGATTGAATGATTGATTGATTGATTGATTGATTGGTTGATTGATTGATTGATTGATTGATTGATACATTTTATTTATTCATTGGATTCATCGCTCCATCAATGAAACATCATTTGTATATTTTTGTCTTTTAGCAATGAACAATGAATCTAAAGAAGAGTCACAATCTACTCATGACGATAACCAAGACGACAAACCATCTACTGAATTGTAGAACAAGTTAACCCTGAATTCTAAACACTCATAAACTAAATATTCAAAGTGTGGTTTTCAAAAACTCGTGAAACAAAGTGTTATTTAAGGTGTGATAGATAGAGCGCGAACACTAAGTGTGTGCAACAGTTATCACTATTTAGTAGTAAATAGCCAATCAAACACAAGGTATAAAATAGCACTGTTTAGTGGTAGAGTACAAACAATAAATGCGTGAAACACTATTTACTAGTTAGTACAAAATAGTGCTAACTAAACAATAGAAAACAATAGAATTAGCATAAATTTGTACTATTTAGTATTGCTAATCTTTCACGGATTTATTGTTTGCACTCTAGAGTGCACGCACTGGAAGTGTGAAACAGTTGTCACTATTTAGTATTAAATAGCGCTAATTAAACAAAAGAAAACAATAGAATTAGCATAAAATAACACTATTTAGTGATATTTATGTTGCACACTTTTAGTGCATGCACTCTATTCATATTGCACACTTTTAGTGCGTACACCCTATGCTTAAGTATGGTTAATATGCTAAAGTTTAATTCAAGACTGAAAGCAACTATATTCTAAAACAGAAAATATCTTCAAGTTAAAACAATTTCGTTCCTGATGTGTCCTGCGTGCCCATCCAGTTCTAGAGAAGTAATTTAAACTGTCTGCACAGGCAAGATAGTCTTGATGTAGCCTAAGTATTGATGTGGATAGGATATGATAAGCAGTAAATATCCAGCATTTATGATTGACATGTGTCCACCATGTGTAAACACAGGTTAGCCAGACCCTTGCTTAGTACTGGTTTATGAGTAATAAACAGCTACTAATTTATCGATTTTTTATAAATTGAAAGACTATACTCATTTACCTGTGTCTATGATTTTATAACTTAATACGAAGCTTTGGATTAATTCAAAAAATCGATAAATTTAGCCGCTGTTTATGACTCATAATCAGTGCAGAGCAAGAACTTGGGCTACCTGTGATGTAAACATCAGCTTGGGTGCATTTATTAACACGCTTCATTCTTATTGTATCAATTGTAATATTCAACAATAATATAGAAAGGGATCGATCGAAAGCGATAATAATCGAGCAAACGCACGAAAACCATCATTTAAAAACAAACCGTCACACAACCAGCAATTTATTATTTCTTTTGTCTGGGTATTGTGTTCTGGTCGAGTGATAGTAACAATTTTATTTAGTTTGTTTTTATTTCATGGTCTTCCTGCGTTTGCCTTAAGCGATTTGCATAATGACGTTTTGAACTACAATGACCAGATACTTCATCCACGTTCTTTTGTATCGCAATTAGTACAAATTGTTTTATTAATCTCCGAAGGGATCAAGAATTTAAATATGAAAGAGATTTCGCAAAGAATACTGGTAGTCGTAGTAAAATGACGCCATAATGCAGATCGCCTATTGATAAGCGGCAGTGCAGCTTATAAAGTTATGACATCAATTGCTATGTGCATGAGAGTGGAAACAATATATTACCTGTGAAATAACCTCTAACAAATATAGTGCTAATTAGTGTTGTGTTTCTGGTTGGCAAATTAGCATAACAATTTCTCTGGTAGTAAACATCGCGATATGAAGTTGCTCTCCGTGATCTCTCAGTGCTACGCTGATTTTTTATCCGGCTTTCAAAGTTAGCACTACTTAGCCACTAATCCGTTAGTTAGCTATGTAGTAGGTATATCATTTGCGCTCTATATCTACGACATAAATCAGCAGCAGTATTTCTGATTACACCAATGGCGATCGAAGAGTTAGAAGACAAATAACGTTTTTTCATTAAAGAGGCTTTATTTTAAAAGCAATTATAACTTTGTAATCATTTATCATTGTTTAACAATATGATAATCAAATATATTTATACTTTAGTTCAATTCTTGATACAAAGAATATACTTTTATATTCGTTATTGATTCAATAAATACATTAATAAATAAATACATAAATATGATAAATATGAAAAGATATCATTTAAACTTAGTTAAATATGCCAACTTTGCTATAGATATAAATTCAGTCATGAAATTTGTTATAAACTGTTTTCTCAAGCAAGCAATTACTCTGCGACCTCCATTAATCCATATCGTTGACAAACTTTGCCCCCTTGGAGTAACTCTGTTCAGCTGCAAATAAAGCGATCTGCCAAAGGCTTATAACAGCTTTATCTCTTTTTGAGCGAAGCCACGCCGTGCTTACATCTACAAATAGCATATCTTATTCCTTTGTTGGAGTCAAACACATCTTGCCTGATACAATCAAAGATACCATTCTTTCCGTTGCAATTCATACTGTATGCCTTGCATTTGCTTATTAGACACGAGCCATTAGGACCACTGCGAACCGAGGCTACACAACAACTGTCTGATTGACTACAGAAAGCAGCGGTGTACCTCAAGTGTGCTACTAGGACCATCGTGAGTAATATTATACCTGTGAATACCTGAAAATTAAATAATTGGCAATTAGTAGCTTACGGTTGATTGCGGTTGATTGGACCGCTGTGAGTAATCTTTAGTGTAGTGTGATGTGAAGTATTGCACCGTAAATTTCGCGCGATTATTGCCGCGATTAAGTTTAAAAATGTGTAAAGGCCCGTTTACACTTGCAAATTTTTCAGTACGATTCTCACGCGATAATCACCGTGGTCAAGTTGAAAGCCAAAATCGCTCGTGTAAACAGCCTGCAAATCTCGCGGCGATTGTCGCTCGATAATCGCACCAGCAAGCAAATTCGAACATGTCCTAAATTATCGCGGTGATTTTTGGCGAAAACAATAGATTTGTGTAACGTGCGCGCGCTTATCATTTTGTATTTGGCGCGTGATCTGACGAAAAAACATTCGTTTTTATGAAATCGCAATGACATGGCGCGATAATCGCCGCAAGATGCAACTCAATCGTGGCGATATTCGCGCAAAATTTGCACTAGTGTAAGGGCTCATGCAATTACAAACTCTTTGAAAAACAACCTCGTGCAAGTTAATTTCAAATTAAACTCAAAACCATCTTATTACCGTGTAATGTAACGTAATGTAACGTAAAGTAACGTAATGTAACGTAATGTAACGTAATGTAAAGTATTGTAACGTAATGTAATGCGATTTAATGTCACGTAGTCACGTAACGATGAAGTATAATGGATGTAAAATGTGATACGTGTCATATACTTACTGAATTCTTCCGACCGTCCATAACTAGATCCAGTAATGTTTCACGACTAGTTTTCCAATATCTTCAGTTTTTTTTTTGTAGTGAGTGCCGACTATAACTTGCATCGCTGTTATATACAATTCGTTTCATCGTTGTTTTAATTAGGATATTTTTCTTATATTTTGTGCAATCTCAAGGGTAAAAAATCCCTCAGTGCTTCAACGCAGTCGTTCCGTGTAAGGGATTGGTTGCTAAGCTATAGTCGGAGACTTGTCTATTGAATGATGTTATGTCGACTAACTACATCATCTTTTTATGGGGAAATTGCTCTGTAGTGTAAAGCTAAATCTGTACCAATCTATATGTGCATTGTCATTCGATTCTAATATTTTAAGATACAATAGAGTGGGCGGCCCTGACTTGAATTATAACAAAAATAGTATGGTGTCAAATTATCCCACAGCTTTCTTGAAAATCCTCAAAATACTATACTCTCCTAATGTAGGATGTCCCTCTGTTTATAGACCCAATTATTTTGTTTAAATAGCGTTTATTTATTTTATTTATTTTAGTTTTGCGCAACAGGGATTAATTCAGAACTTAATAACATCTTCATGTAATTTTATTTCAAATCTTTTTTTTTTAATTTACATTCAAGAAATATAATCGAACAACATTTGCCAAACCAAGATTAATATAAGAAGTTACTCGAAGTTATTTTAGCCAGTGTCCTTCCTGTATGGTAATCGGGGTTCTCGTACACTCACTACCCTAACATCAAGCATTGTAACTGATTTACATATTTTTTTCCTTGTAGAAAATTCAGACGTTTCTAAACTTAAAGTTTCTTCATATTTAATTAAAAATGTCTTTGTTTTCAACTCTTTCGTTTGCATATCCCTAAGGTTACTATAAGGAAACAATAGGACAGCACCTAGGTATCGTAACGAATGCTTAAACACTGTCGATGTAAAAATAGAAAAATAATTAAAATAATTAAAGCTGATTAAAACAAGTCGTTTTATTGAGATTATCGATTGCTATGTGTCCCAAATACGTTAAAAATAATGAAATATCAAAGTTCAACCAACTAGAATTATATCCATCCCTGAAGTAGCCTTTGCGGCTGCTGGCGGGTTCATGGAGGGAAGTGGTGAGGGGATGGGTAAGAAATAGGTAATTTCCAAATGGTATCACCTCTTATTGCACCAGCTCATAGATACAGTGACGTCATTATATAACAAGCATGACAAAGGAGCCTTTGGGACTTACCAGAAAACCTAGTGGCTAATTTACTTGGTACGATTTGTCGAGTGCGATTTGTAGTATACCATTAGCCATGTTGTTCAAGAGTTTTTTTTTTAAAGACTAAAAGGACATTCCAAAAGTAATATGTATTGAATGAGAATGAGTGTTTTATCGCGGCAAATGTGGAGCCGATAAAACACGAATTCGAATTTTATATATTGTTTCTGAAACTCCTACGTAAGTTTATAGTTTTCCTTAAAATAATAATAATAATAATAATAATAATAATAATAATAATAATAATAATAATAATAATAATAATAATAATAATAATAATCCTTTATTACAATTCATCTTCAAAAAAAAAATATATATATACATGGTTAAAAATTATATAATATTTACAAAATGATAAAAAAACATAAAATTGATATAGTTCATTAATTTAAATGTTCTGCATATTATTTGTTCATAATTATAGACATTTTATATAATTTATATACATTTTATAAAATTATAATCTAAGAAAATTCTAAAAAATATTATAAGTAAACAAATAAAATTCAGGTAAATAAAATAATAATAAAAAATAATAATAATAATTATAAATTAATTCAAATGTCTTTCTGCAGCTTGTATCGCAAAGTCTGAGTTTTGAACGTCATTTGTAATTCTTCTGGTAGTTCGTGAACCTCGAATGCAGATAAGTGAAGATCGTAACAATGAGAAGCAAATCTTTGCTCTGATCCATGCGATAGTAGTGTGGTATTCTTCTCCTTTCTTGACAGATATCAGATGAGCTAAAATAATAATAATAATAATAATAATAATAATAATTTTATTGTGAGAAAACATATAGTTTTAAGTTTTTGTTGCTTTGTTAAGCTTTGAAAATTAATGATTGACCTAAAGAAATATTGAATTCATTAATTATTCATGAGCTTTAGTACTGACGATTTCGTAAACTCATTAATAATTCTTGACTTTCTACATTTAGGATCACGTGCATAGTTTGGAAACGGACCTTGACGTAGACGTAGACATATTTTATTTAGTACTTTACCTTTACTTAGTTTTTTAAAGATGGTAATAATTGATTTAACATATTTACAAGTACAAGCTATTCGCAATAACTATATATAAGTAAACCTAGGTGGACAGAGTACAAACACTAAATATGTGTGTGGCCCAGGATCGCTCGCTCCCTCACCATGCTTTTTATGTCCAGTCTTTCTCGGGCCTGTACTTCGTACAAGTCCTTTTGAACTTGCGTCTGTCTGGACGATGAACGGTAAGCTAAAATCTGGATAGGCAAGCACAGCAGTGTTTACCATATTTTCGTCCTCATCTTGTTGTGGGTTTTCTTTCAAGTCAGGTTCAGTTACAGCCAAGACGATAAGTCCAAGAAACAGCAAAGCAATAGTAATCTTCATGTCTTCAGTCAGTTGGTCATTCACACGTACTGCAGGGGCGGCGGAACCGGGGGGGCCGGGGGGCACGTGCCCCCCCCCCCCCCACACACACACACACACAAAATATTTTTGGGGGGGGGCTGGGCCCCCCACAAAATATTGGTTAAAATATATTAATGCATGAGTTTATACAAAAAAATTGTTTTGTGATTTTCCGGTTAGTAAAGTTTTCCAATTAGATGCTGCGTGCCATAATACGCATAAAACATAACCGCTTTGGATGCAGGAGCTGGTTTCCTGTGTCGTAAGGAAATGCGAGATGACTGGACTCTAGTTAGTATTTTCCTTGGGGTGGGGAGGGGTGGGGGATTATAGTGCCCCCCCCCAACGGCTGTTGCTGTTCCGCCGCCCCTGTACTGGACTACTCTCTCAAGCTCAGCAATTCGACTACCGATACCTGTAACACATCCCTCTTTTTATGGGAGAATGTCTATAAAAGATCTAGCTTCTTAATCGTTAGCAAACACATGTGCAAATTGTTATGAATGTTAAACTACAACAACAACCTCTCGGAACCTTACGTCGGTTTAATTAATGTTGGAACTAGTGCTTATACTTTAGTGGCTTCAAACAAATTATATTTTTTTTGCGAGCATATGTGGCACAGCATAGTTTCTTTCAAACGAAAATTAGCAAAGTTCTGTCAACACCCTTTAGTTAGAATGAAAGTAAATAATCTTGTCCCTTTTTATTTGCACGGCCACAAAGACATATCGATCAAGCAATTGAATGCTGTTCGCGCGGGAACCCTGTGTTTTTTTTAATTATGGGCTTTTTTTTACGAAACCGAGGCTGCAAAGTTGATCAAATGTGACGGACATTTTGAGTTTTTGGATTCTCTACAATATCTGGCAGTTTTCTCGTAACTTTAAGCCTTTAACGCTTAGAAAAACGGCAAAAAGGAGTTCCAGCGTACTTCCAAATAAGGTAAAATTTACCAAATATGGTTAAACAAAATGGCCGATCGAACAGCATTTTCCCTATAGCAATTGTTTGATATGAAAACCACAAAAAGAAAGTGATACTTTTGGTCGTTATTCTTGACTGCCTGCTGATGGTATTTATTTCTGTATAGAACCAGTTTTATGACAAGTGGTTGGTAATGGATGAGTTGTGGCGCTAAAGATGTACACAAGCATGTCGGCTGCAACCTCGTCCCCAGGACCCCTCTTCTTCGCTATTGACAAGATGGCGGACGCTCGAAGAAAGACTCTGGCAAACAGTGCTTTATGACGGATTCTGATTGGCTCGTTCTTACAGGCCTTCTGATTGGACAAAATAATAAACATAAGAAACAGTTTGCAGTGGGAGTATTTTAACACATAAACAAGAGTGCATTTTATTACATCTATTTTAAGTAGACAATCGACCCTAACGAACATATCATAGCCATATAAACATATTTAAGTTTTCATAGTTATGCTGTTCCAGCTGTCAGACGATGACCAGTCGATGTCTATTGCGTCACAAGTAATTTCAAATACATTAAACCGTTTAAAACACTATCAATAAAAAAAATCAGTCAATCATGTTCTTTATTACAAGTTTTTATCATTTTCAGTTTACAGAAATATGTGTGTCCGGTCCGCAGTTAGTTTAATAAACTACTCAGGCGGACGAAAAAAAACATAAGAAACTTTTCTAGCATATACATCTATACATCGTAATTTATCGCGGTTTAAGAACATAATTTTATAGCGAATACTTCTGCATTAAACCTGATTACGAAGCGATCCATTAAAATGTTTTTGCATCCCTCGATCATATCTTGTGTGGTCAACTGTTTTCTTTTTTCATCGGATCAAAAACATCGCGCTGAAAAATAGTCAAAGTGAAGTAATCGCTAGCTAAACACGGCTTTGATGACCATTTAGTTTCAGTTTTTGACATGGTTACTTGTGTTTTTACCATTCGATTTCAAAACAACTTGAATTTTCCATAGTCCTCTCTCACGAACATTTCCAAAACACTGCACCGCCATTTTGGCCCAAAATCACGCGACAATAAAATACTCCAAAAATCTTGGAGTATTTGACCACGTGACAAACCACTATTTGCCAGGGTCTTTCTTCGAGCGTCCGCCATCTTGTCAATAGCGATGAAGAGGGGCCCTGTGGACGAGGTTGTGTCGGCTGTGAGGCCATATACACAAACCATAAGTAGAATGATAGTCCTAATCGAAATTTGAGTGAAATACAATTAGTTAATTAAAGAAAATGTAAAAAGGAAAAAATGCGATTCGTGTTATTTAAATTGTTAATGTTACATTTCAAAAGGAAGCAATCTGTTGGAGAATTTCAATAACTTAGGTACTGGGTAGTTAAGTCTTATGAAAAACAATTTGTTGATGAAGTTAAAGTCTAATTGATTACAAGATAATCTGCTGTATCTAATAGTTTCGGTTTTAACGATACGTACCTTTGAAAATATGTCATGGATGATTTAAAGAAGAATGTGGACACATTGATTTATGATATTTTTGTTGTTGTTGTTGTTGTTTCGTGGTAAACTCATGCTGATATAAGTAATATCTAAAAAGTCACATCTAATAATAATAATAATAAAAAGTGCTTATATAGCGCATCCTAAGCCTCGATGCGCTTTACATTTATAAAAAATTTAAATATAATATAAATATATATATAAATCTATTTTAAAATGAAAAATGTTTTTTTTAAAAAGATGCGTTTTCAAATGTTTTTTAAATTTTTCTAAAGTGTCAGAGTTTTTTAATTCGTCTGGTAAAGTGTTCCATAATTTTGGGCTCACAACAGAGAAAGCAGAATCACCATAAAAGACAGTGTTCGTAGCTGGTATAGATAGTAAGTTATGACTTGCAGATCTTAGCTGTCGAGATGGTTTGTATCTTTTAATCAGGCTTGTGATGTATGGTGGAGCGAGACCATTAAGTGCTTTGTATCAATGGCATCAATGGTAATAAATTATTACATGATTATATCAGTTTTCTAAATTTAAGATTATGCATTATTTCACTTAAATACCTTTAACAAAATAGACTAACTTAAAGTTCTGGGAGGGATTTAATAAGCGTGCCAGGGAAAGGTGGGGTTGATGAGCTTTGATGCATTGAATTGAATTGCTCATTACGGCAGTCAAGGGCATTTTATGGTCTTTTATGTTAGTATTCAAAGACAACATCTGTATATTGTCCTGAAATCAGGGCAATATCTGTATATATTTTATTTTTTAAGAGTTAACCCAGGATTAGTGCTTATCGGGCTTGGAACAACCCAGCACAGGTTATTGTGATGTGAATACCCTCGTTAGAACTTTTAATTCAAGCTGATATAGTAATGAGTCTTATCCTAACAAATCCATGCATTCGGGCCTTTGTTAAAAATGCCAATATTGATGTAAAAAAGTATAATGAGTGTTATATTTACGCTTACATTGAAAAAATTCATATTATTTTCTAGCACAAGTTCTTGTTATATTATCAAGCTCCTATCCTAAAACGTTTGAAAGGTTATTGATAATTCAAGAATGTGCTGTCATAATAGGTCTACCCTTCAAAATGTGAACGTTCAATGGCATCATCTGATTATTTGTGAACTTTAGGATGGAGGTTGAAATAAGGTATCAAATTATGTCCTTGGAGAGTAATTACCATTAATAATTTAAAACTCAATGTAGGATCGGAAATAATTTAAAGAAACGTTTTTTTTAATGTGTAATAAATATAGCGAACTTTCAGCTGACGTAATCCTTTGTTATTCATTGCCAACCAGACAGTGATTGTTTGTTTATAAACATGAAGTATCGCTATTGATTTAGCGTATGCTGACACAACCATATGACCAGACATGAACAAAACTGACAAACTGAAATTACCAAATACAACAATGCGTCTGTCAGCCGGAATAGAAGTTTATTTCTGAACAAAAACTTTCGTTCGTATATCTATAACAATATTTGGTAATCTTACCTTATTTGGAAGTGACTATAGGTTTTATTTTGCAATTGGTGATTTTCTACCATGTACGGCCACAAATCTCGCAATAAAATCTATGAAAACTTCCAGGGAGTGCAGTGAACAACTTGATCAAACTGGCAGCCCTTTTGAATTTTGTTTGGAAAGACAGGACCCCCTCCCCACCCCCAAAAAAATAGTAAAAAAAATTACACAGTTACCCCAACGAAGGACAGTAATTGTTTGATATGAGCAAAGCTCGCAAAATATTCTGACACAATTTGAAAATCACTGTAGAAAATGGCAACAAACATCGTTCGAATGAACGTGAAATGACCGGAGCTTTGATTGAGGTTGTGCATTGAAGGTTGACTATTAAAATTGTTAAAATACTACTGACACTGGGCAGACAGAGTAAGCCTCTTACAAATAGCTTCTCTGTTGCTAACATCAGAAATCGAACCGTAGCTGTAGAGTTACCATTGATTAAGTAGGAGACAGTTTGTATCAGTTTTTAATAAGTGATAAGTAATGAATGAACGACTCATTTGTTGTCTTTAACGAGGATCTTAATTGGAGGTCCGCCATTAGGTTTACCTAAATTACAAGACTATTTTTAGCCATCATCGCCGCAATGGTTGTCGATTGGTGTTCGTTTGCCTCACATCCGTGCATGTAGAGTGCTTACAATGTCCATGAAATAAAATCTTATTAGTTACGAACTAATTGTCTCTATTTTAGTAGAGACTATTTAAGTGCTATCATTCAACCAGAACAGTCAAAGAAAAGGCAAAGATGAAGAAAACAATACCTCTTTACTTCTCTAAAATAGTCACTAAATACGAACTAATAGGTAGTAGCTATTTAAATTTTATTTGATGGACATGTTGTAAGCACTCTAACTATATGAGTATAGAATGAATTTGATCAATGAAAATTACAGAATAATAAATATCGCAACTACATACATGCAAATTAATTTTATTGTTACTTTGATTTTGATTGACAATACACAACTAGATACTCAAAATTGTATAAAGATCAACAAATAAAGAATGAAACTATGTAAATCATTACAAAAGAATAACAAAAGAATAGTTATAATTTGTTATAATTTTGAACTGCGTTAACTAAAAATATTGAAATAGTATTTTAGAAATTGGTGCAAATTAATATTTTGATATAGATCCACGTGTGTGCGTCTTTCTTGAAATTCTTAGTTTTTTATATAGATTGAATTATAGATGCGTCTTTGACGTTGAGTTCTGACAGGGCACTTTGGTCAGTCTCAATACTAGTACTTCCATTCACAAACATATCGTGCACAAGAGTATTTCACCTCAATGTACTTAAAGGTACCGACACAAGGGTCTCCGTAAACGCTGTTGCTTGCATACAAGTTACAAGACCTCTTTTTGTCACACTTACTGCGGATAGATGTGTAGGATTTTGGGGAGCGGCAGTTGGTTGTGTAGATGCCTTGACTTGGGCAGACATGTCTACCAGTGGTTCGTCCGTAGTTCGCGTAGTGAATCACTATTTTCTGACCACGTGGACAGCTAAGGGTTCCAGATTTGTGTTCGCACAATCTAAATGTAGCTACAAATAGAACACATTGGATTATTTTGGCATTTATGTTGAGTTCATGAAGTGAAGATTGGTTGAATAGATAAGTGGATTTAGAAAATATTTGAGATACAACGCGCGCTATGATTGGCTGAGACGCATGCTCTTTAAAAGGAACACAGGAAGCCCGCCCAGAAAGCAGCTCAGAAAACTCCTTAACTCGCGCGATCACTCAAATTTAATAAACGCTCTACAGTCAATGTGAAACACTATGATATATAATGCATATTTTCGTCATTTTTAAAGCGCATGAAATGTTCAGAACTCGCGATCTGTTCGATCTGTTCGCGATCTGGGAGAAAGTCCAAGTGCTTTTTTTAATCCAGTGATTTTCTTTGTATGTCCATGTTTTATGCCTTAGAATAATCCCATACACAAGGTTTGTTTTGAAAAAAAAAAAATCATAACTAGATTAAAAAGATGAGTTTTGTACCATTTATTCAATAAAAACAACATAGCCGAAGATGAACTGTTCACCTAGACGACTCACTAGCCTCGTTCTCGAGATCGTCCGCCATTTTTCGATTCGGTGAATTCTATTACTTAGATTGGCTTGCGCAGTAGGAATGGCATACTTTTAGTGAATTAGTAAAGTCGTAATGATTTTTAATACTTATTTTTGTAATATCAAATTTAGTATGTCTCATTAAGAAATTTTGACCATACCTAGTTGCTTTTTTCAATCAAATAAAAAAAGAATTATACTCCTTTTTGTTGCATGTAATTGAAATTATATACCTTGTTTGTCACACGTATCTATAATTTTCTTTATTTGCAATTATGCTAATTGTTTGTGAAAGATCGATGTCCTGTGATATGCCTGTTATTCCAATTCTGTTGTTTAAGAATCATACTGGGATTCTGATTGGGGCCTGTGATTTTTGATGCCAGTGATTTTTAATGCCATGGGACAAAAACAAAAGACCAGTTTGAAAAATTAAATTTGCAGGGAATCCCTCCGTATGGGATGTGACGATATGACGATAATTTTAAATTGATAATTTTGAAGCATCGGGTATTTTCATGGAAATTTATCAATACATTGCTATGGAATGCGGGATGGGAGTTATTTAAGAAGGGCCTATCAAGCGAGATTTTATAAAATGCAGCGGTAAGCAAAGGCTTCTATCTTTCTCTAAGAGATATGACGAAGATACCCGATCCATATATAAAGAACTCTCTTTCAGTCCCGGTCTATACTACTAACCTTGAGCTTCTTTTCCATCGTTCAGAGCATTGTCTAAGTCGTCTTTATCATCTTGGGTTAGGTTGTTATTTTGGTCGTCCTCATCTTGTTGTGGGTTTTCTTTCAAGTCAGGTTCAGCTACAGTTAAGACGATAAGTCCAAGAAACAGCAAAGCAATAGTAATCTTCATGTCTCAGTCAGTTGGTCAGCCACACGTATAGGACTACTCTCTCACAAGCTCAGCAACTCGACTACCGATACAGGACAAAACCCTGCTCTCTTTTATGGGATTACATGTATAAGAGATCACGTGACATCCTTGTTTGCAAACAATATATTTATATCAGGAGGGAGGGGGTGACTCTATTGTATGCAAATGAGCTGCTCTCCAGACTCATCGCTACCACTGATATATCAACGCAACGCTGTATTCTGGTAATTATCAAAATGATCAAAATGTTTTGTTCGGGACGCGCAAAATGCCTTCAGGTTTTTTCATGTGCAGCTGATTTACTTCACTGTATTTCTTTATCGACATTTCCTCCCCATGATGATTATAAATTTACTCTTTTTGATGTTGTTGCATTATTTGCTTTGTATTAATTTTTGAGGCAAAGATCTGCAAAAAGTTACCATTCAAAAAAAAAAAAAAAAAAAAAAAAAAAAATTCGTGTCATGTTTCACGTTGGTCAACTCAAACAGTTGATCGATCGAAGGAGACAACTATGTAAAAGCCTTTGAATAATAAGGTATTCCAGACATGGGGATCATTTAATTTTATCATATATTAATGCTTTATGATGATGTGCAATAAAACAAAGTTACCGTTGTTGTTATATATCAAACTTTTATGATTTTCAATTAATATAAACTTACTTTTTTTAATGTTGTTGCATTATTTGCTTTGTATTGATTTTTGAGGCAAAGATCTGCAAAAAGTTACCATTCATAAAAAAAATTATTCGTGTCATGTTTCACGTTGGTCAACTCAAACAGTTGATCGATCGAAGGAGACAACTATGTAAAATCCTTTGAATAACAAGGTATTCCAGACATGGGGATCATTTTATCATATATTAATGCTTTATGATGATGTGCAAAAAAAACAAAGTTACCGTTGTTGTTATATATCAAACTTTTATAATTTTCAATTAATTTAAACTTTCTTGTTTATATATCGATATTTTATATTATGTCACTAACTTAAACAAGGGTTGTATCGAAAGCGAAGACCCTCGAAAGCAAAGACCTAAGACCCTGGAAAACCTAAGACCCTATTTTTTCAACGTTTTTCGCGATAATTCCTTCAAATAACAATAAATAACAATAAATAACAATAAATAGATGCATTTCCTCACCAAGCGACGTGTGAAACCCATTGTTCTACGTAGGTTCTTAAATTCGGCGGAAAACCCGGATTCCTAAAGCAGGAGGCGGCATTGATATCAACAGGGGAGAGTGGGGCTGAATTATAAACCCGGGATAGGTTTTTAATTACTTGTCCTAGCCTCGGTTTTTTAATTGCTTTATTTAGTATTCAATTATTTCACATAGAAATTAAAGTTAATGTTAGTTTTTGCTTTTGAGCCGATCTTCTAGTCTTTCGGCCTTCCTTGTTTCGGTTTCAACATTCAACTTATTGTGAACATCCTGCAGCTCTTCTGGACTATCTTCTTGTTCAAGAGGAAAGATTGTAGGATCGTACTGCATTGCCTCTGTGACCTAGAGAAAACAATTGATTTAATTTAGTAGATATGCATAAATTTTGGTAAAACAAGCACAGTACTAAATTTAATACTGACCCGTTTTTCACCTTTCTTGTCTCGTGTATAAATAGAGCAAGAGTTGCATTGAGATCCTCAGGAGTCATTTTTTCTAGGCTTTTCGTGGGAGCCAGTTTAGAATCTTTTTCACGTGTTGGAAAGCACGCCAGCGTTTCTCTCATGTCGCCACTGCTCGAACAAATTCACAGCCCAAGTATCTTTATATGTAGCCTTTGGTACACTTTGTCTTATTTTGTCGTCGATGTCTTTCTCCATAAGTGGCTCGGCAAACCTGTACTAAGTATACCGTCACCATGTGCTTCATCATTTTCGAATTGCAATATCGTTTCATAAAGCGCTTCGTCTTCGACTTACGCCATAAGGCCTTAAAATATCGATTGAGAAGTAAAAGTTTATTTTCTCTCTCAAAAACTAAACAGATACACTTCTAAATATGAGGTTTTATAAAGCATTTTCTAATCTTTCATTTGGTGTATATTTTATCTACTGACATGGTCTCGTACTTCTCATCAATCCTTTTATTTGCGGTTTTTTCATGTTCAGCTCATTTACTTCACTGTATTTCTTTATCGACATTTCCTCCCCATGATGATTATAAATTTACTCTTTTTGATGTTGTTGCATTATTTGCTTTGTATTAATTTTTGAGGCAAAGATCTGCAAAAAGTTACCATTCAAAAAAAAAAGAAGAAAAAAAAATTAGTGTCATGTTTCACGTTGGTCAACTCAAACAGTTGATCGATCGAAGGAAACAACTATGTAAAAGCCTTTGAATAAAAAGGTATTCCAGACATGGGGATCATTTTATCATATATTAATGCTTTATGATGATGTGCAATAAAACAAAGTTACAGTTGTTGATGAGAACGACCAAGATAACAACCTAACCCAAGATGATAAAGACGACTTAGACAATGCTCTGAACGATGGAAAAGAAGCTCAAGGTTAGTAGTATAGACCGGGACTGAAAGAGAGTTCTTTATATATGGATCGGGTATCTTCGTCATATCTCTTAGAGAAAGATAGAAGCCTTTGCTTACCGCTGCATTTTATAAAATCTCGCTTGATAGGCCCTTCTTAAATAACTCCCATCCCGCATTCCATAGCAATGTATTGATAAATTTCCATGAAAATACCCGATGCTTCAAAATTATCAATTTAAAATTATCGTCATATCGTCACATCCCATACGGAGGGATTCCCTGCAAATTTAATTTTTCAAACTGGTCTTTTGTTTTTGTCCCATGGCATTAAAAATCACTGGCATCAAAAATCACAGGCCCCAATCAGAATCCCAGTATGATTCTTAAACAACAGAATTGGAATAACAGGCATATCACAGGACATCGATCTTTCACAAACAATTAGCATAATTGCAAATAAAGAAAATTATAGATACGTGTGACAAACAAGGTATATAATTTCAATTACATGCAACAAAAAGGAGTATAATTCTTTTTTTATTTGATTGAAAAAAGCAACTAGGTATGGTCAAAATTTCTTAATGAGACATACTAAATTTGATATTACAAAAATAAGTATTAAAAATCATTACGACTTTACTAATTCACTAAAAGTATGCCATTCCTACTGCGCAAGCCAATCTAAGTAATAGAATTCACCGAATCGAAAAATGGCGGACGATCTCGAGAACGAGGCTAGTGAGTCGTCTAGGTGAACAGTTCATCTTCGGCTATGTTGTTTTTATTGAATAAATGGTACAAAACTCATCTTTTTAATCTAGTTATGATTTTTTTTTTTTCAAAACAAACCTTGTGTATGGGATTATTCTAAGGCATAAAACATGGACATACAAAGAAAATCACTGGATTAAAAAAAGCACTTGGACTTTCTCCCAGATCGCGAACAGATCGAACAGATCGCGAGTTCTGAACATTTCATGCGCTTTAAAAATGACGAAAATATGCATTATATATCATAGTGTTTCACATTGACTGTAGAGCGTTTATTAAATTTGAGTGATCGCGCGAGTTAAGGAGTTTTCTGAGCTGCTTTCTGGGCGGGCTTCCTGTGTTCCTTTTAAAGAGCATGCGTCTCAGCCAATCATAGCGCGCGTTGTATCTCAAATATTTTCTAAATCCACTTATCTATTCAACCAATCTTCACTTCATGAACTCAACATAAATGCCAAAATAATCCAATGTGTTCTATTTGTAGCTACATTTAGATTGTGCGAACACAAATCTGGAACCCTTAGCTGTCCACGTGGTCAGAAAATAGTGATTCACTACGCGAACTACGGACGAACCACTGGTAGACATGTCTGCCCAAGTCAAGGCATCTACACAACCAACTGCCGCTCCCCAAAATCCTACACATCTATCCTCAGGAAGTGTGAGAAAAAGAGGTCGTGTAACTTGTATGCAAGTAACAGCGTTTATGGAGACCCTTGTGTCGGTACCTTTAAGTACATTGAGGTGAAGTACTCTTGTGCACGATATGTTTGTGAATGGAAGTACTAGTATTGAGACTGACCAAAGTGCCCTGGCAGAACTCAACGGCTAAGACGCATCTATAATTCAATCTATATAAAAAACTACGAATTTCAAGAAAGACGCACACACGTGGATCTATATCAAAATATTAATTTGCACCAATTTCTAAAATACTATTTCAATATTTTTAGTTAACGCAGTTCAAAATTATAACAAACTAACTTTTCTTTTTTATCCTTTTGTAATGATTTACATAGTTTCATCCTTACTTTGTTGATCTCTATACAAATTTGAGTATGTATTTGTGTGTTGTCAATCAAAATCAAAGTAACAATAAAATTAATTTGCATGGATCTAGTTGCGAAATTTATTATTCTGTGAACTCACAATTTTCATTGATCAAATTCATTCTATACTCATGTAGTTAGAGTGCTTACAATATGTCCATCAAATAAAATCTAAATAGCTACTACCTATTAGTTCGTATTTAGTGACTATTTTAGACAAGTAACGAGGTATGGTTTTCTTCATCTTTGCCTTTTCTTTGACTGTTCTGGTTGAATGATAGCACTTAAATAGTCTCTACTAAAATAGAGACAATTAGTTCGTAACTAATTAGATGTTATTTCATGAACATTGTAAGCACTCTACATGCACGGATGTGAGGCAAACGAACACCAATCGACAACCATTGCGGCGATGATGTCTAAAATAGTCTTGTAATTTAGGTAAACCTAATGGCGGACCTCCAATTAAGATCCTCGTTAAAGACAATGAATAAATATAATCGTTCATTTATTACTTATCACTTATTAAATACTTAAAGAAACTGTCTCCTACTTAATCAGCGGTAACTCTACAGCTACGGTTCGATTTCTGATGTTAGCAACAGAGAAGCTATTTGTAAGAGGCTTACTCTGTCTGCCCAGTGTCAGTAGTATTTTTACACTTTTAATAGTGAACCTTCAATGCACAACCTCAATCAAAGCCCCGGTCATTTCACGTTCATTCGAACGACTTTTGTTGCAAGTTTCGCGCCATTTTCTACGGTGATTTTCAAATTGTATCAGAATATTTTGCGAGCTTTGCTCATATCAAACAATTACTATCCTTCGTTGGGGTAACTGTGTATTTTTTTTTAACTTTTTTGGGGGGGTGGGGAGGGGGTCCTGTCCTTCCAAACAAAATTCAAAATGGTTGCCAGTTTGATGAAGTTGTTCACTGCAATCCCTGGAAGATTTTATTGCGAGATTTGTGGCCGTACATGGTAGAAAATCACCAATTGCAAAATAAAACCTATAGTCACTTCCAAATAAGGTAAGATTACCAAATATGGTTATAGATATACGAACGAAAGTTTTTGTTCAGAAATAAACTTCTATTCCGGCTGACAGACGCATTGTTGTATTTGGTGATTCCAGTTTGTTTTTGTTCATGTCTGGTCATATGGTTGTGACGTCAGCATACTGTAAATCAATATTTATTACACATTTAAAAAAGACCGTTTCTCCAAATTATTTCCTACATTGAACTTTAAATTTCTATGTGTATTTTTCTCTCTTTGTTCAGAAATAAACTTCTATTCTGCCAAACGCATTGTTGTATTTGGTGATTTTGGTTTGGTTGTTTTTGTTCATGTCTGGTCATATGGTTGTGTGAGCATACGCTAAATCAATATTGAACAAACACATTGAAAAAACGTTTCTTCAAATTATTTCCTACATTGAATTTTAAATTATTAATGGTAATTACTCTCCAAGGATATAATTCGATACCTTATTTCAACCTCCATCTTAAAGCTCACAAATAATCAGATGATGCCATTGAACGTTCACATTTTGAAGGGTAGACCTATTATGACAGCACATTCTTGGATTACCAATAATCTTTCAAAAGTTTTAGGATAGGAGCTTGATAATATAATAAGAACTTGTGCTAGAAAATATATTTTTTTTTCAATGTAAGCGTAAATATAACACCCATTATACTTTTTTTACATCAATATTGGCATTTTAACAAAGGCTCGAATGCATGGATTTGTTAGGATAAGACTCATTACTTTATCAGATTAAATTAAAAGTTCTAACGAGGGTCTAGGTAATCACATCACAATAACCTGGGCTGGGTTGTTCAAAGCCCGATTAGCACTAATCCTGGGTTAACTCTTAAACAATAAAATATATAGATATTGCCCTGATTTCAGGGCAATATACAGATGTTGTCTTTGAATACTAACATAAAAGACCATAAAATGACCTTGAGTGCCGTAATGAGCAATTCAATTCAATGCATTAAAGCTCATCGACCCCACCTTTCCCTGGCACGCTTATTAAATCCCTCCCGGAACTTTAAGTCGTTAGTCTATTTTGTTAAAGGTATTTAAGTGAAATAATGCATAATCTTAAATTAAAAAAAAACTGATATACTCATGTAATAATTACCATTGATGCCTTTAGATGTGACTTAATTTTTAGATATTACTTTAAGTATCAGCATGAGTTTACCACGAAACAACAACAACAACAACAAAAATGTCATAAATCAATGTGTCCACATTCTTCTTTAAATCATCCATGACATATTTTCAAAGGTATCGTTAAAACCGAAACTACCGATCACAGCAGGTTATCTTGTAAAATTAGACTTTAAAGGCCCAGTGTAGACCGGGAAGCTTTGCGGCCGTTTGTTTATGTTTTGAAAAAAATCTATTGTCAAAGTCGCTTTCTGATTGGTTAAAAATATACTAGAGCCACGGGTTGAAACATGTTGCGAAGCTGTCAGATTCCCGCTGGTGAGTGTTTTGGTCGATCTTTTATAATATATCAGCTTTCTTGTGAACTAAACAACTAATTATGGAATTAAAAACATTCAATCATTGATGTGAGATGTTATTATGACGCCGTAAATGCTTGTAGCTTATAGCTTATGGAGGATGACAATGAGAATTCCCGTGACTCTTTGGTCTAACAGTAGCGACAGTGATCAAAGAACTATTCTGCAAACTCACTATTTGTCTAGTTACCGAAACCCATTGAGCCCTTTCGACTCCTTCACAACACGAAAACGAACGATATACGTCGAGTCAGACAACTTTTTTACGGCAAATGTAGTCTTCGTTTCTTCGGTCTACTAGCTATTCAGTTCATTTTCAGTTTGGCATTTAATATAAATATCTGAAAATCAACTCTCCGACGAACTCAGTTGACAAAATATGACGCTAACATCATTAACTGATAATCGTTCTATAAAATGAGAGTACTGAATTATAATAACATTCATGGAGATGGACGATGAACATGGATTATAATCAAATATTGCAGTCAATTTAATTTCCATCATCACGAAAATGGCTGCGAAGCAGTGGAGGCGCGCAATGCATCTCGGTCTACACTGGGCCTTTAACTTCATCAACAAATTATTTTTCACAAGACTTAAGAAACAAATGCCTAGGTTATTGAAATTCTCTAACAGATCTCCCCGGGGTACTTGATCCAGTTTCTGACGGGGAGGTTCCGCTTGTACCGCAAAACCCTAACCTAAACAGTAGAATCATAAAAAATTCATACCCGATTCAAGACAGTTCGGTAAAATGTAGACCCGTTCCGCATCTATTGTATCTATCCCGTACAGATATCAATATGTCAATATTATTTAAGGACGTGAAGGCGAAAATCCATTACCCTATTTGGTGGAACGTCCCCGTATGGTTAATATAAGGGAGATGGCTTCCTTTTGATATGTAATATTAACAATTTAACAACAAATTACAACTAATTATAATCATCTTTACCACCAGATTTTCCCAACATTGTTTTTATATATATTTTACTTTTTACTAATTTTATTTCACTCAAATTCACTATTTTTGTTTCGATTAGGACTATCATTCTGCATGCAGTTTTTGCATATAACCTCACAGCCGACATGCTTGTGTACATCTTTAGCGCCATCAGCAACCACTTGCCATATTAGTCAATCAATCAATCAATCAATCAATTTATTAGGTTACATTCCATCCAAGAATTACAAGATAATATAATGAATAGATAAAATAAATTACAATTTTGTATAGTGTTTGTCATTGATGTTTTCATAATATTTTAGCTATTTTTGATATTTACATAATAGTATTAGAATTATAGTAATTTATAATAATATAGAAATAACAATATAATATAATATATTTTGTTCAAGGATGGCAGGCAGCCCAAAAAGAAGCCGGGGACTTATATTCTTGGGTCGCCTATTTGATTAAGTTGAGAATAAATAAGTAAATAAATAGATAGAAGGAGAAACAAATTATTGTATAGAAATAATTAAATGACTAGATATATGCATATAGATGCAAGAATTGTCTAGTATATAATATTAAATATATTTAAATATATGTATACAAATATATCATGCGTGTTCATGCATGCATACACGTAACACAAGAGTAGGCACACATGCATGCACATGCATGTATATGCAGTTATTGAAGTGTATTAATGCATGTTTTGAATGGACTAATTAAATATTAAATAAGTATTGGAATCTGACTAAATTGTACAACTATATGACATTTGATATGTCGGCATGATAATAGTGAATTGTTATCAATATTCTCAATGCAATTTCAATAAAATTATGAAGTCCAAAGCTGTCAATATACAGCCCTGGAATTCAAAGCTGACTACTTATGTATTTCTTTAATTTTGATTTGAAATTTGATAGTGTAGGTGCTGATCTAATTTGTAAGGGCAAGGAATTCCATAATTTAGGCCCCTGACTAGCAACAGTAAATTGTTTAATATTTGTTCTACAAAATTCTGGTCTATAATCATTACAATGTCTAGTAGGATACGAGTGAAAATTTGAATTTTTAGTGAACATACTTAGAAAAGTATTGGGAAGAATTCTATTTTCAATAGAAAACATGAAAATTCCTAGTTGAAAAGAGTGTATATTGTCTAGTTTTAATATGTGATATTCTGAAAACAAAGGCGTGGTATGCGCATCATACTTTGAGTTTGTTATGATTCTTACTACGCGTTTTTGTAATATTTTCAGCCTATTTAGATTAGTTTGATATGTGGAACACCATATAATATTGCCATAAAATAAATATGGGTACACCAAAGCATAATAGAGCATGAAAAGTGATTTCCTAGATACAAAAAAACGAGATTTAGAAATGATTCCTACTGACTTGGATATTTTCCCTGCTACTGTGTTGATATGTTCTTTCCAACTTAGGTGTTCATCGATTATTACACCTAGGAATTTAGTGTTTGATTTTCGTTCAATTGTGCTATTTTTAACTTTAAGTGAGAAGTCATGATAGTTCAGCTTTTTTTGCCTAGGTTTGAATATAATGTAGTTAGTTTTCTTTAGGTTCAGTGACAGTTGATTGGCAATCAACCAATCAATTACTTTTTCCAATTCATGATGTAGTGTATTTTTTGCATTACTAAGATCTTTACTGGAGTAGAATATATTAGTGTCGTCAGCAAAAAGTATGAAATTAAGAAGATTTGAAGAGTTTGAAATGTCGTTTATGTACATAATAAAGAGTAAAGGTCCTAATATACTTCCTTGTGGAATACCGCATTTCACAGTTTGATACGATGATTTCACATTGTTAAATTCAACAAATTGTTTTCTATTATTCAAGTAACTGGTTATCCAGTTAAGTGCTGTTCCTCTAATCCCATAAAATTCTAATTTGCCTAGCAAAATTTTGTGATTTACCGTATCAAACGCTTTTGATAGGTCTAAAAAAATACCTAATGAAAATTCCTTATTATCTATAGATGATGAAATCTGGTTCACCAGTTGTATCACAGCCATAGAAGTTGAATAATTAGATCTGAATCCATATTGATGCTCGTACAGCATGTTATGCTTATTGATAAATGATACAAATCTATTATAAATAACCTTTTCATAGAATTTGGAGAAGACTGGTAAGATAGAAATAGGCCTATAATTATTAAAGTCAGAATAACTATCATTTTTATGAATAGGAATTACTCTGGCAAGTTTAATATTTGATGGTACAGTACCTGTAGATATAGATAAATTGATAATATAGGTTAAAGGTTTAGCTAAATATTCAATATTTGATTTAACATCTGAGACAGATATATTATCAAAGCCAGTTGATTTGCCTGATTTGAGTTCAGAAGATAAATTCTTAATTTCATTTTCTGTTACTGGGCTCAGGAAAATTGAATCTCTTATCTTATTTCCTAAATAAAAGTGAGGAGATATATTTGAAGGTGGTAATTTCTTCGCATAACTAGGGCCAACATTTGTAAAAAATTCACAAAATTTGTTTGCTATAGCTAGAGGATCTCTGATTTCATTACCATTATGAATAAAAGTAGTTGGCAATATTTTAGTTTTGCTTTTGCGATTGATAACTTGATTCAAGAGTTTCCAGGTAGATCTCAAGTTCCCCTTTGCACTTTCAAATTTTGAATCATAGTAATTACGCTTTGACATCTTCAAAAGATAATTAAGTTTGTTTTTAAATTTTTTATATTTATATTCATTATCAGGAGTGGGATTGCGTAGGAACTCCTTATATAATTTTGACTTATTTTTAATTGAGGCAACAAAACCTTTTGTGATCCAAGGCTTTGTGGCTAGTTTGCCTTTCTTTCTGGTTAAAGTTTTAAGTGGAAAGCATGTCTCATAAATATGGTTGTAGGTAGATACAAATTTGTCATAGGCAGTGTTAGGATCATGACAATTGAGAACAGTATCCCAATTACAATTGTTTAGATCCAAACTAAATTGTTTTTTTGTCTGAGCATTTATCATGCGTTTTGATAATTTGATAGGAACCTTATCAACTTTATGTTGTTGTTGAGCTAGAAAAAATATTGGTAAATGATCTGAAATGTCTGTAAAAAGTATCCCATTATCAGACTGATTATTTTGCATAAGACAGTTGCTGAAAATATTATCAATAGATGTAGCTGTATGTGAGGTAATTCTAGTAGGTCGGTTAATAGCTGGCAGGAAAGAATGTGAAAACATTGTATCCAAGAAATTATTAGTGTCATTATGTTGTTGGTATTTCAACAGGTCAATATTAAAATCGCCCATTAAATAACAATCCTTTTGTTCATTAGTAATCTTAGTCATAATTTCATTCATTTTATCATTAAATAATTGAATATTTGAATTTGGAGGTCTATATATATTTCCAATAATAATATTACTTTGATCAGGTCTAATAATTTCAACATATACTGATTCCATAACTTGAGAGTCAAAAAAAGATAGGTCAGACCGCAATTTAAAGTCAAAATCATTGCTTATAAATAAACCAACTCCACCGCCAGTCCGGTCGGTGCGAGATTTTTCAACAAAATTATAACCGTCGATGTTTATATAATCAATCATAGACTGGTTTTTACCATCAAGCCAGGTTTCCGAAATGCCAATTATTGAAAAATTCAAATCTAAAGTATTGAGAAAATCAGTGAGATTCGACAAATTATGATTAATGCTACGAATATTTAAATGCATCAGCGATAGGAACGAATTATTGTTAGATTGTTTGGCTATTAATTCATTGAATTGATTTGGTATAAAATATTGGCTGTTACGTTGTATAAAGAACTGGAGATCAGGATCTAAATCTGAGTTTGAAGTAATTCTTTGATCGATTATAAGAGGATTTAAGAACAAGGATTCAAAACGATCTTGTTGAAATGTGATCGGGCCCTGACTAAGTTCAAACAGCGCCAGTTCAAATGCTTCATCGTCCAGATGGACAAAAGGAAGGTACTCACTTAAAGACATTTGTGAAATGAGCTATTGCACTAGCATGTGAGTTATAAATTAAATTAATATAACTAGAACTTAGCTTTACATAACAGCTAGTAGTGTAATCAGTGTCCATGAATTGGAGGTGAACTATAGTCTCATTCATTTCCTTCGTTAGTTTGTTGTGGTTGAATCTGTTCTTGTTGGTCAGCTTGGCTAGTGTTGGTTAGTGCTCCAGAAAAGGTTGGTCTTGATGGTCTATAGTCTGCCATTGGAGTCATAGGGCTAAAGTACACTGGTTGGCCCATGTAGCCATTTTGTGGTATTGATGGCGGATTGCCGTGGTAGCCTGGGACGGATTGATGGTATCTTGTTTGTCGAATTATTAACTTGTCAAAACTTAGATAGGCGACTTTCCCTTGTTGGCGAGCTTCGTATAGTTTTGGAAGGAGATTTTTCCTCTTCTCCAAAACTCGTTCAGAGAAGTCTTCTCGGATGACTTGTTTAGATCCCTTCAACTTTCTTCTTTCGTTGAGAACCATATCACGATCTTTGAAATTCAAAAATTTCGCCACTATAGGTCTGGGTTTGTCAGATGTGGATCTTTTTTTCCCCACCCTATGGGCACGTTCGATGACCATGTTATCTGCTTCGATTTTAAGTCTTGTTGAGATGAATTTCTTGATCTTCTCCTCGGACTGCTCCCATGACTCATTGCCCTGGTTGTCTTCACTAATTCCCTCGAAGCAGAGATTGTTTCGGCGCGAGCGATTTTCAAGATCATCTGCCTTGTCAGTTAACTCGTCGATTCTAGTTTCCAACGATTCTAGTCTAGGTTTATTGTTGACAGTTTTCAGGTCATCAAGATTAGCCTGGGTCATTTCTAGACTTGTCTTTAAAGACTCGACTTCTTTGATTAAGTTATCAATTCTTGTGTTCGTGGAGTCCATCAGAGCGGTCAGGAAAGATTTAATAGTTGATTCTTGCATCTTCAACAATTCTTTAACTTGATCCAAACTAAATAAAGTTCCAGTTGTTTCTCCTTCGAGATCTTGCTCTGTAGATTTGTTAGAGCTTTTAGATCGTGACCTTCCCGCCATGATGTTATCTGACAATACATGGTCGAAACCTAAGACCCTATTTATTTCTACGTCTTTCGCGACAAGTCTTTCAAGTGTAGAGCGGCAGCTGTAGTTTTCAGTTTCATCTGTCTAATTCTCAATCATCCTTCGTTCAATTCACTTAACATTTGTTCTTGTTGCTAATTATTTACTGGAAAATGTATTTTAAAGCATTTATTTGATCAAATCAGACAATCTGGTGTCATTAATTTTTTGTGGTACTCCTAGTCATAGACGGAGTACCACTATGTTGCAGCAAATGAGTGAAAGAGTGTAACACAAGATGGCGGTCGGCCTCGCGACCTGGCCTCCACGGGGATCCCACGGCTTACAAATAGCAAATGTCACAAATCAGCAATCAGCCTGTTTTACAGTGGACGTAACCGATTCGCTGTTACTTTCTTCTGGGCACGAATAATGAAATGAAATTTTATGAGTAGTTAGGAAGATTGATAAGCTAAATTGTGTGTTTCGATGATTCGACATCTGATGACGCAATGTGCAGCATCGACTCTAATTACCACACACAACTTCGGTGATCTGGCGTGGCCCGTTTACAGATTTCAGAGGAGAACACCAATCAGTGGTAATTTTTTGTCGAAATTTATCTTTATTTAACAACCAAAATATTTATTTCCAAGCGGTTTTTCGTTAATTTACATTATGAAAGTCGTTTCAAGTATTTTTGAAGTTTTAGGCCTATCTTCATGGCGATATTTTAAGAAGGAACTACATGTGCAGTCGATGCTTTCTCAAAGCGATTTTTTTAAAAAGTCAGCCCATGTACAATAACATTCCTACGGCAATGTACAACGTTTCCTTCTTGTCTATCGTCTATCGTAACGTTTTTTCTCTATTTTAAGATCGCTTTTATAGGAGTACCACATGCGCAGTTACTGCGCCTTTAATTATATTATATATTTATTTTTGTGATGCCTTCGCAACCCGACTCACAGTGTTAAACGAACATTTACATCGCCAAGAGAAAGAGTAAAGCTAAGCTATAGTAAGATAAAATAGACGTATATCAAAATTGGCTACGGCGTAGCTTGTTAGTGACTTGTCGGGGCTGCTTCGAATGCCACGTTTATAATTTGCTTTACAAAACGTCGCTATGAATTTACAACATTCTCTATTCCTCGGGGTTTTCTATTTTCCTAATGCATATTGTGCACGTGCGTGAGTCTAGAAAAAACGCGCCAGGAATTAGTTTTAGCAAAGTGACAATACATGGTCGAAACCTAAGACCCTATTTATTTCTACGTCTTTCGCGACAATTCCTTCAAATAACAATAAATAACAATAAATAAATATATTTCCTCACCAAACGACGTGTTTTTGTGCCGTTTTTAGCAGGGCCTTCGTTTTCGATTTTGTCGAAACCTATGAGACCAAAACCTAAGGTTTGTGATGTTGTTCTTAACCCTATAGCAGTCAAAAGGACAACATAAAAAGACATTCAACTAATTTATAACTTTTTATATGTTTTAAATAATTGTAAGAGCTTTGTTTATCCCAAGAACACTTAGAAATATTGTCAAAGCGACCAAAATTTTTTTAATTCATTGATTGATGCGAATTTGTGCTTCTTATTAACTTAACTATTTTCTATTCAAACAAAACATGTGAAGGATTTCTTGAAGTTTAAAAAAATGCAAATTTTTTGAAGCATTTGAATGGCTTCTCGTTAGTTTGCACTTCTCTAGACATTTCCAATACGGTGATGTTTTTAAAATAAGAAAGCACATTTTTTTTACATTTTATTTGAAAGCTTAATTAAGATATATTCCGTGATAACGGATTTCGTTGAAAGATATTGTTTGATCAAATGTTTTTATATTACTATGTTTATGTACTACTTACTATTACTATTTGAAATCTGAAAAAATGAGTAGCACTACTTTACAAGTGACTGGTTTGCGCAGGAAATAGCTTTGTCCCTGGACGGCACATTTTTGTCAAGAATATAAATATAGTGTATGTTAGTATAACAATATGCAATATGTTATAGATATAACATATTGCAAAACATACGAGTAGCATTTGATGTTTAGTTGTTCCATTTGGACCATTTGCATTTGTCATCTTGTTTTCATAAGACAATTAGAGTGAACCTGTAATGACCGTGTGACAGTATCAGTAAAGATATTATATCGCTAGTTCACATTGCTCAATGAATGATAAAACAACAAATAAACTTTGTTTGGTGAGGAAATGTATTTATTTATTTATTGTTAGTTATTGTTATTTGAAGGAATTATCGCGAAAAACGTAGTAATAAATAAGGTCTTAGGTTTCGACCAGGAGGTCGTTAAAATCAGTCGAAAACGAAGACACTGCTAAAAACTAACGGCACAAAAACACGTCGTTTGGTGAGGAAATGCATTTATTAATTCTTATTTATTGTTATTTGAAGGAATTATCGCGAAAAACGTAGAAAAAATAGGGTCTTAGGTTTTCCAGGGTCTTAGGTCTTTGCTTTCGAGGGTCTTCGCTTTCGAGACAACCAATGTTTTTTCGTAAAACCTGATTGAAGAGCCATGCACACAGCCTCGAAAATGGCGATGTTGACGAGCGTTGTGGTTACAGGCGTATTTTGCCGTCGGTTTTATCCAAGAAAGAAGTAATATTTGGTGTCAACTTTGCTACGAAGGTGAGTGTCTATGCTATTTTTACTATATTGCGGTGTTATGTATGTAAATCGCCTGTAAATGCTCGCGAAAATCAGTTTCGCCTTTCTTCCTAATCACATTTCATAATTCGAGATTTTTGGTGTTTTTCGCCTTCAAATATTTGGAAAAATACCTGAAATACCACTGTGTTGTAAACAGAAATGAAAACATTTACATGTTTATTTTGTATTTATTTGTACATCTTTGATTGGAAAATTGGGGAAGTGATATTTATTTGTCAATGAATTTTGTAAACATTGTTCACACAGTCATTATGAATTGATTAAAACTTTCGTACTTTTTAATGTTCGAGCAGAACATTTTAATTATATGTATCCTTGCTACGGAAGAGAATTTTGGATATCCCAGACTATTTTTTCTAGTATTTTCGAAGCATCAAATACAGTATAATTGTTTGTAGCTGTTTAGATTACTTCTTAGACCAGAGGCCGCCTCTCTTTTTCCTCTCTTTCTCAGCCCTTTGCGGCCTCTTGTACACAGGGTGACAGAATAATAAATATCGCAACTAGATCCATGCAAATTAATTTTATTTTTACTTCAATTTGGATAAACAACACACAAAAGATACTCAAAATTGTATAGAGATCAACAAATGAAGGATAAAATTTTATAAATTATTACAAAATAATATGAAGAAAATACTTGGTTTGTTACAATTTTGAACTGCGTTATCTAAAAATATCAAAATAGTATTTTAGAAATCAGTCCGGTTCATTACTAGATTTGGTAATATGCCTACGTCACAAGATGGCGGACAAAACTTTTTCAAGAGCACCTCTATGTTTTGTCCCTTACGGCTTGATAAAGACCCTTTCCCATTACTCTTTGCCCGCTTACTCATTCGTCTATTACCAACAGCCATATTGATGTGAACAAAAGTGTTGAATTTACAATATTCGAGTGTTTTCCTTGGTTATTTCGAATGGTTTCTTATTTCATCTCGTTGGTGTTTACTCGCTAAAATGTGATTTTAAGGATCTTTGCCCATTCTACTCATAATTTCGCCCATATGAAGGCAAACTAGAAGAGTTGATTTATCGTTAAAAAGTTGTTTTGATGGAGTGCCCGACAAAAAAGTGAAGTGCCCAGCGCTTTGAAGTGTCTGATTCTTGTGAAATGGAGGTCACGGCCGGCCCGAGCAGAAATGGATGTGCATGCATGATCAATAAACTGATGGCGAGTTGTTTGTACGACTTCGCTGAAAGGGAGACATTCAGCAAGAAAAAGTAGAGAAAGGATTTGTAAGGATGTGTTTGTAAGAGAATTTCAGAATCACTGAAATATTAACGACAAGAAAGAAAGGACTAATTTCCGCAGTTCCTTTGTGTCGTGCAAGCTTTTCTTCTACACAGCGCGAAGCGGTGAGGTCAATGTTACAAGTCGAAAAAATAATTTACTTCACGGACGACTCATTTAGATAAAGGATGCCAATGTGTTAAATCTGAAGCCAAGAAAAGGAAGAGAGCTGATACAGCCAGCAATATAGCAAACGGTAGCAACACAGACACATAGACAGCACGGCAGGTCTAAAATGCAGACTGGAAAATGCAGACCGGTAAAATGCAGACTGGGAAAATGCAGACTGGGAAAATGCATCATTTTTTTAACATGATTTGTTGACTGTCATTGAATTCGATAGATAATTCCATAATTCAAGTTGCTGAACGTTGAATTTTTCGCAGTCTGCATTTTACCGGTCTGCACTTTCCAGTCTGCATTTTAGACCTGGCGTGTGTGAAAGTCTAAAATGCAGACTGGAAAATGCAGACTCAGAAAATGCAGACTACCTGGTTAAAATACCCAATTATTTTTAATTGATTCATAGTTTGTCCGTCTAGGAATTTGAAAAAAATAATTCGATAACTCAATTTGTTAGACGTCATCGAATTCGAAAAAATATCAGTCGTCTAATTCGGAAAAAATACGTCGAAGGAAGATTTGAAATTTTGGTGTATTTTACTTTTTAGCCATATATGAAATAATAAAATGATAAACAAACGCATACAACTGATAGGATAATGTTGAAATGAATTTGGAATTTTTCGTAGTCTGCATTTTACCGGTCTGCACTTTCCAGTCTGCATTTTAGACCTGGCGTGTGTGAAAGTCTAAAATGCAGACTGGAAAGTGCAGACCGGTAAAATGCAGACCGGTAACAATACCTAATTTTTTTAACATGATTTGTTCACTGTCATTGAATTCGTTCGAAGACTGATGTCTATCAAACATGCGAGTTGACGGCGAGAACCGATTTCGGAATTTACACACTGGCACCTATAAAAAGACAATACTACTAAACCTTTCAAAATATGCGCTTTTATCTAAATACTTTCCTTTAATACAAATCTTATTTTGTTTCGACGAAACGAAAGGAGATTTTCCCTACCCTACGCCTGTCGATTGATTAAAATGTATCATGTCATGATACATGATCATGTTATATTAAAAAAATCAATACGTTTACACAAGGATTATAGTAGATCACAAAGACAAACCCTTGCTGCCTATCTAAAACATCAGACTCTCTTAGCCTGGTACAATCTATTATCTAGAAACCTTGCTTTGCTATGTGAGCAAAATTAAACTTCTATAAAAACTATGAGATTTCACCTGGTTACATATACATTATCATATTCAAAGCGATGAAAGGTCAGCGCTCTCACCACTTGGCCACCCTTGCCACACTCTTTGTGAAACTGACAACTTTACGAGAGGTGAGAAGACTGCGAAAAATTCAACGTTCAGCAACTTGAATTATGGAATTATCTACCTAATTCAATGACAGTGAACGAATCATTTTACCGGTCTGCACTTTCCAGTCTGCATTTTAGACTTTCACACACGCCAGGTCTAAAATGCAGACTGGAAAGTGCAGACCAATAAAATGCAGACTACGAAAAATTCCAAATTCATTTCAACATTATCCTATCAGTTGTATGCGTTTGTTTATCATTTTATTATTTCATATATGGCTAAAAAGTAAAATACACCAAAATTTCAAATCTTCCTTCGACGTATTTTTTCCGAATTAGACGACTAATATTTTCGAATTCGATGACGTCTAACAAATCGAATTATGGAATTATCTATCGAATTCAATGACAGTCAACAAATCATGTTAAAAAAAATTAGGTATTGTTACCGGTCTGCATTTTACCGGTCTGCACTTTCCAGTCTGCATTTTAGACTTTCACACACGCCAGGTCTAAAATGCAGACTGGAAAGTGCAGACCGGTAAAATGCAGACTACGAAAAATTCCAAATTCATTTCAACATTATCCTATCAGTTGTATGCGTTTGTTTATCATTTTATTATTTCATATATGGCTAAAAAGTAAAATACACCAAAATTTCAAATCTTCCTTCGACGTATTTTTTCCGAATTAGACGACTGATATTTTTTCGAATTCGATGACGTCTAACAAATTGAGTTATCGAATTATTTTTTCAAATTCCTAGACGGACAAACTATGAATCAATTAAAAATAATTGGGTATTTTAACCAGGTAGTCTGCATTTTCTGAGTCTGCATTTTCCAGTCTGCATTTTAGACTTTCACACACGCCAGGTCTAAAATGCAGACTGGAAAGTGCAGACCGGTAAAATGCAGACTGCGAAAAATTCAACGTTCAGCAACTTGAATTATGGAATTATCTATCGAATTCAATGACAGTCAACAAATCATGTTAAAAAAATTAGGTATTGTTACCGGTCTGCATTTTACCGGTCTGCACTTTCCAGTCTGCATTTTAGACTTTCACACACGCCAGGTCTAAAATGCAGACTGGAAAGTGCAGACCGGTAAAATGCAGACTACGAAAAAATCAACGTTCAGCAACTTGAATTATAGAATTATCTACCGAATTCAATGACAGTGAACAAATCATGTTAAAAAAATGATGCATTTTCCCAGTCTGCATTTTCCCAGTCTGCATTTTACCGGTCTGCATTTTCCAGTCTGCATTTTAGACCTGCCGCATAGACAGCATTGATGAGACAAGGGAACAACACGAGTTCCAATCAAATGTATTTACTAGTTACAATGTTGCTGAAAGTCTCTCGCTTATTACATGACTTTGATGCAGCAGAGAAATAGCACAACGGCTAGAAGAGAGATATGACTGTATTTTTATCACTTGTTAAGATGTTTATGACTGTACAAAGATGTTCGAAAAACTCAAGAAAGGGAAGAAATCAGAGATTATTGGATTGTGCAGTCAGACTTGCAAACATGAATTATAGGCAGTATTATGAAACAATTATTAGGAGAGGTCAGTAATGAAATTTTGAGCGAGGACCGCAACAACTATAAATTGTCAGAACAGATGATATTGATATGTAAACTTGTGATTTAAATATGTAACGATCAATACTGGAAATAAATAATATTATGTATCACCCGGAGTAAAATAGCTTTCTTGACCCCTAAACTATGTAATTCAATCATGTATTTGATGTAAATCTCAGTATGTTGAGTGGTGTTGATTGATGTTTGCCATGAAATTTAATGCAAGGCTCTCTCTGATTGGTTGAAGCACTGTTTACAAAATATTACCAAATCTAGTCATGAACCGGACTGGAAATCGGAACAAATTATTTTTTTTAATCTAGATCAATGTGCGTGTATCTTTCTTGAAATTCTTAGTTTTTTATAAAGATTGAGTTATTGATGGGTCTTTGCCGTTGAGTTCTGCCAAAGGGCTTCGATCATTCTCAATAGTACTTCCAGTAACAAATATATCGTGCACAAGAGTACTTCACCTCAATGTACTTAAAGGTACCGACACAAGGGTCTCCATAAACTCTGTTACTTGCATACAAGCGGCACGAATTCTTTTTGTGACACTTACTGCGGATAGATATGTTGGATTTGTAGGAGCGGCAGTTGGTAGTGCGGATGGATGGATGAGGGCAGACATGTCTACCAGTGGTTCGTCCGTAGTTCGCGTTGTGAATTATTAATTTCTGACCACGTGGACACCTGAGGGTTCCAGATTTGTGTTCACACAGTCTAAATGTACCTACAAATAGAACGCGTTGGATGATTTTGTTATTTATGTTGAGCTAATGAAGTGAAGATTGGATGAGTACATGAATGGATTAATAAACTATGAGAATAAAAAAACAGCGAAATGCAGACCTTGCAGAGCCGTCTTCGACTACCTACACAACGATAGCAATGTCTGAATTACCCGCATTTGGTTTTCTTTTCTTATATTTTCTTGTCTTCATTGTACTTACGATATCTACGAGAAACATATCGACGTTTATCTATAAAACAAACAAAAAACATGCTAGATTGGAATGGTGACGAATACAGAAGATTGAAGTCAAATAGAATGAAGAAGAGTTGTTGCAGCTAAAAAAGTGCGAAAATCCAAGTGATTTTGTTTGAATACAGTTATTTTTAATGTCATGGTACCCGAAGTAAAAGGCGAATTTGAAAAAAATAAATTTAAGGAATCACTCCGTATGGAATATGACGACATGACGAAAAATCATCCGGGGGGGATTCCCATGTTAAAGCTTCGGGTATTGTTCTTGGAAATTTATCAATACATTGCTATGGAATACCGGATGAAAGTGATTTAGAAGTGCCTATCAAGCCAGATTTTTTAAAATATTGTATTAATCGCAGACTTCGCTCTTTACCTCTAAGAGATATGCCGAAGATACCCAATCCTTACATAATGATTTTTCTTTCTGTCCAGGTCTATACTACTAACCTTGGAAGTCCTCTCCATCGTTTACAGCATTTTCTAGGTCGTCTTTATCATCTTGGATTAGGTTGTCATCCTGGTCGTCCTCATCTTGTTGTGGGTTTTCTTCCAAGTCAGGTTCAGCTACAGCCAAGACGAGAAGTCCAAGAAACAGCAAAGCAATAGTAATCTTCATGTCTTCAGTTAGTTGGTCAGCTACACTCACTGGACTACTCTCTCTCAAACTCAGCAACTCGACTACCGATACAGTTCAAAGTGCGTCTCTCTTTTATAGGATTACATGTAGAGATTACGTGATTTCCTTGTTTGCAAACTATATATATTAATAGCTTGTGCTTGACGTATCAGCCGCTTCAAACAATGCTTCAATTTTGCTAGCTTTTGTGGCACATCCTATTTTTGTCAGGCAATAATAGGAAAATGAGCAAACTGCTTAAACGCCATCTTGTTCAAATGAAAGCGAATCAAGTTTTCAACAAAATTGATGAGACATGATCACTCATTGACTCCAATATATGCAATGATACAGTTCGCAAACTAAGTAACTCAACTACTGGTAAATGAAATCTAGAGCATTTTTGTCTGTCGATGCAGTCTCGTTTCAAATGAATTTTCTTTCGGTCAGGCCTGAGAAAGAAAAAAATGTATTTACCTACACGCCTGCTTGTCGTTGCACTTGAGAAATTTACTGTCTTAAAATGAAAGCGTTGCACATTTTAAACATGTGCGTGATGTATTGTCACTTTGCTGAAACTAACTTCCTCGCTTTTTTTCATTCGTGCACGCGACTCAATATGCATTAAAAATACGCAGAGGGATATAGAATTTTGTGATTATTAAGGTATTTGTGGATTCTTGCTACTGCGCATCCTGCTCGCGCATGTGAAATAAATCAAATTTCCGTGCGATTTAAAAGAAAATTCGCAATTGAGTCAAAATAACACGGTGAAACCAGCATGTTTTTCAATTTCTATATTTAGCATAAATAAATTTCAGGGCAAATCGGAACAATCAAAAATGTATGGTTTTCATTCAAATCTCCGTGAAATATATCTGTCTTTTCCAATGAATAAATTAATGAAAACTATAGCGAAAGGATCATTTTGTTAGACTGTCAAGGTAATTCCGTAGAAATAAAACTAGACATGGAAATGCCTGGAAACTTTCAACAATAATATCTTATGAGTTGCTTATTTCAAAAATGAAATAAAAGAATGGGATCCCCGAACTCGTTTTCTCGCGAGAATGTTTTGAAAAGTACCATGTTTTGTATTTTGTAAAATTCAAAAATTCAAAAATAATATATTACTGGTCGATAATATTTCTAGACATACACAATACTCTTGATTTTGCTATTTTCCCACAAAGATATAAGTGGATATAAAAATCATGTGATTATTTGATCAGAGAAACCTTTTTTCTAACCAAAAATGCTAAATTTCTAGCATAGAGTGCCTATTAAAGACATATTTCTCGAACTATCTCAAAAACTAGACATGGACGTTTTTTGACAATTATATATGTGAAAGAAAACATAGTTCTTGAAGAAATAAGAAACAAAAAAAATAGGTGCCCGAGTTCGTTTTCGTGCTATCGACGTCCAAACACCTCAAATGTGTGAAAATCTATACATTACCGGAAGAAGACTGGGTCGAGTTACAGAAATATCGCGTACTCTCGCTTGAAAATGTCTGAATTGTCCGGGTTTTTTTTCTTTAAAGCACTTTTCAATGTAATCTGACTAGAATCCACGATAAAATTCAAAATAGCAAAAATTTTGAAACGCGCGCAGAACTGTGTGCAGTGCAAAACTACGGAATTACATTAAAGTATATTTGTCAAAAAATCTGATGCGACTTCTCTTAGTTGAAATAGGGTGAAAATGGACCTAGTACCACCCTTCTACAGTTCCAAAAAAAGCACGGTGACCTGTATTGTGGCAGTATTTTTTGTAGAACAAAAGTCTGTTGGCGGGAAATATAAGTCCCGAACTACCTTAAATTAATTGTAATCGTGTTGACATGCGTGCTGGCAATTGGTTACGTTGTCATTTTTTCGGCACTCAATCATCTATATAATTGTAGTCTATCACAAGCCTAGTTTCCATTTAATCGTTCACGATATCCGGATCTTGCTGAAATTACTAATGCTGATAATTATACTCGCAATCGCTGTCAATTGTTTCCATTTGTTTCAATTGCTGAAAAGCGTTTAGATGTAATCGTTGACGATCGCTGACATCATTTTCTGCGATCCAGCGACCGTGCGCTTATATAGAAAGCAGATTTTACCCCACCCGTGTTCGTTTATTTATTAAATCGCTCATTCGTGACGTTATCATTTCATATTGTATCAATCCAAGTGTGAGTGAAAAAAAAACAACCCTCAAGTGCTGGCGATTTCTTGCCTTCATTCGTTCACACGTTAAGCGAAGTGCTATCAGCGCACTTCAGTTCACATGAAAGCGAATCAACTTTTCAAGAAAGTGATGAAGCATGATCAGTCATTTACTTTAATATATACAATCAAACAACTCGCAAAATTAGTAACTCAACTACCGGCAAATGAAAGTACCTTTTTTATCTTTTGATACTAATGCATATTTTTTTCGCCAGGCTGGAAAAAGAAAAAAGAGGAGCCTACGTACTCACCAACTACATCCGAGACTGCATGGCTGCCTCATGCCTCATGTCGTCGCACTTGAGAACTCATTGTGTTAAAATGAAAGCTTTTCACATTTTAAACATGTGCGTGATATATTGCCACTTTGCTAAACTAACTTCCTCGCTTTCTCACACTCGTAAAAAATGAAACACGTGTGCGATATGCATTAGGCAAATTGAAAACGCCAAGGCATAGAGAATTTTGTCGTTATTAAATCAATTTTAGTCATGTTGACGTGCCTGGTTGCCATTTTTTTAAAAAGCTCTCAATCATATTTATTGTTCATCCTCATCCACCTACTTACGCTACCCTTATTAGTTAATTTAGTTATGAGTCCATTTGCTGAAACAATATCCATAAAAAAAATAGAAAAACGCCGAGGAATAGAGAATTTTGTCGTTATAAAATCAATTTTAGTCATGTTGACGTGCATGGTTGCCATTTTTTAAAAAGCTCTCAATCATATTTATTGTTCATTCATCCACCTACTTACCCTACCCTTATGAATCCATTTGCTGAAACAATATCCGTTATTACATCAATTTTAATAGTGCTGACATGGTTGTCATTTTTTTAAAAAGCCCTCAATCCTATAGTGATTGTTGTAGTCATTCATCAACCAACTCACCCTACCCTTATTCGTTAATTTATTTCAGTATCAAAGAACTAACCCGTAGGTTAAAATCCTCCGTGACATGATTACAGCTACAAGAACCATGCTTCAAAACCAAATATTGTGGCAAGCGATCGAGCAATCACTGTCAAGTTGTCAAGCGCCTTTGGCTTTGATAAGGCGCTATATAAATCTTTGTTTATTATCATTATAGCGACACTTCAGCTGACGTAAGCCTGTGTTATTCATGTACCAACCAGTTGGTGATTGGCCGTCGTTTCAAAAGTTATATATCTTCCGCGCATCTATTCATCAGCCTTAAACTGAAATCTACAACTCTAGTGTATACATGGGCTCCTTTACATATTGTTACGTGGTAATTTTCAAACTCAAGTAACTCATTCTTTAAACATCCATTTCAAAAGGTCCATAGACGATAGCTATACAAAAAGGAATTGCCCTATTTCATTATGACGTCACATCAAAACAAATTTATTGTTTCAGTGTTAAGAATCATGGTCGCCAGAGAGGATACAGCATGTTTAATTCAATTTAAAATAGACTAAAAATCTATTTATAATAAAGGAACAAAATATACGTTCAAGTGCAAAGCAAAATGTGCTAGAGGAAAACTATTTAGCCGGAATTAGGTCTGTTCTTATTCATGTAAAGAAACCATGGCGTCATAGTGAAACAGGGCAAATACTTAAAAAAGGTCATTGGTGACTGATCGATGGTTATGATTTAACATGGTCTGCTACATTTTCATAATTTTGTTTGCTTTTGCCTTTCGACTTTTGCGTTTCCTCCTACTTTGCCCTTCCCTGCTAGAGGAAATAACTTGGGGTTTAAAAATAGAATGAAATGATCCCCTGATGAGTGTAATGCCCAATGCGGGGGATAAGCTCTCATACTCTCTTGTTGGTGCAAAAGACCTTAAATAGGTGTTTACAGCACTAATACACAAGCATTATGATACAATAAAATACAAGACACATGGTTTATTTAGTGTTGTATACAATGAGATCTGTTATTTAATTTACTCTTTCAGATTCCAGTAGAGTGCACACACTAAACGTGTACAGCGTAAATACCACTAAAAGTGTTCATTTATGCTAATTATATTGTTGTTTTGGTTAATTAATACTCTTTATTTCTAAATAGTGATAACTGTTGCACACATTTAGTGTTTGCACTCTATATACCTATTTATCAAAGAGATTTCAGTGAAAACGAAAAGTAATTAAGACACAAAAACGAGCAAATCAAACTGTTGCAACATAAGAAAAGTGTTTTAACAATTGAATTGTGAAAATGTTGGTATATTTTACAATTACATGTTATTTGAGCAATTTGCGAGTGCATTGTCGTGAATTAGTAGTACTTATTATTTTCAAAAGAATGCATTACACTAATGATTACTATAATCGTGATTATATATTGATTATTCGATTAAATCTATTTTAATCTAGTCAAAACGCTTTACAACTAAAGACAAAAACCATCGAAGTAGCACAAATAATCGCGATTCAAATTTACAAAAAGTGATTCTTAATGCTGTGATCTGTCAAAGCATTAAAACTGTCGTGAACCGTAATCAGTACTCCGCTCCTCCTTCACCATCCCATATACCAGGAACACCAGTATTTCACCTCGATATACTTATAGGTGCCACGACAAGGGTCTCCATAAACACTGTTACTTGCGTACAAATGACAAGAATTCTTGTTGTGACACTTTGAGCGAATGGAAGCGCTGGACGAGTGGCAGTTGGTTGTATGGAAGGATTGATGAGGACAGACGCTACCACAATCGGTTCGACCGTAATTCGCGTACTCCACCTTTATACGCCGACGCCCTGGACACTTAATGGTCCCTGATTTGTGCTCACACAGTCTAAATGTATCTACAAATAAAATATGTCAGTTACCTTCTATTTGGTTATCTTAAATTATTGAATGAGGTCGTTGAGCTTTGGTGAAGGATATACCAAGATAAGATAAAGAATTTGATAAAAAATGTTGAGACAGCGATTGGTATGGTATATAAAACAAGATATAGAGAAATGAATAGATAGTAGTCAGTAGTAGAAGTAGTAGTAGTATAGAAAAGAAAGCAGTCAAGGGTAGACAAATAAACTATATTCAGAGACTATCGGCTATTTTATGATAAAACCATTCTCGAGCCCAGATCCTTGTCTGATTCCTATAGGAAAAGAAAAATGCTCTGGTGAAATGAATTCCACAAAATGGCTGAATTTCACTCGACTACTAGGAAACAACATTCATGTCGTTCCTTTCTGCAAAGAAGTTGGTCTGTTAAAAACTACTTAAGAAAAGCGAAATTTATGGAACTAACTTTTTGTTGTCACATCAAAGTACGTTATCCAGAATTTTCAAAATGATTATCAAGGAATTTCATGGCTTCGTTTCCCATGGAGAGTCAGTATTTGCGATCAAAGTGGAATTGACAAGGCAATAATGATTGATCTCTTTGTTTCATCTGAAAGTGTTTTTTTGTAACTTATTCAGGGTCGGATCCATGAATATTGAAAGGGGGTGGCACTAATAACAAATTACTGATTATCAATCAAAAATTAAAAGTACTATCTATACAAATAAATCAAGAGGAGGCGGACCCCCATGCCACCCCTTGGATTCGCCTCTGTTCTTCGGTTTTTATGAGTTTGGAATCAGCATTTTGGAAACCGGTAACAAAACATTCTGAGGCATGTCCATTTTAGTGACTTGGATATCTGCAATCCATTTCACCAGAGACTTTTTCTATTTCGTAAGGAACCAGAGAACTGGTTTCGAGAATGTTGTGAGAGGAACGAGAGCTTCTTGGGCCAGGGTAATAGGTCCCGGACTTCTGACTGGAACAATTCAGTAAATCAATTGTTGTCCTCGAGTAAAGTCAAATTTGAAAAATGTTGATATACAAAGTAGTTAAGTTATGCGACTTTAAAATGTACCACAAAGGAAATTTTCTTGCTTTCGTTATACTTATTAATATCGTGTATACTTACGATATTTTCGAGCACGTTTAACTATGGAAACAAGCAAAAAAGAAAACACAGTTAAGCAAAAATTCCCACAATGGGAAACAATGTATAGACCATTTGGATTATCTTTTGGAATGTGTTACCAAACCCAAAATTGGGTTTAGATTTACTCATATTTTCTCCCGTTGATAGACTATGCCCACATTTGCTTGACTGTCCACAAAACAATAGATTCACGAGACTGGAGTGTGTAAATCCATACATTCTCTGTATTTTATACACTACAGCCTCGATGTGAATCTATACTTTTCTGGCCAGTCGACCGAATGCAGGGAAGGTCTGTTGGGAAAATTTCCCCTGAAATTCCCATATTTGGAGCCTTGGAAATACAATTGTTTTCCTGTTCGTTAGGTGAGTTGACACAGCAGCTAGTACAGGTGTGTCTTCATACCCTGAGACATACTAGCGGTAACTAGCAGAGTCAACTCGCCTTCATATAACTTACAGCATGAATAACATTTAAAGTTTAATTAGACCTTAAGCACTTTAAAACCTGAGCTAAATGTTCAGGTCAAACTTATTATTTCATCCTTTTCTTAACCTTACTTGTTTATCTTCCTGTTATCTTTTTAATTACTTTACAATTATCAGTTGTCAATCATTACTGTCAATCATTGTACTAATATATATATAGTTTCAAAATTATAACGAACTTATTCTCACTGAGGATGGCATTTGTAATGTCGAAACATGTCTGTTAAATTAAAACGTTTATTCGTATATTTTAAATGTGTTAGAAATCTTTTGTGTTAAAAATCCAGACTTTTTCTTCCATTCTGGGCTTAAAATGTTAATTTAAGGGTTCTGACTACTTTAGAACAATAACGACGCTTGAAACTTGTGCCCGCAAGCAATTTACCGCTGAGAACGCCGCGCGCGCAAAATCCCGCCAAAAGACAACATAAAAATAACACAAGAAGCCTTCAAAAATTATATCTCAACCACCCAAAACCCTCATCTTTTGCGCAGGACTCTATATTTGTCTTCATTTTTTCTGAAAGATTTTGTAAAAAAATATCTTGCTAAGAAAAAATCGTGATGCCTGAGTTATCAGGACCCTTAATTGGAAATTACGACATAGCAGTCCATTAGCCCTTCCTCTTCCTAGCATTGGGGTGTATTACTGACCTTGAAGCTCGTTTTCATCGTTCAGAACATCTTTTTTGTTATCTTTATCATGTTGGACTACGTCATCTTGGCCCATCTGATCTTGTTGTGGGTTTCCTTTTAAGTGAGGTTCAGCTACAGCCAAGACGATAAGTCCAAGAAACAGCAAAGCAATAGTAATCTTCATGTCTTCAGTTAGTTGGTCAGCTACACGTACTGGACTAATCTCTCTCAAGCTCAGCAACTCGACTATCGATACCTGTAACACATCCCTCTTTTTTATGGGATTATGTATATAAAATATCAGCAAACATAAAGTACAAAGTTTTATGCTAATATACCGAAACAATTTCTCGGAAGTTCAATTGAAAATTAGTCAATAGAAATAAAGCCTGGCGAATGTCGGTTTAGGTAGTGCCGTAAGCACTGTTCAACACTTCGGTCACTTCAAACAAATATTTTTTTGAGTGCAGGCTTATGTGGCACAGACCTATGTCTGTCAGACGACAATTAGCAAAGTTCTATCAACACCCTTCAGTTAGAATGAAAGTGAATAACTTTCTTGACACATTTGTGCTTATTGTCACTTTTTATCTTTCTTTTTGTTTTAACGGCCCACTTTCACATTATACAGGAAAAATATATTCATTGCTTGATTACATCGGTTTTATTTGTTTCTAATCTTTACCTTATTTTGTTAATAAGCTTTTCATTTGCACATCTATAATCAATTCCTCAACATCAATTATTCGTTCTTTAATTTAACACTTTGATTTATACCTGATCCTCATTACTGGAATAGACACAAGTATAATAAGGCCGTTGTCCTCACTTATATGAAATAAGCATTAGTGTAACCACCGAAAAACGATACTTTTAATCGTTGTTCTTGCCTAAATATAGTAGCAACTAAATATACTGGGGGTATAACTAGAAAACCTAACGGTTAATTCAGCCCTCAGGCTCTTTTCAAACAAATTTCAATGTAGTAATAAATTGTGACGTTTTTCACAATTCTTCAAATGTAAACTGTTAGTATTACTTGAAGTGCAAATAAAAATGTGTTATGTTATGTTATGGCTTGCGCTGGAGTTTATTTCACACTGCATAAGTAAGGACAGCACAAGAGAAATGTAGATATTTGATTGCTGATACTTGCATCTACTTCACTTAATTTGAGTACCAAATTTCATACATTTCTTTTTTTTTTTCTCACTCGAGTATCACTGAGGTTATTTTCTTTTGGTTGTAAAGCTTTGCTTTTATTGATAATAAAACAACTCAGAGGAGTAAGAAACTTTGTGATCTCGATTTCAAAGCTAAAAATGCTTATTCCTTAAAATGTACCGCTGATTCGTTATCCCATAGACCACCGTCATGACCCTGGCTAAATCGCTTCATTTTTTCTTTATTTCACAAATAACAAAATCAGGTATTACAATCATTAATTTATTCGTTTAAGTGTAAATATTTTAATCCTTACAATTGTTGAGTCTCAACGTTTAGGTTTTAACTATTCTTAACTATTTCTATTTTAGTGTTTAATGACATAGTATTAAACAAAATAAGAGTTAATCAAAGAACGTGCAGCCTGTTTTTCAAACCTCGGATGTTTTAGGAGCATGTGTATTTCACCTCAAGGTACTTGTAGGTGCCATAACACGGGTCGCCAAAGTTGCGATGGTCAGCAAACAGGCGACAACTCTGCTGGTTGTTGCAAGCACAGCGAATCACTCTGCTGGAGTAGTAAGAGTAGCAGTTTGTTGTACGAATAGATCGATGAGGACAAACATGGCCGCCAGTTGTTCGGCCGTAGTTAGCGTAGTGGACACGGATAAGCTGACCATGAGGACAGCTGAGGATCCCAGCGTGATCTGCGCATAATAGATATGTACCTAGCAAAAGATGCAAGAGAGATAAAAATCGTGAACTGATATGATATTTGGAGAGGGAAGGGATATTCCCTTAGATTTGCTATACAGGTAAGAATGATTTTAGTCTATTTACTCAGAAAGGTTAAAACAATAGTGAAACAAAAGCTTATGGAGATTCATGTTTGAAAAAAAGTGTATAATAAACTATTCATAAAAGAGTTTCTAAACCATTTAGAGTACCGACACATGGAGTCACGCCCCTGGTGGATATCTATTTCTTTGAAAAACACGTCCATGTACATCAAAGAAGATCACGACGGATTCTTTTTCAATCTTTAAATATACTTTTATTGGTTAACAGCTCTACCCACCACTTACGGGACAAATCAGGAGCCATGTCTAGCATCGTTCAATTCGGTGAATAAACATAGATCCTGATTGGTCAACATTGATCCCATGCTTCTAATTAGAGTCAACAGTTTATTGGATGAAAGATAGAGGTAAAATTAAGTTGACTAAATGCTAAGATCTGAAAGCGAAAGTACATGTTCAAGTGGCATTAAATTCTAGTAATATAATATAATAACAATTGATTAACAATTTTGAAACATTTAGTCTCGTTTTCTAGTTTTTTTTATTGACCAAATGTACGCAAAGAATTTGTACATTTATATTCTATTGATGTGTATCCTGTTTGATCAATTATTTGGCATTGATCTTTACATCTTTTCTATTTCAATGAAGGATGAGTGTTTGGTGTGTATGTGAGAATTTTGTTTGTTATTTTGTTTAGCTAAATATTATACTTACGCATTGAGCGACGTTGCACTACAAAAGACGACAAAACACGCATCAGAATAATACCACTTTAATTATTACTAATGTAAATATAGAATGGGACAAAAACGGGCAGAAAAGTGAACATTTATAGCAAAGAACAATATGCTAAGTTTACATAACTCGTCAAGGGTGTTGGATTGCTTTGAAAATCACTCAATAATTATCCATGAACCCTCCATGAGTTTTAGAATCAATTTTGATAAACTTAGTGAACTATATCAAACCGAGTTTTGGAGTGACATAAAGAGAAACACTTTCATTTCTAATTAGTTGATAATATTGAACTGATTTTAACAGTAAAACACAAACCCCATTATTACTGACCTTGAATGTCTCCATCCCCATCGTTCAGAGCATCATAGTGCTCGTCCTTATCTGGTTGTTGCCTTTCCCCCAAGTCAGGTTCAGCCACAGTCAAGACGATGAGTCCAAGAAACAGCAAAGCAATAGTAATCTTCATGTCTTCAGTCAGTTGGTCAGCTACACGTACTGGACTACTCTCTCAAGCTCAGCAACTCGACTACCAATACAGGACGAAGCCCTTATCTCCTTTATATGGTATTACATGTATAAGAGATCACGTGACTTCCTTATTTGCAAATTATACATATTAATAGCTTGGCGACGTTTATGATAGGATATCTGCAGTCAGGGACGTCACTATACATGCAAGCACTCATCTGCACTCAATAAAATGAAACACTTGAGTTGTAACGAAAGCGTAAGAATATTTCTAAAGAGTGCTTTTACCACTCAAGAGCTTGTTCAGTTATATCTGTTTTTTTGTTTTTTTTTTGTTTTTTTTTTAAGAACGCCCCTGTTGTTGAGTGACATAAGCCGGAATGTCAAAAATAGCAAAACTTTATGTCTTTGCTCCTATTTTCTTTGCTCCTATAACTCAGCTAAAGGAAGGTTTAATGGAGGGCAAGGGTTTTACATCAGCAATTTCATATTCGAATTGGTGCTGTTAAAAAATTATAACTTTTAAGATATAAATGTGCAAGTGTTTTGTTTGCCATGAAATTTCACGCGAATACTCTGCGGAAAATGGCTTTCCAATGACATAGATTTCAGTATGGCGAAGTAAACAGCGGATGCGTAGGAGGGACCTATTAAAGTATTAAAAATCTGTGAAATTACGCTTTCTACAACAAGCACAACAAAAGCGAATCTAAGACAAAACATTTCTATTAAAAAAAAACAAGCTTTAGCTAGACGCTGAATTTGTTTTAATCAAAAAACGAATGTTGACTTTTAATGTAAGTGAAGTAGTGCTTAGATTGCGCATTGCATTGAAGTAGTGCTTTATATATCGCATTTCATCTACTGTCTCAATGTGCTTTACAATCTCTAATATTTATAGTATGTCATCTGGTTTTACAAGCATGAGGTTGATTGATAATTAGTATGTATTAGTGTAGGCCTATCACCGAGGATGGTCGGCCTGTCTTCTTCATCGGCTAGCAACCCCCCTCCCGTTACTGGTTAATGTCAAGGTAAGAACGAGAAGCGCCCTCCAATTTAATGTCCCTATTCAAAAAGTTAAGCTTGACGCGAAGCCTAACAATAATAATTGAACGCAAAAATCAACAGTGTGCAAAGATGTGTGTGAATGTAAGGGCAGTGAGTGTGAAAGAGTCTCCCCAAGTAGCAGAAATGCTAATAACCTAGAGACTTAAAAATATATATTTTTTCCTCAACTATTTCAAGATCCTGGGGGATGATGATCAAAGAAGTTGCATGCCAGGTTGACTTTGTACTTTGCGCAAGACGGTCTCCGTTTATTATCACTCAACAGTGTCGATCAGTTTCTCGATATTGTGATCAGCTTTGCGGATATAACTAAGGCCGGAAGTGCCGTAGAATACTTTTTCGGATATATACAAAGTACCTCGCTACTCCCCTTCACTTCAAGGCCAGTAGCCTGCCGAAGCGTTGTTGATCGCTGGCATTCGCCCTTTGATGAATTATTCAGGGACCGCGGAGAGGGAGGGGCTTGGGGGGAATTTCAGCGCTAAAGAATAAAAATACAAATAATCCAAATAATAATTATTCTCGAACGTTTTTTTTTTCTTTTTTTTTAATATTATCATTTTTTTAAAATATGGATGCATGCCGTGGATGTCTTTGTTATGATCATTTGCACGCTGTACCCCCCCCCCCCCCCCCATATCCACCACCACCACTTTTCAACATATTTCGCGGTCCCTGTTAGTAGTACATTGATTGTATAAGTCTCAGTAACCTTTAGCAAACAGATTTTAGTGCAGCAAACTAGGCACAAACAAATAGTCTCTATTTGGTAACTGAATGTGATGATTGTGTTTCTAATTGGCTTTATTTAATTTTTTTTTCATTTGCTTTATACGCCATCTTTATTAAACAAGTCATCTCCAGCAGTATGAGTAGTGCTTTACCATTCAATATCGTTGTAATCGTAATCAACATTTTTAACGACTTTTCTAACAATTTATTTTGATCGAAGCTGGCTACTATAAACAGGTTTTGATATACACGCTGACAACTAATTTTCATACGAGGAAAAATGCTATAATAGAAGAGAAAATATCTAATAGTCAAAATCAGAACACACCAAGGCCTACTCCGGGACCCAAGGTCGCCGAAATTTTGGGCTCCTAAAGCAATGATAGGCGATTATAGTAATATTTGCCAAAAATCTCTCAAAATTAAAGGCCAAATTTGAAAGATTACAGGCAACTTTGTAACAAAATTTTCAGTACTCTATGGAGGCGTACAGTCACACGTTTTCGTATAGATAGAGAATTAAAATGCCACACTCTGTCTTATTGTAAATTTGTTGTGAAATTTAAGGCGATTTCAGGCATTTTTGCGCGATTATAGGTAATTTCTAGTGATTTTAGGCGACTTTAGATCATTGGGTGGTCTTATACCAAGATTGGTTTCTTTTTATAGGTCGATTTTCTTTCTTTCTAAACTTTAAAGCAGCTGAATATTATTTCAACATACTTTGGAATGCCAACACATGGATCACCAAAAACACTGTTAGCAGCTTGAAATAAACACGAAGACCTATGCTGACAATACACCTGAAACAATGTTACAGCACGAGATGAAAGACATTGCATGAATGGCCCCTTATATCCGCAGACATCTGCTTGTGTTCGACCATAGTTGGCATAGTGGATGTTTAGATGCCCATTGTTCGTGCAAAAGAAGCGACCAACCTGACCTTCACATACTACTAAACGCCTCACTAGAAATGAAAAAAAATAGGTGAATGAATAAATGAATGAAAGAAGGAATGGATGGATGGGTAACTGGATGGATTGATGAATGGATGGTTGGGTGAGTGAATAAATAAAGGAATGAATGGATGAATAAATGAATGATAAATGAATAAACGAACGAAAGAACGAACGAACGAACGAACGAATGAATGAATGAATGAATGAATGAATGAATGAATGAATGAATGAATGAATGAATGAATGAATGAATGAATGAATGAATGAATGAATGAATGAATGAATGAATGAATGAATGAATGAACAAATATACTATGATTACATAACGCATTACTAGAAATTAAAAAGATGTAAATGAATGAGTGGCTAGATGGATGGATCGACGAGCGCGGAAATCCAATTAATGATTGAAAGACAAAATGAATGAATAAATAGATAAATATACAATGCTATATACTTACTTTTACTGACTGAAAGAAATAACAAAACAAATACGTTAGCAAAAATCCACTATAAGTAAAACCTTACAATAAAAAATCAGAAAAATAATTAAATCACATTACTAGTATCACATTACCAAGTGAAAACGCATTGGGCGAGCCAAAGTCCACCTTCTTACCGCCACCTGTATTAAAAAGAAATTCAAAATAAGTTGTTACACTTGGCAATTTTCTGAACTTGTCTCGTACTATTTGAAGATGTTGGCTAAGTTTGCATATGGACAATAAAAGTTCGATTTGAAAATGCAAACACACAAAATTCAAATAATATAAGCAATGACGTTAAGAACCAAGTGCCTGTGTCCTGAGTGCCGTATGTTAGATAAACCTTTTTAAATGGGGTTAATATGTCACCCTCGTTAAATAAATACTACTACTACTACTGCTGGTAACGTATACCCGGGGGGGGGGGGGGGGCGAGGGTGAATCCGAGGATCAACGATCGGGATGTTCGTCGGAATTTGTCAAAAAATATCCCTAAAAGATACCGGACGTTTTACAAAAGGGCGTGGCTTTGAAAATTTTTCACCTCTTAAAGATACCAAAATCACGGATTTCAGTGCTATTCAACTCCTAAAAGATACCAAAAAGTGAGAATTTTTCAAATTTTATATTTTAAACCCTAAAAGAGACCAAATCCCTGATTTTCACCCCTAAACGATACGACGAGCATCCCCGATCGTTTACCACCGGAGTCCCCCCCCGGAACGTATATAGGACGGGTTTGGAGTATTGGGCAACCGTGAGGATCCCAGAGCGATATGTTCAGTCTCTATATTTGTGAATTGAACACCGAAATAAGTAAGCAGATATGACATGCTGTTTAGTAGTAATTAGAGTAATTAGTGATTTGTTACCAATTCAAATGAACACGATATTTCCTCTCCAAAAATGTATTTCACGAGGCGTTTACGTCGACAGTCAAGCCTTCAAAACAGTCACTGTTTTTCTTTAACCACATCCATATTAGATTGCAAATACAAAATGTGTACAACAGTTGTCACTATTTAGCAATAAATAGCGCTAATTAAACAAAAGAAAATAATAGAATTAGAATAATAGAATAGTGCCGTATTTATGTGGCACACTTTTAGTGCGTGCACTCTACTTACTAGTCTGGCCGGACTATATTGGACCCGATTAAAGCAAAAATACTCAAATGCTCATGATGCTTTCTAAATCAATTTCCATCATAGATTAATTCAAAATTTACCTTGAATGCCAACAACGCCACGAGTGTCTTTTTGTTCATCTTTCTCTCGTTGTTGCACCTGTTCACCTTTTGGTAAAGCTGAAGTTAAAGTGGCAAGTCCGAGAAACAGCAAAGCACGAGAAATCTTCATGATGGCAAGAATGACACTGTGACACAGAACATAAACTTCTTGCTTATATACACTACTTACTCAATGACCGGACACAGATACGGTTTTTTCTTTTATAATTTCTACGGATGTTAGACATTTTTGTTTTCGTTTTTGTTGTTGTTTTGGCTGATTCTGGCGGGTTTATCAAAGATAATATTTTGAATAGTATCGCAAGTGGATCAAAGATCGAAATGTTTTTTTAGTTTTCATCGCTCCAGTCAATGTTACCCCGTAATAATGTTCTGCGGTTAATGAGAAAGATGTGGTTTCAAGAAAAGGAAAAAATAATGAACTATTGCGTCGTGGCAAAGACGATGCAAATAAACTGTTTTACTAGTGAATTTAGAGTGTAGACTGGAAGCCAAAATATCAGATATTGTCAAAATCAACTATGCTTTGGATTCTTGTATTATTTGATTGTTTGTTTGCACAGTAAATGTATATATAATAAATTTATATCCGCGAGTGTCACTTATCAGCCATACACTCGATCCTTCATACGCTAATCCAGTAAGTTGATTTTTAATGAAAGAAGAAAACCAGAAAGAAGAGAGAAATAACACTGATAACAAACTCTACTCAAATATGCACACCTTGATAACTCCCGACGACATTTTGAATTACTAATGATGACGTCAACTAGTGGTCGACTTTATAGTAATTTACAAGGCGATATCGGAGTTTTTTTGACTTTTTGATGGATATAAAAATTGTATGCCAATAGCATCCCACAAGCCCTAACTTTAATTTCATATAGTCCTAACTTATACCTTTACAGTTTAATAAGACAGAAAGCTACTGTAAAGAAAAAGCGATGTGAATCTAAAGCGAAATTTGTAAGTACTTAATGTCTGAATATACTGATGGACAAAGAAAACATTTTGTATAGTAGCGAAAGCAACATTGTTAAGTAATGAAAGCGAAGAAAAAATGGTAATGCAGTGGTTAGATTGCTTGCAATCCATGGGCAAGGATGACTTTCCGCTTAAGCAACAACAGCAAAAAACATGACTGTATTCTTACTTTTGTCAATTTAGACTGGTCTTTCACAATGGGCCAGGTGTTGGTTATTGCATATGAAGACTAGAGAAATTTAGATGCATACGGGGTATCTATGTTGATTATGTTTTTGCCCTGCAAAGAGTTCACAAAAATGTTCTTATATATCCTTAACTTAATGCTAGTTCTTATTTGTGCATTAAGGATGAGCAGTAGTTTCAGGTCCTGTCTTGATAGCACATGCGCGGAAAGCGAGGAATTGCGGACTCGAGCCCTATAGAATTCTCTAAAAAAATTATTTTATTTTCTTCTTTTCTTTATAAAAATAAATTATTCCTGTAAAAAAACCTTTGCTCAAAAAAGATTAACTTTTAGTCAGTTTTTTTTTCACATTTCACACAAATTACGGCTTCAACTGTCCATCAACAAAAGAAAAACAAAAAAATTAATAATCACTTTTGACGTTGAAGCATTGCTAAGGTTATCGTCGGAAACCCAGGCGGCATATATTTTCTTTGGGAGCCAGTTTCGAGTGACAGGGTATAGACCAGATAATAGTTAACAAACTGCTATCAGTGCGCATGCGATTTTATCCCGAATCTTTTGTTTTGCCTTTTTTATCTTTCAAAATACAAAAGAAAGTGAGAAATTCGGGATAAAATCGCGTGCGCTCTTTCCGAGTATGAGCTGAGATTTCTATATTGATAAAGTCATTGGTACGTTGCATTGGGAAAAACCACCATACACTTTGTTATTTTGACTGTTTATTCAAAAGCCATTTCTCAGTTTGGTGATTTGTACGATATTATTGACATTGTAAATTTAATGAATTTACCCTTCTAACTTTGACAATCGATTTTTGTAAATTTTATGAATATTAGCTATGAGCCACATTGGAAAAAAGACCTGATGGCCTTCAGTACATGTGAATAATCAACAAAGTGCAATCATTGTATCATATATTGCTTTAGAATTGTCTCTGATGTTTCACGTCGTCTCGTCTCAAAGTAAATCAGTTACGGTAAATCATGAAGTTCCGACGAGCTGCTGCTCTTAAATTTCTTGTGATCAAATGCAGGTGTATTGAACCTCAACGTACTTAGGAATTCCAACACAAGGGTCACCAAACACTTTGTTTTTAGCACCAAATTGACATGCAGGATTTAAATGACAACCCTTAGCAAACAAGATGGCAGCTTTCAACGAATAGCACTTCTTGAAGGGTTTCTTGTATTGACTACATACTCTCCAATCTGTTCGACCATAGTTGGCATATGATATATACATACGCTTTCCGTTTGGACAGGAGAACAGCCCATTGTTGCCTTCACACACTATGTACCGGTCTAGAAATTAAATAGAAAACAACGAAATAAATACTTGATGACTAGTAGACAAGGCCTATGTGGATGACAGGATAAAAAACTGATCACGAATGAATGAATAAATGAATGAATGAATGAATGAATAAACAAATGAATGAATAAATGAATAAATGAATGAATGAATAAATGAATGAATGAATGAATGAATGAATGAATGAATGAATGAATGAACAAATGAATGAATGAATGAATGAATAAAAGAATGAATGAATGAATTAACAAATGAATGAATGAATGAATGAATGAATGAATGGATGAATGGATCAATGGAAGAATAAATGAATGAATGAATAAATGATTGAATTAAATGAATGAATGAATGAATGAGTCGATGAAATAGTGGATGAATGGTTGGATAAGTGGATGGAGAGATGAATGAATGAATTCGATAAGTGATTAAATGGATGGATGGGTGTTGAAAAATTGCAGAGGGTACATGAATTAATAAATAAAATTTATTAGTATACTTACATTGATTGGGACCTATTTTACCTGAAAATCAAATAACAAAAAAAAAGCTTTCATTTTGAAATGGCATATTAAGTTTCTTGCTCACTAGAAGAGCTTTGCTACTAATCGATTTAGTACTTCTAGTGAGCAAGATATATACCTTTTCAAAAACCTTTATAGGTATAATTGACGCCGCACAAAAATTAAAAAAAATTAAATGCAGATTGTCGGTTATTCAGTTTCAGTCTTACTAGTTCCTCGCGCCCGTAAAGGCCGGTACACACTAGGCGACAAGTCGCAGCGACTTGTCGTCACGACATGTCGCCTCAGTGTGCATTGGTTCAATACTTGTCGCCAATACATCTGATTGTGTCGCTGCGACAATTTCCGCCCAAAATACCTAGTACACACGGGGGGAAATTGTCGCTACGACCTATCTCGGGAACAAGTCGCTGCGACTTGTCGCCTAGTGTGTACCGGCCTTAACGGGTGTCAAACAACGCTGTGCTGCACAAAGGGTTGGGTGACATATGACAGAGGGCCCGTTCGAGTACGATTTTTACTCCTAAAAGTCTTTTGACCCAAACTTTTAGACATCCTACAAGATACCAGATCCTTAATCATTCACGCCCTTTGCACTGGAGCCCTCCGCGGGCTTGAGGGAGGCTATCTTTTTTTTTAATCAACAGTCAGGCCGTGACTTTTGAGATACGGAATGATACTGCTACTAGAATCGATGATTTTCATAAGAACGTGGAAGAATACACAAATTTATAGTTAGTAGTAGACACAAAACCAATTGTTTGTTTGTGTTTCTTTTTCTGCTGCTTGAAACTAAAACGGTCTATTTTCTTCCACGGTCACTCTTTGAATCATGCAAACTACTAATTAGCGATTAGAAACTAATATACTCACTGAGACCCTCTTTTGGTCCTGCATTAGCTTGTCTTTTGAGAACGTTTTCATCGCCATCTGAAAAAAATTTTTTATTTGCTTTAGGAATTTGATATTCTTTGACGATAATGATTTGCATATTCGTTGATCAAAATGGTCCCGGATGACTTCAAGGTCAAAACGATTGGAATGGTGTTCGGAAACTCGGGAAGATAAACTAGGTTAAGAGTAAGCTTGAGAAAGACTGTTTGTGTGGCCATATCTTCAGAAAGGTGAAAAGAGTGAAGTCTCTGAGAAGTCATTCTGTGGATGGCTTCCACGCATGCAGGTTGCCAAAAACGGCGGGCCGCATGCACAAACCATCATCCTTTCAAATCTATATGCGACAATTCAACCTTAACTTGTCAAAGTACGGAGGACACCTCTCAGGAATTAGTTATTTTTGCAGCATAATAATTCTTTTGTTTCGGAGGATTATATTTTCATTCACGATAAGTAGGCCTTCAAGAGCCCTGAAATTGCTGAAACTCAGGTTTGGCAATCTTGAACGATCTAAAACGATTTAAGTTAAGGTGATCACACATAAGGCTCGGGGAACGTTCATTTATAAATTGTTACAAGCTCAGTTCAGTTCAGTGTATTTACAAAAGAATATTTAATATTTGCGCTGCAAAATAATAATGTAAGATGAAATGTGAACAACCAAACATATTTATAACACTTTTTATCCGTACGTCTACCTTGGAAACAATTTTTAATTGTAGAATTTACCTTTATTGAACATATGTTCAATGGTGTCCTCTTCTTGTTTTTTCTTGTGGTCTTGTTGCTCTTTTTCACCTTTTGGTAAAGCTGCAGTCAAGACCATAAGCCCAAGAAACATCAAAGCGAGAGTAATCTTCATGGTCATAATGACACGATCCCAGTCAATAACTCACAACACGTTCTTCAAACACTTCATATAAAAGTGTGTTTTTGTTCTTGTTGTTGTCTGCAGATTGTCGACAAAAACAAAAACTTGAATAACAAAAGGTCTTTCAGTATTATTGATTAAGTCGATCTGCAAAATAATAAACTGTGGTAACAGCAATGCAAAAGCAATAAATGAAATGTTGTGTGCCCCATTGATTAATATCCAGTCGGAAGTGGTAAAACGAACTGAAAGCAAGTATTAACTGATGAATTGAAACAAATGCGGAAAGTAACTTGTAATTGCATATTAATGAATCGTTGTCTTTTCCTGTGTTTTTCAGACCATATGCAAGATGGCGGCCTGTACGTTTTGGACGATTTAAGGCTTTAAAAATCAAGAAAAACTCCAAAAATAGTTCAAACGTACTTCCAAATAAGTAAGTTATTCCAAATATGGATATGAAACGATGACTGTGCGAAAGACAACTTTTTTAAGGCAATTCTTTAATATGTTTTTTTTTTACCAAAATGTTTTGGGCATCGTGTTGTACAGAAAAAAAAAGTATTTAAATTATTTTTTCGTCTGAAATTTATTTCCCTATGTCTTTTGGTTGATCTACCATCTCATGATTAGTAAAGACCGAAAAAAATAAGGATTTCAGTTAGAAACATTTATTTAATGTTGGTAAAAGGTGAGATATGGAAGCAAACAGAAATGTGTTTGCATCTGCATGCAAGTAGTTTTTACAGTCGGTTTTGTATAGTAGCTTTCCGTTCAAGCAATCTGAAAACACGTTTCGTAAAATTTTGCTTGCATTTTCTTTCTTCCCTTTTTGCACTTTCATTTGACATCATTGTAATCACTTATGGAAGGAAACTGTTTTCATTTCATTTTGAACAATAGACTTTGATCATGGTTTAATTTAATTTTGCGCGCGCTGTGGTTCATGTCTGATCTGTATGTTTTAACGAGGCTCCATAAAGTATGATGTGTTTTAGGAATTAAAAAAAACATTAATTGCCCACAAAACTCAAATGCAAATTGTTTTTTTCGATCTCATTAATTATTCATGAGGTATTCATCCAATCCAATGCTGTGATTGGGGTCATCTGATAGACTTTGAAACCGCGGGAAGTCCGCACTGAAATCTAGAGCGGAGTTGGAAATTATTTCTAGCTACTCTGTTAGCTGTGTAGCGGAGTTTAAAATGTTTCTAGTTCCACGTGCACTCTGGAGAGAAATTACTTGAATGATAAAAATGTTTACGACACTACAGAAACAAATCATATAGTCAATTGAAATATTTATTTTTGATGAAAATAAATGAAATTAAATGATTGCTGAGATAGGACATGAAAAAACCCCGACTTCAATGTGACTCGAACCGCAGACTCCTCGCTTATTAAGGCAATGTCTTACCAATTATGCTATGAAGCTCACTGTTATAAAAATAAGCAAAATGATTGACTAAATTTAAGTAATTATATTTGTAAAATTGCTTTGCTTGTATTCCAAGATTCCTCCCGAATAATAAATCAGCCGAGGACAGAAACTAATTGTGTGGAGTTTGAAATCCCGTTTAGTCCTCATTGTGGGCCTTGAAACATTACTTCAAAGTCTTCGAGTAAAAGACTGGTACTCGATGTACGATGTTAGCGTGACAAGTCGATCCCAATTACAGAACCTTAGAAAAAACTACTCTTTCACGCTAAATAATAATCACCGCTCAGTTTTTGAGGGTTTTTTATCAAAAGTGTGGGTTGTATATTTTCATGACGTTCTTTATGCATTAAGGTCCGATGTTTGGTCCGATGAGCTCACATGAACCAGCGGCAATAATGCACTTTTTAAAACTCCCTTGGCGAACTTTATTTTTATTTCATTTTTTGTTTGTTTGTAAAGCTATCGATTTGTATAAGATCTAATTACCTTCATTTTTTCTTGATAAAAAAGTTAATCAAAAGTTAGTTACGACATTTTTTTATTTACGAAAAAGCGTGATAAATGTTTGCCTCATCCTAGATACGGCACTTCCTGGTAAAGACTGTTCATATGTCTTGCTTTTGATCGTGGCTAAAAAAATCCTGAGGCATTGCCCTTTATTATAGAAAACAACTTTGGAATATGGTATAATACATGCAAACAATGATATTAATATTAATAATTGATTTTAATCGCATTAATTTTATCATTTTTGGTTTTTCATCATTATATACCAAAGTCAGAATTTCGAAAACTATTACACCTATGGCGACATCTGTAAACTTCTTAATTTACCCGTTTATACAGAAAATGATCAGCTACAACTTCATATTGATTATTTAATTAATTATAATTAGCCAATTATTATTGCGTTTGGTCTGTACTATTCGACCTCGGTCGAGATTCTCATGTACAAACCTCTCGCTCGGTTAATAAGAGCTAATTATTCTGAATTTGGCTCTTCTATTTATAAAAAAAAAACTCAAGGTGTTCCCATGGAAAGTTACCACCCTCGCCACATAGCAGATATTAAGTAATTTTACTGCTAGCAGAATTACGTCTTGCAAATCTGTTAATGAAAGGGATAACATTTTTGTTTAATAGATATATCGATGACAGCATTATGGTTATACACAATAACATAAAACACTAGGTTGCAAATTAAAATAGTTGGGACGTTGACACATTTTTCTAATTATGCTTTTTGCAGTACGGCTTTTTTCGCTTTTATTGAAACTTCTTTTTAACCAAGCCCCTCCCCACAACCCCTCGAAAATCAACGTTGCCTGACGTTTTTTTATACCAAGAAAAAAAGAACGAAAAAAAGGAGTATAGACTATTGTCCTGATGCAAATGAGTGCAGATGCATCATGCAGACCTGGTAACAAACATTCTATCCACCACATATATAATTATGTATCTTTTATTTTTGTTTCTTACAATTAATTTAAAATGAAATTCTTTCACTGAAATTCACTATTTTTGTTTCCATTAGGACTATCATTCTGCGTGTGGTTTGTGCATATGGTCTCACAGCCTACATGCTTGTGTACATCTTAAGCGCCACAACTCATCCATTACCAACCACTTGCCATAATACTGGTACTGTACAGAAATAAATACCACCAGCAGGCCGGCAAGAACAGCAATAAAAAATATCATGTTATTTTTGTGGTTAATATAAATGCTTAGTTCACGCTATTTCATATATTAAGAGAAGACAACGCTTTTATTATACTGGTGTCTATTTCAGTAATGACGATCTGGTAGAGTTAAAGATGTGCAAATCAAGGAATAGGTATAAAAACGCATTAACAAAAACACGAAAAGGCTGGAAACGTAAAAATAAAAAATAATCGAGTAACAAATATATTTTTCTTCTATAACGTGAAAGTGGGCCGTGCACAAATATGTCGAGACGATTATTCACTTTTATTCTGACTAACTAAAGGGTGTTGATAGAACTTTGCTAATTGTCGTCTGACAGACATAGTTCTGTACCACATGAGCGACTGATCGAGTGTTATATATGTTTTCAAAAACTCATTAATAATTCATGAGCATCTAGTCCAATCAGTGGTCCAATTTTGGTCACATGCATGAGGTTTTATACCCATAAAATAATCTCATTTGTATTCAATGAACCTTTATATAAAGACTCTAGAGTCTTTATATAAAGGTACATTGAACAGTAATGAGATTACTTTGCATGCTACGAAGCAACCTCTGTTCAATCATGTAACTAAAATGATGCAAGGAATTGAACCTGTTATTTAAGAAAGTTTGTTCCCCTTGAGCTCTCAAGGACCAGGCTCAAATGTAGGACGCATATTCAACACAAATCAGAAATTCTGCGCATGATCAGAATGACCATCAGTCAGTTTTTATAACTTTTTTTGTTTATTTTTTCAAAATCGTATTTGAAATATTTGGTTTTATAAGCGGTTGGAGTTTTTGAAGTCATATAAAAAACTCGCACGACGTGTTTTATCAAGTATAAAACACTGCTGCTTGTTTTTTATACAGTACACAAGCACTAGTTACAGGATACCTTAAACCGACGTAACGGCGGTTATTGTGGTAGTTTAACATAAATTACAATTTGTACATATGTTTGCTAACAATTCAGAAGATCACGCGATCTTGATAGACACTCTCCCATAAAAAAGAGGGATGTGTTACAGGTATCGGCAGTCCAGTTGCTGAGCTTGAGAGAGAGTAGTCCAGTACGTGTAGATGACCAACTGACTGAAGACATGAAGATTACTATTGCTTTGCTGTTTCTTGGACTTATCGTCTTGGCTGTAACTGAACCTGACTTGGAGGAAAGGCAAGATGAGATGAGCTCAGATGACTTATTGCAACAAGATAAAGACAACAAAAAAGATGTCGTGAACGATGGTCAGTAATACACGACATCAAATTCGAATATATTTCATATAACTGATTTGCGCTTAATAAATTTATAATTTACAGAATGCTTGGAGAATGTGGAGTAATTAACTCCTTCGTCGTATCTCTTAGCACCCGATTACATGAACATTTTCAGCCCAGAATGGAAGAAAAATGTTTTAATTTTTATTCCCAATGATTACAAACAAAAGATTTCTTAATTTCTTGCCAGCCCCTGCTAAAATGTGCATTTAAGGGTCCTGACCACTTTAGAAAAACAACAACGCTTGAAACGTGTGCCCGTGAGCAATTTACCGCTGAAAATGCCGCGCGTGCACCAAATCCCGCCAAAAGGCAACATAAGAATAACACAATGAGCCTTCGAAAATTAAGCTTCAACCAGCCAAAACCGTCATTTTATGCGCGGGACTCTATATTTTTCTTATTTTTTTCTGAAAGATTTCGTGCCCGAACTAGATGCGTCAACTCATCTAACGTTGATTCACTCTGATCAAATGCACTCTAATTATGTCTTTTTTTGCTTGTTGTCATAGTGATGTTTGTCCCAGAAATTAGAAAGTATCATAAACTCAAGAAAATTTTATTAAAGCAGTGGCGGATCCAAGATTTTTTTAAGGAGGGGGACCAATAGGAATTTTCCAACTATTTTCGTTTTATGTTTTTTCGGATTCTCATTAGCATATTGTAGTACGTCATTCATTGCAGTTCATTTATGAGAATACAACACTCAAAATGTATTCGGTTGATATTAATTATTTTGTTTCAGTAAATAAAATGAATAAAAAGTTGCTTATGAATTATAAAATAAGTAAAAAAATCAGTATTTTTTATTGGGGGGGGGGGGGGGCGGGGGAGGGGACAAGTCACTCCATTCCCCCTCTTGGATCCGCCTCTGTGAAGAGAATTCAAACAAAGGGTATAACTTCAGCTATCAACTCATTGCTATCATTAGAACAACTCTACACTTTTTAGTACTTAGATTGTACGGAATTTGGAAGAGTTTGACTCCACTCCAAGGCAACATTATTATTAGAATACAATGTCAAATAAGTCCCATCCCATCCTCTTTAATTATGTTATTGTATATTTCTGTATATTGTATACTATTTTCTATTACTTTTATTATTATTATTTTTATTTTATATTATTTCTATTTAGCCTCCTCCGCAGGCGTCTCTTTTTAGCGTTTTCCTTTCTAGTTTCTTGGATGGGCTTCCGTTATTGCAATTGACTGTTGGGGATTATGGGATTACGTCACCTCGAGAAAGAATAACGCCAGGAGCATATAGAGAATTTGGCTGCGCATGTCAGAAAGTTTTAGCTCGCTGTCATGTTTACATTTTTTCCTACGACCGGGGAACTTTTGAGTTCCAATCGCAATCTTAGTGATCTTGAATTTAGGAAAATATAAATGGATACTTAAAGTCTATGAGTTTGTAAGGTGCTGTGACTAAGTCAAGTAAATGTGGCGGTTTTTTATCTCAAAATATTTTTGAGCAAAAGTCCGCAAAACGAAGAAGAACAACACAAACCTACTGCATTCGTGCGAGGACTGCTGCCATAATAAAAGAAATAGCAGAAAACTTTTTCCACAGATTAAGAATCAAAGGTCATAAGAATTGTGTGGTACAAAATGATTTCTTATTGAGGATCGATTTTGTGGGGTGATGAGCAGATTATTTGCAAGTTTTGGTCAACTTTCCTTCTTGATAAGCGGTATGTTCGAGGGGCTGCGCCGAAGCTAAATATAACTGATGCGAGTCGTCAAACAACATTCTACATCACAGCATTGTTATTTTTTTAAGAAAGATTGGCCAAAACGTGATATTGCGATATTTGTTGACGCCATGGTTGTGTTTCTCCTCTCAAGCAATTTCGACTTATTTGAATACCGAACCTGAAATTAGGTTAGAATGATCTTGATTAATCCAATTAATTGTGAAAACACAGATGAACCACCAAAATTTGTAATTTTCTGGTCGTGCTTTTGTTGATATACTTCTATCTTCACTAAATATAAACTTTAACTCAAGCACGAGAAGATTTGTCAGTCTTACTCTATGGTCAATTTTTTCGCATAAATTTGAAGAAAAGTCGACCTTAAATGTATGCGCCGCTACGTTTTTCCTTGGTATGCTTTCTTTAATAATCTTAGATTAGTATTATACTTTTTCGGCAGTCAAAGATGACCTAGTCTCGTTGTGAAAGCGGCCATATTGCAGAATCTTGCAGATACTTCATGGTTATAAACAAACAAATTGTTATGCTAATGTCCAACAAGAACTATAATAAGCCGTACGGAAATAACGGCCAATCACTGTATGGTTGGAACAGAGACTTTCGTCACCTGAAGTATCCTTTTGTGAATTGGGATTAAAGGGGATCATAGTTAGTAGAGAGGATTTAGAAGGTATTTTTCTTTAGCGGCTTCTACCATTCACTTACGACATGCGCAGACAAATTCTCTATATGCTAACGCCAGGTCTCTCAGTCGAGAGAGCAACAAAGGAATCCTGAACAAGTAGAAAAGGCAAGAAGGGCTGAAAAAGGGTTGCCTGCGGAGGAGGCTAATTTCTATTGACACACAGTAAAATATATTTTTAGATGATTTTTTTGGGTAAAATCCCTAGTCAAACTTAGTATTTTAAGCCTCAGACTTACAATCTACAATCCTGTTTTATTATTATTATATATTATCATTATTATTTTTATGATTATGATTATTACTCATCTCACATTTTTTATTGGTAGAAACATTTATACTGTGTGAGTACAAGACTGGAACCATTAAATGTTCTGATCGACAGAAAATAATAGTCAGGGAAGCTTATTACGGACGAACTAACTCAGGTCCTTGTCAGGATAGTACTCCAGCTAACTGCCATACAAATAAGTGCTACTCCTCCAGTTCCAATGATTTAATTCGCAAAAAGTGTCAGTACAAGAATTCTTGTCGTTTACATGCAAGTAGCTGCGTTTATGGAGACCCTTGTCCAGGCACCTATAAATATATTGAGGTGAAATACATGTGTGTCTGGGACTTCCCCGAACGCGCTTGGTGATTAACTTAACACTTGGGTTGTTCTGTAACTTATGTGTAAAGTAAACTGTGACAAGTGAACCCCGGGGGGGGGGGGGGGATCAAGGGATAAACGATCAGGGATGCTCGTCGGAATTTTCCAAAAATACCCCTAGAAGATACCAAATGTTTTTCAAAAGGGCGTGGCTTCACAAGTTTTTCATCCCTAAAAGATACCAAAATCAGGAGTTTCAGTGGCTTTCAACCCCTAAAAGATACCAAAAAGTGAGAATTTGGCAAATTTCATATTTTAAACCCTAAAAGATACCAAATCGTCGATTTTTACCCCTAAAAGATACGACGAGCATCCCCGATCGTTTACCATCGGAGTCCCCCCCCGGAAAGTGAACACGATCACGAGGGCCAACAAGCATGCCAAGGGACCACGTATAATTAACATCAATAATGAAAATATGTAACATCTCCTAAGTAATAAACATTAAAGTGTTCGATGTTTATTTATACATGTGATAGTCCTTGAATCATATTGATTCTCCTCTTGTAGAGTGGTTCAGTTGAAAAGTCTGTGATTAGTGGTATTTCTTGTGTGCTTACATTACAGAGATGTGGTTAGTAGTGGGAAAGGGATGTTTCGACCACCTTTGGTAGGAGGGCTTTCAATTGCCCTATTTCACTATGACGTCATTGTTTGTTTACATGAATAAGAGCAGACCTAATTCGGTCTAAATGGTTTTCCTCTAGCACATTTTGCTTTGCACTTCAACGTATATTTTGTTCTTTTATGATAAATATATTTTTAGCCTATTTATGATTGAATTAAACGTGCTGTATCCACTCTAGCGACCATGAGTATTAGCGTTGAAACAATAGATTTGTTTTGATGTGACGTCATAATAAAATAGGGCAATTCGTAGGAGGCGGTGGGAGGGTATGCTAATGAGGTCAAATATGAGGGTGGTTGCGGTCTGGGTTTAATGGATAAATAAATTCGTTAGGTGAAGATGATAACAATGAGGGGACCGGTTAGTGGCCCAAAAGATGATTGTTACGTGAAGATGATGAACACTTTTGAATTTGTAGGAAGCAGTAGTAAAATATGATAATGAGATCAAAAATTAAGCTAAGGGGATGGGTGATTCGGAAAGGTGGCGGATTAATTTGGTGAGAAGAGATGATAACCATGAGGGGAGGGGTGCTGGTTCGAAAGATGAGTGATGGAGGTAATCCGTGATGGTTTTGATGAATTTGGTAGGACGAGGGCGTAGGATTTGATCATATCAATAGGTGAAAATAGAAAAATGTTTTGAAAGGGGTGACGTGAATGCTAATGCTTGATGAATATTAGCTTAAAATGACAAGAAATATTTCTCGGTAGAGCATGACTGTGAAAAAAAGACTAAAACTATTTTCTGACGGACAAATAAATCGCAAATGCAGAGTTTTCATTTCACTAATGCAATGTAAAACAACTTTATTTTACTGAGATAAACTAACAGAAAAAAAGAACATGCGCAGAGACTATATTGAGAACTGAACAGAGCACTGAAGATCAGAGAGATTTTAAACTCAACCAAAAAAAAGATATCTAGTCAGTTTCTACTTATTCTTTGAGTGTGATTTTGCTTCACTGAAAGTCAAGTGAGCCAAAGATCTGATAATTTATACGGAATTGAACCACAAAATACTTATAGTAAAAAAGAAACAACATAATTCGTATCGGCGTAATTCTATACCCGTTATAACAATATCGATGATAAATTTGTTTATAAAATTGAAAATAAAATTTTCGAGTAGGAATATTATCTCGATCACATAGGTGGTTCCAGTTGCATAAAATTGTGTAAATTCAAATTTGCTGAATAAGCAGCTCGATAGTCTGTGTACATCCGTTCTCACCCCTCCCCTACGGGGAACACGGGGATTTTTCTCCGTGGTTAGGAGAGGTGAGAACGGAATGATGTACACAGGCTAGCAGTTCGACTCCCAGAAGAGAACTGTTTACGTCCAGACTTGTTCAGACTGAACAAAACATTATTTAAACCAACAGGCTAGTCACAACAACCTTCTTTGTATTGTTGTAGCACAGAACTTGAATCAATTTTGAAAGTTTTATTTTCTCTACAAATATACTCATTATTTATAAATTCAATAACATGTCTTTGCCAGTACATCATGTGCTAGTGGTATGATCATAACCGACCTTGAGTTACCTTTGTATTTTTTATTTAAAATACAATGGTATCTACCAGGATCCAGAATCTGTTAAGTAGTTCTTATTTTTATTTTCGGTTTTGCCTATATATATGCCTTGTTGATGTATAAAATGTGAATTATCACATACAGTATTTCACATCACAACCTGTAATTTGTTGTTCCTTATTTTTCTCTTGTAATTCTTTTCGATTAATATAATTGTTGTCAAGCACTATGACGTCATGGGTTTACATGAATAAGAAAGCACCTACTTCTGGCGAAATATTTTTCCTTTAATACATTTGGCATTGTACTTATACTTAAAATTTGCTCCAATATTATAAGTGAACTTTTACCCTTTTTTTCATTGATTTTAAGATGTTAAATCCCCTCATTTTCCCATGATTCTTAGCATTAAAACAATAGATTTTTTTACATATGACGTCATAGTGCTTGTGGTTAATTGTAAATATTATAGTCTTTTATAGTCAATTAGTTCTAGATCAATCTGTAATCAATGTAAGCCTTCATCTGCCTTTAGATTAGCACTTGCGCTATTTGTAGATGAAGCTAAGCGTTCTTAGCTTCTAAATGTTCTTATAATACTTATAATTATCAATAAGCTTGATTTGACTTGTAAAAAACATCTAATGACACCTTAACTAGTCAGTATATAAATAGAAGCTACTTGTCAAACACACAGAGACGGATACACGACTAGACGTACAACTATGTCATATCTAAAATAAGCAGGGACACAGCCGTGTTTGGATCTTCTACTAAACTGAGCTGTGCCTCTTCCAGAGAGCTCAACTTATCTGCACTGTCCAGTGAGCCAATAAATAGTTTAGTCGCATTACAGTATTCTGCAAAGCAGGCCTCAATGGGTCATTTAACTACAACTACCAGCATTCTTTGCGAATTTGCTTTCTTTCCTTTGCAGATTCTAGGAGACACTTTGCAGATTCTAGGAGGCACTTTGATTTGGAGCCTAGCTCTGTTGTGTCGTCCTCACCCGAATATTTGCTTTTTATTATATGTATATAGAATTTTCAATTTATTTTAAATCAGTATTATTATCTTTTATTATTATTTGTTTTTATTATTCATATATTATTTTAGGGTGAAAGTTTATTAAATAAAAAAATAAATAAATTAAGGGCCTGTTTATATGAGGCGAGCCAACCCGGTTTAGCGGGCTGGTTTCTTTTGTGTTCAAGCTATCAGAGCGTAAAAACAAAAGAAACCAGCCCTCGCCTCATATAAACAGGCCCTAAAAGAACAGTTTGTATTCATTGTGCCACAAAAGAATACGAGCAAAGCATTCTGGTAGTTGTAGTTGTTAACGTTTTATGGTGCAAATTGCTCATTCAACCCGACTGATCTCTAATAGAGCCAGCTATTCTTTGACTAGTGTCAAGAGCTCTCAGCGTTATAACTATTCAAATAAAGATTGTCCCAGTTGCAGGGTTTTCCTGCATTCATACCGAATACTGAGTACAGAACACTGCATTGAAGACCGAGATCCTTGGATCCGCCTCTGGAGATATTGTTGACGATATATACATAAGATACATGCATTATATAACCACAGGTAGCCCAAGCTTATTAACAGTGTTGTATGAATGTATGAATTTGAGCTCATTTCGTTGGGTTTTGATAGTATTAGTATTAAAAGACTAAAGGTACGACACGATCAGCCAAAATCGCCTTTCAAACGGTCGAACTTTTCGCCAATAATTTTGCCCAAAAAAATGATGCCAGCTCAAAATTTCTTTTGCAAACATTTAAAGAGATGTCCAAGTAATACTCTCCCTCAAATACTGAAATAGAATCTACAAAACCATTATTCTTGAGAGCAATCTCCAAACGAGTATCCAAATCTGCCTCGCTAGTTTTCCATCTGACCACCAAAAGCCGTTACATCTCCGAGAGAGACTGGCACGAGGAAAATTCGTATGTCTCGAGGGTTGTAACTGTCACGTAATCTACGTGAGCGTCACGCCAGCTATAGAAATATCGTATTTCGGGGGCGTTCACGTTTAGGTAGCTCATATCGACACTCGTAATTCTACACAATACTTGTAACTGTATCAAAGGTATATTTTACCCGTTCATAGTGGGGACAGTGGTAAGACCGATATGTAATTTTAATAATTGATAGTATATGCATATTGATTCGTACGAACAATTTAACTTAATCATGGATTTACACGAGATTTGTAGAATATATTGTAACACGCTTAATTGATTGTAATTGACCTCAAGAGCTACAAGAAAATCACCGATAAATAATCGACGTAGATCAGGAGATGATTCCAGAATACAGTTTAATTTAGCATTATTATTATTTCATTGATTTTAGTTATTACGTGCCGTGCCGTGCCGTACCGTACCGTACCGTTAGAAGTGTAATAAAGCCAATGTTTTACTCGCATGTTGGTCTTGTAAATATATCCACTTATATCGGCTCAGTAAACTCGCCCCGCTAGTCCGCTTAATCCAAGCAGCCACAAGGGTGGTCTTATGCGATGGGCATCAACATGAACGCTACTCTCAAAACCCAACGAAATGAGCTCAAATTCATACATGACACTCTTAAATATATCAGCGACACAAGATAAGAGTTTTATTGAAGTTTATTGATTTTAAAGTAGAAAAAAGTCGACCTAAAAGTCCGGCCATGCAATCCACATCAAATACCCTTATATTTTTCGTCTGTCTGTCTAGCTACAACACTGCTGTTAAACATGATAAAGCTTGGGCTACCTGTGATATAACCACCTTTGCAAGCATGCCGACTCCATATTCCGGCGATTTCACATGGCTTTTGTTGTCAACAATACATTCGGACATGGAATGAAGAATTGGGTGTTCAGAATTGATAAGTATGCGGTATTCCGAAAAGAACAATCTTTTTTTTTAATTAGGTGTATGCATACGTTTTTTAATCATGTCATCTGAATTGTGTTTCAGTGAAAAAGTTGGCAAGCACAACAGACCAAAAACATATTCAAGATGATTCAAAATCTTCATTTTGCACTGAAAATAATCGCTCTCTTTTGTCTCACAACCAACTCAAAACAAAGCTCCTAATTTCAAATGATAAACGAGAATTTATTCTCAATATATTTCTCGTGTGCTCATAAATTTTCTAGATTTTTCTTGGCCAATATCCACATTAAAAAAACAGGTTTTTTTTTCGCCATTGTTCTTCCCAGAAAAATGAATTAGCCAATCACGTAGCGTGGTTCAGAAGCATGGAGTTCGGGGAATACCCGCGTGAAGTTGTAATTCGGGGAAGCCCCTAATTTTACGATGATATAATACGCCAAACAAGACCGACATCTTCGTCATTAAAAGAGAGCTTCATTTGTATCATTGTCTACAAAGAAGAAACACCTAGAGAATAATTTCATCGATGAATTAAAAAAAAAAGAGTTAAAGGTAAGTGTAAAATCATTTTGCTTTGAATAATCTTATAATTTTTAACGAAATATGTACATACATTTTGAATTAACACATTTAGGATTCGCAAAATTATTTCTATGTAAGACCTAAATTTTTTTAAGACATTTCAAGATAGTCTTTACTATTTTCGAATTTTAAAACTTAAATTCATGTGTATAGCAGGCTATCATTCGATAAAATATTGCTCACATAAAAACTGCGAAATGTTTACTTGTAGGTCGTCGTGGTCTCGCTTGATATATTTTCGTTATATCCACAAAACAGAGCCAAAAATATGAAGTTTTCGAATAGGTTTTGTTGCTCAATACACTTCGATAGTTCATTTTTATCTTCATTGCGAATTTTGTCTTGAAAAAATGAGTTAAAGTGTGAGAATTGTGGGTGTGAAATGATCTGCCGAGCAGCCTGCATGTGTAGTTGAAACTTGAAGCAAAAATTGTCTACAACTCTTTAAATACATTTATCTCATATAAATTTCCAGCCAATTGTATTGTAGGGTTTTTCGGCAATAATCACAATCAGTTAACGAATCTCGCCCCTCAGAAAGCCATAGTTAATAGAAAGAAATTTCACTCGATGAACTATGAGAAAAACAACAAAATATTACTTGTCTGGAAATACATATGATGTTAACATTAAATTTATTTAGGAATTGTACTGGGTTTTTTTCTCCGGCCTTTTACGTATAAAAAGCGTTGGAGACATAAGTTTCTGCTTCATTTTAAAACTAATAAAACTTGAAGAAGAACGAAATAAAATAAACAAGATTTCAAATTAATGGTATTACTACGCGAATTTTTATCTTTCAATTAATAAAGAAATGTCAAATGCAACAAACAAACAAAGTGTTGATCATTATTAATATTTTTGTATTCGATATAAATTATTGAGGATTGTAAGTATTTTTGTAAGTTCACTTCCGGTCTGGAAGCGTTCAGCTGATTGGTTCTTCCGTCTTGTCTGTTCTTCCGGGAAAAACCCCGAATTCGAATATTGAAGTAGCTACATTTCCAAAGAAAAACAAATTAAAACTGATTAAACTCAATGCGATAAAATACCATAAAAAGGGATAAACTATTTATGAAATATCAGTTTTGGTTTTATTACCATATAGCAATGAAATGGGAATTATAAATTATGCTTGGAAACCTCTTGACTTTAAACTTGAAATTATAAGTTAATATCTCATTGATTAATGGTTTGATTCATTTCAATCATTTATCCATCCATCTTGCTTTCATTTACCAATTACCATTCTATTGATTCGTTGATTGGATTTCATTAGTGATTGAATGATTGTTTTATGGATGGATGGATGGATGAATGGATTGATTTGTACCTTGCCCTTTTTTTGTTTGTAGTCTTTCCAAGATGCCTTCGGCCACTGCAAAAAAGAAGTTGTTGACCGAAAGACTGCAGTACTTCAAGAGTGAGATTGACCCTGAATCAATCATTGACTCTTTGAAATGTCTAATTGACGAGGACAAGCAAGTTGTGGAGAGTGAACAGAAAAACCGTGGTGCCATTAGTGCAACTAGAGTTCTAGTAGATCGTCTAAAGAGAAGACACAAAGGATATGAACAGTTTGTGGTGGTATTACGTGATCAAGGTCTAGGTCATGTGGCTCAGTTGCTAGATCCCTATGAATCAGGTAAAAATGGAAAATAATTGACATGGCCCAAATAAACCCCAGGGCTGGGTTGTTCAAAAGTTGATCAGCTCTAATCCTGGGTTAAATCTTAAGAATATACCCTGAGATAAACCTAGGTTAGCACTAATCGAGCTTTGAGAAACTTGGCTCAGAAATTCCCTTTCATAAGTTCTTTTGAAAAGAGATTATGAGAGAGTTCCAATAAGACTGGATCTCACAATAGATTTACTAACCATTTTTCAATGAAACCTTGTAATCGCGGGTTATATTTAATTATAACAAACATATAACTGTAACTAATAAAAGAAAATTATCATTTTAAAATACCTTATATATTTGGCAGTTGACCCAGAAGATGCAGATGCCACAGTAGAGAAAGAAGATGAAACATTCACCATCATTGGTACTGCTGTTGGTAAGTGTTATAAAATTAATGAATAGTAAATGAACCCAGAAAATCACCACTGTGAAGGTATCTGTATATTTGATACAAAAATCGTCCTGATTTGCAAAAGATTTAGCTTGAAATATCTTGGCCAAATTAAATCAAAACTAAATTTCAAAATTATTAATCTAGAATAGCGGCATTAGTCTAGACATTTCATATTACTACTATACAATATTTGCGTCCAATCTGTATGGAATATATAAAATGTCTCGCCTTCGGCTCAACATATATTCCATACAGATCGGCCGCTCATATTGTATATAGTACATAGTGTAGCCTCTAGATATACACCATAGAAAAGGGGGAGGGAGTGAGGGAAGGGCGATGGGTGAATGCTAGACCCATCAAGGCTTAATTGTTGCATATTGGTTTGCCCCCACATTTATTTTACCATTATACTTTGCATAGATGTTGTGGTTTCTTTCCAAATCATGCTTGACAATGAAAGGAAAGTGGATTTTGAAGAAGTTATAGCCAAGGAGTACAATTCACCAGTAAATGAACATTCCTGTAGAATGAGAAAAGAACTTAAAAAGGTAGGAATTGCTACTGACAATAGCAAAAATTTGGTCTTTTACCTTTTCTGCAGTCACTTGTACAATTCATTTGCCAATCCACTTCAAGTCCATCCACATGATTTTCCAAGCAATTTTAGGGACTGGTTATTATTTATGTGTGTGTGTGTGTTTTTTTTCGGGGGGGGGGGGGGTGTGTGGTATTGAAATTTCTTGACTGAACAAAAAATATTATTACTGGCCCAGTCCTCTGAGGTATTATACTTTTGACCCACCCCAAATGGAATTCATTTTACCTGCATAAACAACTACTCCTGGCAAAAACATTGACTAACATTGATCTTTTTTCTTTCACTTCATATATAGAAAGAAATGCCAAAAGGAGTTGAGTTTGTAAGAACAAATTCTGACAAACCATCCAGGAAAAAGACTAAAAACATGAAAGAAAGCAAAGATGAGACCAAAGATGATTCCAGTGATGATGGTTCATCAGTGGATGATTCAACATCAAACCCACAACTTGACAATGATGAAAAAAGCTGGGAAGACTCGTTTAAGGTTGTCTTCAGATTAACAAGTGCTGAAGTTGCCAATACATTCTGGGAAATGTACCAGAACAAAAAACTAGCAGAAAAGCTGGCTGATGTCTTAGTTCAAAGTACTCTTCTAAGGCATAGCTTGCTAGACAGTGATGGTGAAGTGACAGTAAATTTAAACTACTCTGAATATGACTATAAAAAGATCTTGGAGTTTTTTGAGGGTAAGTGTTTCTACCATGAGAGGGGAGTTAAAAGCCCCTCTTGGGAGGATTCATGATAATCCAGGATTTTTGTGAAAAAAATTTAAGAGTTTTATTTGTCACTGAATGACTCAATAAATTTGGCATGCACACACAAAAAAACGTTTTTTATTTTTGCAAAATATTTACAGATTGTATTAAAGCTGATAAAAGTATCAACAAAAATTTTATCTTTCCGATTTCAGACAAGAAGTCTGAGCAAGATGTAGAAATGACTGGTGATGGACTGTACATGTTGACTAGTCGAGGTATGTTTGCTAAATACATCCTTTTAGTCAAACGAAGGCCTCACATCAGAATAACTCTAAACAACACCCTTTGAATATAAGCAGTTTTGATGGAGGCAGTTGAGTGACAGCAATGTTGTTGCAGGGACAGATTCAGATTTTTATTTCAGATTTTTTCCATCTTTATGAGTGGGTGCACTACACAGTTAGCATGAAATACTGTAGTTATTTTTGGAAAAAAATACTTGAGTAAACAAGGACTTAAAATCCTTCCAGAAAGGGGTGGGCACCCCCTGCAACCCTCCCCTAGATCCGTCACACAGTGATGATTGATGATGACTGTGATGGTGATGATGATGATAGTATAGTGGTGATGATGACAATATTCATTATGATTGTGATATGATGACAATAATGGTGATAATGATGGCAGTAGTATTGATGATAATGGTGGTGATGATGATGACGATATTGACGATGATGATAATTACCACTTATATGACTTGCATTCTTTGTTTCTTTTCAGGGCCTGGGAATGAAGGACCTGATGCTCTGGATGAAATTGATATCAAGATTCCAGAAGGTAGTTTAATTAGTCCATCAAAAACCTCACTCATTCATAGTCAAATTTATAACACCATCCGTCTATTTACTTGATAATTACAAATTCACCCGAATTCAATGTTTCATTGTTTGCATTTGTAGTTCTTTTGGAAAGCCGACGATTTCATGTTCAAAGGCGCAACTTGAAACTCCGTGAATATCAGAAAGAACTATCCAAGCCGGCCATAGATGGACGCAATACCATAATATGCGCACCAACCAACAGCGGCAAGACATTTGTTGCTATGGAGATAGCGAAGCTGCACCTTGAGCAATACAAAACGCAGGACAACGACGAGGCATCAGGTAAATCATTTGGTGGTGTTAAGTCCGCTACCTTTGTGGTAAATTGCTCCTGGAACAAGCACCCAAAACGTGCAGTTCCCTAAACAGCCTCCGTGGCTTTTTCTAGCGATTTGCACTGAAAGGTGGTATTGCATATCATTGATTTTGTTCCCACTTAGTTCCATATACCGATAACTTCGTTTCAGGTACCATAGCCGTGAAAACGTTTCGGAGCATATACCAATTTCTATGTTCACGAATAAATTGTTTTTTTTTTGGAATGTTTCAATGTTTATTTTGTTGGATATTTAGATGCTTATTGTTTGTTTGTTTGTTTGTTTGTTTGCATCTTTTTGGTTGTTTAACAGACTGACTGACTGAATAAATGAATGAACGAATGAATGGATAAATGAGGGCTTGTTTGATTAATCCTCAGGATCAATCAATCAAGCTATCATTCATGAAACTCTTCTTATCTTTTCTTTCGCAGCTGTTGCAACCAACGACACACCCAAGCGAAAAGCAAAAATCATCTTCATCGTCAGCACCCAGAACTTGGTCCTGCAACAACGCCAGCGATTTGAGGAATACCTAGTAGACTACAGCATCTCTGACATATCAGGAACAAACTCCACTGAGATACCCCTCGACTTTCTACTAAAGACACACGACGTCATCATCCTCACAGCACAGATTCTTCTCAATGCCCTGCAGAAAAGCTCCGTGAATATATCCCAGATAACGTTGCTGGTATTCGACGAGTGTCATCACACGAACAAAGACCACGCGTATAACAAGATTATGCAGCACTACATGGCTTCAAAGTGGGATCCTGATTCCACGACGCTACCTCAGGTAGACAATGCACCAAATAATAGCTATAGTTAAGGATGTCACTATTCCGGCATTACATTTCTAACAACGACTAAATAAAACTCTAACAGAAATCACGACCACAATTATGGACATATTCATAGTTAATACATGTAGAAAGAATGGTTTGGAAGCTTATTGTTTTATGTCTTTGTTCGTCTCTGAGGTTGAACTCGTCTTGACCGTGCACAGGTTTTTATTTATGCTCATTCGAAATTGTGAAATAAGTCGAAATTAACTTTGTCTCTGATATTATGATAAGAATTGTTGAATTTATTTGCATAAATTATCAAGCATTTCGAGCCAGCAGCTAAAAAACGATTTGGTTCTGTTCATTCAACGCTATCCAACAAGGGTAAAACAATAGTGAAACAAAATATTGTGCACGATCACGCTTGAAAAAAGTGTACAATAATATATAACAAAAGGAGTTTCCTAACCATTTCGTTCTATTAACTATGATATATTAAAGTCGTTTTCGTATGAGTGGGTTACGGTACGGTTACGATGCCGCTACGATACGGTAGACAGATCGAATGTTTTCTTAGAAACTACGTTTACGATACGATACAATACTGTTTCCCACTCACACCAAAGCGACAGCATCATCAAAGTCACCCATGCCTTGGTCATCAACATTTCTATAATACGTTTTCCTAATGATATTTTCTACCCTTCAATTCTTTCTTGTTTTCTATCTCATATTATCTCATAATACTTTTTGATTATAAATCGTCATCAATTGTTTGGGGTTTTTTTTTGGTGTTTTGTGGTGTTGATTGTCATGATGCATGTTATCTGTGTTTTAGATTGTTGGTCTGACTGCATCTCTTGGTGTTGGAAAGGCAAACGAGACAGAGAAAGCCAAGAACCACATCTTGCAAATCTGTGCAAACATGGATGCGTGGTGTATCAGTACAGTTCGTGAAAACATCGAAGAACTAGAGCAGAATGTGACTGGAGGAGTACCTAAGAGAAGACTAGAAAAGGTTGACCAGCAACCTAATGTCTTCGAAAAAGTTATCGTCCAGGTATCGAATACTCTTTCTAGTTCATGAATAATCATTTTTGCTGATGATTGCCAAACGTTTTTGCATAGTCTTTCTTTTATTTGTTAGTGACTTTGCTTTGATTACTACCTCCCTCTCTTAATTCCATCCTCGTCCATCCTTCCTTTTCTCCTTCTTTTCTTCCTTCTCGTCTTCCTTCCTTCAGTTCTTGCGTTTATCCTTCCTTCCATTTCTCATTCTTTTCTTCCTTCTCGTCTTCCTTCCTTCCTTCAATAATTCTTCCTTTATTGTTTAGTTCATTTTATCTTCATCAGCTCTGCTGTACATCGAACTGATCGTGTATGAATAAACACTATCTTTCCTTTCTTTCTTTCTTCCTTGCTTGCTTTTCGTCTTCCTTACTTCGTACCTCCGCTTCCTCGTTCCATCTCGCCCTTCCTTGTTAGATGTCAATATTCTTTTTTATTTGTCCATATTCCTTGTGCATTCTTTCTTGTTTGTGAGATTAGTTTGATTAGATCATTTTTTTGCGCCCATTTATGTATTCATACATTATTTGCTTAACATTCATGATTGCTAAAAATTGATATTATAATATGTATTCAATATATTATATTGAACTATTTCAGGTTATGGAAAAGATAGAGTCCGCTGCCCAGCGATTTTCAACCAGTAGACCTCCAGCAGACCGAGTCAGTCAACAGTACCGCCAGTGGGTGGAAGGTCTTGAGAAAGAGGCGATCAGTAAGGGATTACGCGACTTGTCTACCTATGCCAAACATCTCAGAAGGTAAACAATCCTGCTCAATCTTAATCTCTGCGGTTTCAAGCGTTGTTGTTGTTCTAAAGTAGTCAAAAACCTTAAAATCGTTGTCATCATGGTCGTCTTCATTACCATACGTTACACAGAGTAGCTGTTATGTAATGTTGCCTTATCTTTGACCGAAGTCGGAGACCACTTAATAAGACAACGTACTATCCAATTCAACAAGGATTTTTCGTGACTTCATACTTCGCTGTAAATCTGCAAATTGATATAAATTCACAATTCGCTAGCCGGTTCCCCTGTGCCTCATCATGGCCATCGATGTAAATCAAACTGTTTTTCTTTTTCTTTTACCAATCAGATACCACATCTCTTTGGTCATCAACGATACCGTACGCATCAAAGACGCTCTGACATACTTACAGGAATACTTCGATCACCTTGACAGAAACAAGTTCCAACCATCTGACATAAAACTTCAAGAGCTTTACGAGAAATCCACCAAAGGCATTCTGTCCCGCATTGAAAAGGGGGAGCCGGAGAATCCAAAACTTGCAAAGCTCAAGAAACTGATTCTACAATTCCACGAGGAGGACAAAACAAAGGACAAGAGTGGTGAGATAAAGGGAATCTTGTTTACGAAAACTAGAGATTCTACGAAAGGTATCATGGGATGGATTGAGGGAACACCAGAGCTCAAGTCAATTCTAAGATCCAAGGTATTGGTTGGAGCTGGAGATGGAGAAGGTTAGTGGAAGAATGCATTGTAATGGGTTCACCATGAAGATTAGAAGTCTAAGTTCCTTGTGTTGGGTACACCATGTAAATTGCATGGCGAGCACCGTGTAAGTTCCTTGTAATGGTTTCACCATAAGGATTGTACTTGTTGGGGGTGGGGGGGGGGGGGGGGGGCACCGTATAAGTTCCTTGTGTTGGACTCACTATGGAAATGGTATTGGAGGGCACCGCAGGTCATTGTAATGGGTTCATCATGAAGATTGCTTTGGGGTACAGTGAAATTTCCTTGTGATGGTTTCACCGTGAAGATTGTTTTTGGGTTCACCATGTCACTTTGGGTTGTTTACCGTTTATCGGACAGTTTTGGAAATTGAAGGTTGTGCTGTATTTGCACCCATTGAATATCCGAATGGAAATTCACTTGGGGAGTACCTTATAAAAAGTGATTATTGAATGTCAGCTTTTCTATTTGTTTGTTTGTTCAATTCATATGTTTATTTAGTTGTTTCTGCCTTTTTTCACGTTTTTTTATTTTAAGAATACTCCGACCTTTGAATATATCAATGTAATATTCTGATGCCTAAAGGCACTATCTTAATAATTTCAGTTGGCATGACGCAAGGAGAGCAAGAAGCCATCATCGAAGAGTTCAAAAAGAGTGAAGTGAACATCTTAATTGCCACTACTGTAGCCGAGGAGGGACTGGACATCGGAGACTGTAATTTCGTTATTCGTTACAACATGGCGGGAAACGAGATTTCAAGCGTGCAGGCACGCGGTCGTATCAGAGCAGACGAGGGCAATTACGTCTATGTTGGAGATTCTAGAGCGAAGGGCGTGAACCGCGAACGCTTGAATCAGTACCGTGAAATGTTGATGACATCGGCTGTCGATGAAGTGCAGCAGATTCCACATGATCGATATATGGAGAAGGTAAGACCAAACATGATACCGAGAATGTATTGATAACAGTTACACTGTACGCTCTGCTCAAACGAGTCCTTCCAGGGAATTTCGGAAGGCGCGCACAACATGATTTCCGCTTCAAGTCTATGTTCAATCCCATGTAACAGCGCGCTGTCCAATTCACAGTTCCGCCTTTTGGGATTTAATATCTATTTCTATGATACGTTCATTCCTTAATAGAAATTTGCGAAACCAAGAGGACTAAAGTTGCACTAAATTGACGTTTATTTTGGTCATTCTTATCAGGACATTTAATACTTGCATGTCTCAATCTTCGCCTTCCCTGAACAATTTTTCAAAATAAAAGCGCGCAAAGATATATGGGATTGATTATTGACTTGAAAATCAATACGCAATTTGATTGGAGAGTAATAATTGGCGAGACCAACGCACTGAGTACTCGGCCGTTCTGCCTCCGAAATAAATGCATCCTAATAAATGAAATCATCATGAGAAATGGGCAGTAAAAATCCTACTTAATATTTAAAAATAAAGATGTATTAAAACATTTTTTTTTAGATCAAAGAAATCCAACAAAAAGACTTGCGCAAGTATCAAATGAAGAATTTCTTGATTTCCAAGAAAATCAAGGCCAATGCTCCAATTGTAGAAGACATCATATTCTACTGTAGGCGGTGCAATAACAAAGCTTGTCACCTGAAAGAATTCAGACGGTTAAAAGACAATTACTTTGTCATATTGGAAAAGAACTTCAAACATAGAATCCATGTCAAGCCGAAGAAGAAGTCCAAGAAAATCGATGATGTTTTGATGGACTCACAGGTGAGATTTCTAAAGATAAAAAAAATACTTGTGAGATAATTTCAAGTAAATTGTTGTACGTAGGTTCCATATTAGTAATACAATCTTTGTTTTGACTTTGTATATATATTAGAATATTTACAGAGTTTTCGGAAAGTACCCTCCATCATCAGGGTTTGAAAATATAAATATCGAGAGCGAGATAAATTTATACTTATAGAACACTTGTGCAAAGTATTTTGTTATCTTCTTAGTTTCCCTTACGTCTATGCATGAGGAAAATGTAGAAGACAACAGCTTGTCTTCCTCGCAGAGACTACCTAAAGTCCCTTCTACTTACTAGATCAAAACGCGTTCTCCTTGTAAAAACATTTTACTCGCTTTTCATGTGGGACGCGTTTCTCCGTTCTTGTGCATCGTGTTTCGCAAATTTGCGCATGCTCGTTCACAAAATAACTTAAGGTTTATTTTTCTCTTGAATATTTCTTTATTTTTATCTCCCTCTCTCTTTGTTTTTTTTTTTTTTTTTTTTTTTTTGAAAATTAGTTTGAATGACTTTGTTGGTCGCGCTTCGGTGACCAAACTAGCACGACTAAAACCACTCTTTTTTTTTCTTATTTCCTCGGTAATCATGGTATTACAAAGTAATCGGCCGTGTCACTCGGGAAATTAGAGATTAAATTTTCCCGAATACCTCGGGAAAATTTGTTAAAGTCACCAACATTTCCCTGGCTATTCGGGGAAATTTCATCACTAATTTCCCTCATACCATGGTACGTATTACTTATAAAAATGTATTTTCCGTTGTATCGTTAAGTTGCCGTGAATGTCGATTTCGCCGTTATTGTATTGTAAACGTAATTGCTTAAAAGAAACATCTGAATCATTTCTCATATGATAAGAACTTAATTAAAAAAAAGACTAAAAAATCACAGAAGAAATAAAGTTGTTCTTCAGCTAGTGATCTTCGCCTTTCTTCACGATTTAGGTCCATTGCAAAGAGTGTGATGAAGATTGGGGCGTGACAGTCAAAATAGACGGCTTCACTTGGCCATGTCTCAAGATACGAAGCTTTGCTGTAGAGCTACCCGATGGCAAGAGAACAACCTTTAAGAAATGGAGCGACTTTCATTATGAGATTCCTGAGGCAACTGTATCTGAGATCATTGAGCGTGATGATACTCTAGACACTGATGATTTGGACCTTGACGTTTGAATATCTTACAAGGAATCGAATTGAAATATGGTGACAATTGATCAGGACACACCGTATATAGCTTTAGCTGTACATTATGTTTGAGGTTATGTGACACTGGGGGTAATTGCATTGATAGGGAGGCTAGGAGGAATATCGTTTCACAAGAGAATACAGGGGCGGATCCAGCAATTTTGAAAGGGGGGGGCACCTTAAAGATTCTTGTGTCTGTCTGTCTGTCTGTCTATCTGTCTGTCTGTCCGTCTGTCGATCTGGTGGAATTGAATTATGAAGATAATGTGTATGTGATGATAATTACTCGAATTTTGATCACCACAAAATGAGTCAAAACAATCATTTATTCGGATAGGAAGTAATACATTAAAAATGTACATTTTACTATGAGGTATCTAATAAGGTATCTAAAATATTGTTAACAAGGAATTTATTGAATGAAATTGATTTTGATTCGTATCTAGCAAGGGTATTTCAAAAAAATAAATAAATAAATAAATCACGATTTTTCCAAAAAGGGGGGGGGGGGGGGGGGGGGCACCGGCCCCCCAGGCCCCCCCTTGGATCCGCCCATGGAATATCATGTAATATTAAATTTAAATCATTTAATTGCAATTCTGAGTATTGAGGACTCAGATTTCACCTTTTTGAATTAAACCTAACTGGGCTTGCCACGCTGAAACAGGTCACAAAGCTATAATAAAAAACCCTAGAATCTAAGACAAAGAACAGGGTTTACTGAATGACATTGAATTGTTGAATATGGATATAGATTCTTAACAGCCAAATTCGTTGTATCGCGACCAGCCGTTTCAAAATTTTGCTTTGATTTCGTCATTAATTTCTCTTCAAATGATTAAACTAATGACAGACGCTCCAGAAAAGACAAAAATAAAGGCATGTTAGCGATGCAACGGATATGGCTGTAAATCAACAAAATCATGCAAATAGTTGATGTACTAAATTGTCTAATAAAAGTATCAAAAAAGTGAACTAAATGCAATTGTTCTTTGGTGATGATGTTGCTATATACACTTCAATACACTTGCGTCAAAACACTTTTGTTTCCCTGATCGATGGCGTTGCGAAACAAACCGAAAAGAAAAAGCAAAAAAAAAAAATAATAATAATAGTAAAAAAGAAACTAAAAAAACATATGGGCATGTATTTAATTTTTCCTGGGATAGCTGGAATAAATAGAAGCTTAATAGTTAATGGTACTGAAAGTGCCGACTCATGTAGTGGTGCACAATCATATTCAATCACGTCAACTGTGCTCAAACGTGTTTTGCACTTTAACGGGCTCTCGAAATTGAAGTGCTCTATTAGAACTAAAGAGTTAAAAATAGACTGTGCCGGATCTATGCACCATAGAGACTTCAATATCAAGGTTATATACAGACGAAATGACGGTCAGTAAATTAAAAAATATGATTGGTCTAAAAAATATTAGTAGTGTGGAACCGACATGCTCACGTCAATGGCATGGTTTGTAGTCTTTAATAGGGGTGTTTTGCGCATTATATAGCTTTACTGAATTTAGATTAACCACCAAAAATATATCTGGCTTGCTTGACTTCGATTAGCAAGAAAGCTAAGTTAAACATTTGTGAACAAAATTGTTAAACAAAATTCCAGCGAAATTCATACAACAAAAGATTAATAATAAGACGAAGTTCGACGTTTGTCAATCATTGGCCAGTTGCCGATAAAATTCCCAGGACGCCAGGGGGACTAGCTTCCTTCAGGTAAAAGTGGGTAGGAGGTGCACGGCAGTTAACGTACGTATGAATTGATTGTGGAAGTGGATTTTTCTCCTGAACAATGGGGGATCTAGGGGGAAGCCTGCAGGTGGTGTGCACCCCTCCTGGAAGGATTTCGAGTTCTTGTTTAATCAAATATTTTAACGTAAACGCATAAATTGACTGTGTGAGTGTTTTTCCCCCTAAACAATGGAAGTAGGAGAGGCCTTCAGGGGTACCGGTGCGCACCCCCTTCCTTAAACGATTTTGTGTTCTTGTAAGATAATTTCAAGTAAATTGTTGTACGTAGGTTTCATATTAGTAACAAAATCTTTGTTTCGACTACGTAGAAATTACATAATATTATGTAATTTCTACGTAGTCGAAACAAAGATTTTGTTACTGATTTTGAGTTCTTCATTTATCAAATATTTTTTCCAAAATAACCTTCTTTTTATTGACTTGGCAGTGCATCCCCTCCTGACGATGATGCGCCTCATCCTGGAAACAATCCTGGATCCACCCCAGCTAAAGCTGATCGAGGTACGACAACAATTAACAAATCCATTATCGTTGACTGAACGGGGCTTTGCAAAATTTGGAAATTGGGATTTGATGTAGCTACCGATTTTGAATCAATAATCATCTGAACCTAAAAGCATGTAAAAGGTACGAAGGCCAACACACTCCCCAGTCTCCGGAAAACAATCTCTCGATTTTGTTGAGCAATGTTATTATAGTTATGGACAATGATATTATTAGAACTGTGGGTTTTTCAAAGTAGTTACGCTCCCTGGAGTCGCCGGAAGTACGTCACACTCAAATGGGTCAAATATCGTACCTCCGTCATATGCAACGCTGGTGAAGCATGCATGAAACAGAGTTAGTATTTGCCTTTACAACTACAAAATAATACTAATGATATAATAAAGCAAAAACTAAAAAAAAAGTATGAAAAATAGAAGAAAAACAAAAACATTTTCCCGCCTTTCGTTTCACCGCTGACCACAATACCGAAGACGCTCATGCCCGCGGGGCGACTGGTACTTACAAGAAGTAGCCATCTTTGTTTGGCGGAAACATTTCATAAAGACAACTCACGTTTTGGTCTTTATTTTATTGTCTACTGCGAAAAAAATACAAGAACCTTGTTACCACTTCATTCGCGAGGATTCAGGGAAGTTTTCATTTTGGAAAGAACGTCGTTGTTTTACATAGAATTCATATTATGCTGGTAAGTTCAGCAGCTGAAACCTTTTGTGTGTTTGTATAATTGTAAATATGCGAAAATGTATGCACAAAAAACAATTAGACAATTCATTCTTTTTCACCGAAAAAACTTTCCTTTAAAACTTCTTAATGTGTTATGTATGTTTAGCTTATTTAAAAAGCCTCGTGAAAATATATTTTTGCATCGTAGAACACCTTAAAATTGCCCCTTAAAATGTCATGTTACAGCTAACAAAATTAGTTTGTGTTGTATTGTTTGGTTTTACTAAATTTTGCGAGCGGGAAATAACTAATTTAGGTGCATTTTACCATTATGAAATGTTATGTTTAATTTTGGAGGGATAGATATCTTTTTTATCATTAAAATTGGATATGAAATAGATTTTTTCTGAGTTAGTTGTTCATATAATTGATACATTAATTTTGACACCTATAAATAAAAAACATGAACGCTTGCTTGTATCACCCATGTACAAGTCATTTGTAAAAAAAATGAAAATTTTGTTGTTAGTTAGATTGCTCATATAAAATGTTTTATGTGAATGTTTTATTATTTATCTTTCATTTTTCTACTTTTATTTTATAAACCAATGTTTCCTTATTTTTAAAAACTGCTATTTGTAGATGCTTGTCAGCATTGCTACTAGTTAAATATATGAGACAGTGGTTCATTATTTTTCAAGTATACAGGTAGATTTTTAAAAAGAATATAAATTTATGTTATTTCTATAGTTACAAGTAATGCTTGTCTGTAATTCAAAAATATCTTGCAATTATTACTTCCAAAATTTAAATAGGGAAGACTGGTACAGCTCACTTAAAAAAATTTTTTGGGTTTGTGTTTTCATAGCATCTTGAGAATTTCCTGTTTCAGATGTATTTGATAGTACCGTGAGAATTGGACTTAAATCACAATTGTTGTCTTCATTTTTAAAATAACATTATTTGTGTGCATTTCAAACTGATTTCAAAGCACAGAATAATTTTATTACTGCCGCCTTGATACTGCTTGAATTTGTATTCAACACATCCAGTGAAAATGTATTGTAATATAATATCCAGATTATATCTTATATAACTGTTTTGTCATAATTTTGAAATTCAGTCAAGGCTAATTTAACATAATTGATATAGAATAATATTGTATGAACTGACTTATTGTTAAAACATTATCCTCAGTTAAGGGAATGTCCACACTGTGAACGACACTCAAGCTGAACGCTTTCATTTGTATCTTAACTACTCTAACTTTCAGATATATTCCTATTTAAAAAAAATGTTGTCAGGGGAAATATGGGTATACTGGATTCCCGGATGTAGATTTCACGACCCAAATGTACTGTGGGCTTCCAGTAATGATATAGTAAATGAACTGCAAGTAGCTTTATTCAAATCAGCGTCATTTCCCCAAGTCAAAGATGGTTGATAAAATGGCATGTGTATAGCTTCTGTAGCTATTTATTGTATCCATTACCCATAGACCTTTTCAGTTGTGTATTAAACATAAGATTACGTAATCTGGTATCTGTTATTTTCACTGACAAAGTTTATGAAACAGGTGTATAAAATGAAAGATTTCAAGTTTTGACTCATGCATGTTTTAGACCACCAGTGTCTGTATTCAATAGTTTCAATGTTTGCTGTCAAGTATTGAGGTCTTTTTATTGTATATCTATAGATAGAAAAGTTCTGTTATCTTCTATGCTTTTGTGAACTCTAATATACTAATTGTGCACTCTTTCTTGTGGTTTTGCTACTTTAAATTGTGACAACATTCTTTTAATTTTTTTCAAAGCACACACAAATTGTAAAAGTGAGCATCATTCATCCAATGAATATTTTTCATTGTCCAGTCCACTGAACACTCTTGATTCTTCAGAATGATAAATAATAATAGATATAGAATATAAAATATAATCAACTTCAATGAGTCATGTCACAAGTAAAATTCTTTATTGTATTTAGGGAGGGACTCTAAGTTGTATGTGCTCTTACATGTACAAACAATTTATTTGAAGTATTTGTTTTTCACTTCAGTGACAACATTCTTGTCATTTATTGTGGTCAGGACTGACATTATTATTCAGTGACTGATCACAAATTAACTTACTGAACAATGGCCGCCCACTGAGCATTTTCCACTCAAACCTTTGAACAAGGTGGTCTTATGGTCACATGATCAGTGGGCATAGGATTAGCAATCACTGAACATCTACCATTTGGCCTGGGTTTAGTGGTATTTCTCTTTTGAATAAGTAAGTACATCAAATAATGTCTGTAAAGTAATATAGTTTTTCTTTTTTGTTCTTTTTTGTGTGGAGTGCAAACACTATATGTATGCAACAGTTGTCACTAGTAGCAAATAGCACTAATCAAACAAAAGAAAACAATTGATATTAGCATGAAATAGCGCTATTTAGTGGTATTTATGCTGCACACTTTTAGTTCGTGCACTCACATACAACTTGCTATTATTATTAATTATTAATATTAATTGTTATTAATTATTATTATTATTATTATTATTATTATTATTAATTTTTTATTTAGTATTTTTTTTTTTTTTTGCAGTGCATAAAATTGACACTTGTTTTCTATGCCATGATATGAAAGTAAGAGATACTTTCACATTGCTAAACTGTTTATTCTAAGCCAGTATAGTTTTAGCGCAAGGGCCTTTGATATTTTTATTTCAATGTATATCCATTTAGATATTTTTTTTCTTAATTGCCACTTCCTGAATTTTCAAGTATCAAAAATAAGATTTTTTTTGGCAGCAATTATAAGTCGGGATTCCTTTGTGTTATATTCCAGAAAAAAGTTCCATTTTGAAAATTGCTTAACTTTGCATCCCTGCAGATATCAAAAGTCTTACACAAAAATGAAACTATTGCAGAACTATGGATGCATGACATGAACAATCTTAATGTTGATCCCTTACCTAAGTCATCATAATATATAAAATAAAGTGCATACCACATCACAGGCAGCCCAAGCTCATTATCTGTCAATATTCAATTTGTGTTAAACTTGAAATGAATTAAGAGTAAAATGAGCTTGGGTGCCTGTGGCCACATAATTTTGAAGCAATTCCTAACTATTTTTGCCAGATAAGATTTAGTTATGCACTAAAGGCCTAAACAAAGACAGCTTTTATTTCAATTCCTTTGTGATATTGTGTTTATGCCTCGGTGAATTTTTAGTCAGTGCATAACCACAAATCTTATCTGGCACTACACATTAAGAATTGTTTCCCACTCTTGTGACATGCACTCTACCAAGTTATCTTCAATGAATTTGATCTGGTTCTTATTTACAAAGAACACGAACAAATGAGGTTAATGTAAATATCAATATAAAATAATTAAAATCAAAATGTATCTACTGATATGAGATTGGAGAAAGTCCTATGACCTTCTGAATAAGTTGTTTTTATCAAGTTGTTGACCTCAAATATTTCTTCCTTTGGGCTCTTGATATCAAGATTGCGTAGGTAGTATGAATCAGTAAGAATCATAAGAAATATGCTGCTTTCTGTTTTGTGAATGTCTTTGTTTCATAACAATACCATAGAGTTGAGGTGTACCTGGGCCTCATTTCGGGTCTGTGAAATGAGCAATTATCAAAAACGTTGGAACTTATGAAAAATTATCTGTCGTTCAGCAAAAGGTGTGTGTGAATATTTAACTAATTCCCTAACCACATCCCCCTCGCCCCAAATTTATCTATGGAATATATTCCATAAGCACACTAGGTAAACAGACATTGTTTAGATAATGATTAAAGTGTACGATTTTGGGCTTTATACATTTGCTGGAAAAATAAGAGAATGGTCAATTATTGATTTCAATAAACTTCTTAAATAGTTATCAAGATCGGAAATTATAAAAAAAACCTGAGAATCATCAAATAACTAAAAACATAAGTTTTATTATGTTTCACGCTTTTTTACTGACGCATTTTTCAACTTTTTTCCTGTAATATTCCGATGCACTCATTGCATGCGCAAATCTTTTCTAATAGTAAGAGTAGCTTGCGTAACATCCTTTAGGGGTCCAGGAGATGAAACGTAGATGGACGTTGTATATGAGTTTTTAAGGGCAATTTCGCGTTGAACTTATGTTGAAATTTGTGCAAAATTAAATTGCGACGAGAAGTTCTTTATATGTTCATTGTCAAAGTTCAATTGCACCCAAACAGCAAATCGACTAGTTTAGATTATGCCCGGAAGGCCTTTTCTATAGATACCATATCATTGATAGTACTATCAGTAGTGTCCTTAAAGGGTCAATGATTATCACTGATCTAAGACTATTAACGTACTTTTTTCCACACTGATCTAGATCTCGTGTTTGTTTACTATCGTGCATTTCTATATATGTACATTTCTATAATCATTCATTCGTTCGTTCATTGTTAGAATATACACTTTTCCTGACATTCCGTCCGCGCACATAACTAATTACATGCGCACTTGTTTCTCTCTGAATTGATACTAATCTATATTCTCTTAACGTTGCATTTGTCAAACTTCCCCATTAAAGAGAAGTAAACCAACTGTTAAAATACTATGTAGTTTTTTTGAAAGTTATTAATTAATTGTTCATTTTTATTTTGCACTAAGGGAATGAATTTGTAAAAACCACATCGTGCCCATCGTACCTTATTTTTTCATAAATCACATATTGGAGCTGCAAATATGTTTCTTTTTTATATTTTAACGAAATCGAAGCTTTCATCTTTTCATAGTGCATTTACGCTGAATATCCCGTTGTTTAAAAGGGAAGTTCTAAAGAAAAACAATAGATAAACTAGACCCTGAATTCAGGGTTAACTCGTGCCCAAGAACGGAGGTTTCTTAAAAAACTGAAGAAGAAAAAACAAGAAACAAAAAACAAGACAAAACAAAACAAAAAAAGTTGAAAAGGAAGGAAAGTCATTTTATTTTTATTTCTTCGGTAATCATGTTAACCTACTGCCTTGATGTAATTCTTATCCCTTATTCCATTCCCGGTTTTAGAAATTTCTTTGAATATAGCCCATAAAAATAAGGCCAATATATCCCATATGTCCAGTTACTGACAAGCACATATCAAACTGTACATTTGATCGCATGTAGATGGACTCCATAATTCATATTTAAACATTTTAAACATAAGAATGAAAACAAAAAAAATCAACAACTTGACAGTGAAAATGACATAACAAGGGTAAAATAATAAAAAATGTAATTCACGCAAAAACTGAGTTTATGTTTTACAACAATATGGATTTTATTTTTACAAACATTTTGCAAGGTATTTTAATAGATTAAATTTTCTTACATTCAACACTACCGAATATACTAATAACAGCAAAAAAGAGTTACCTTATAGATCCAGTCACGAATCAACAACATGCAATTATCTCTAGCAGATTTCTTATACAATTTTTGCTTATTTTAACTTTGTCAGATCGAGTATACTGTCACTCTCTTCGTTAATTCCGTTAATTTGATGCTAAGACAAGCGTGGCGACCATGTTGGTCTCTTCGTTTTTCACTGCCAGGGCAGTTTCCTCACGAATGGAAGGAGTAGCGACCACATTTTTGCTGTTCTCTTCGTCTTTCAGCTCCTAAAAGAGCTCCCTTACATTGGGAAGGGGTATTATCATGGTTTGATTTACTTTCATCGCCCGCAAAAACAATTCGAACAAGCCAGATCGATGAAAAATCCCTCGTGGTTGATTACTAGCTACCAATCTTTTTCCCTCTTCTTCTGACAGAAAGGAACGCCTAGTCACAACTGATTCTCGCTTCGTAATTAACTAGCTTCCCACGGTCAAACGACGAGTAACGTAGGGAACAAACGTCGTGTAAACAAACCAAATGCTACTAAAATCGAACCTATGAATATACTGCTAGTTAGATCTCTTATTTGTGAACAGGTTACTGCAATTTATACTATTTTGTAGTTTGCTTTGTCGACATTTGGAATAACGCATGACATTGCGCATGTGCATGTGTAAAAAAAATAAACAAACTGAACAGGGGTATTTTTTGCAAACGACCGCACAAAAAAGACAATAGAGTCTAATCATCGTAATTTCTTGTATAAACAAAAAAACTGATTTGGTATACGACGCTTTATTTTTATTTATTTATTTTTTTTTTTTTATTGGAGTTAGAAATTATAATATTCCCACACGTTTCGCTGAAAAAAATCGCAGAGGGATAAAGTCTGAGTTCTCACCATACGTGCAAGGTTAATGGATGGGGAGGTTAGATCTAAACTAGGATAGGGAGGGTGATGTTGGACAATGACATAGGCAATTCAGGCTTGTCTGAACTTGCATAGACTTTCGACTTGGAATCAAAAAAAAACTGAACCTAATTTAATACTCGTGCCCTCGGCCTAAGGGCCCGGGCACGAGTAAAAAAAACATTCGAAATTAAAGGTCCGACAATAAAGAACTCGAGATATTAAACAAGTTCAGCCATGTTTGACCAAATAAGAAGCCTATGTTTTGCACAGTGTCCCTTAAAAATAAATTTGCACAAAATCGTTATTACAAGTGAGTAACGTTCTTTTGTAATTGCAGTATTCTAAAATAAAAGCCTTTATTTTAACTATTCTACGGTTATCTTATCTCTTTGCAATAAAATAGAACAGTGATATGTAGATGACGTTGTTTTCCATTTTCACTTGTGTTCTCTCAAGTGTTTGTTAACTGATGTTAATAAAAAATAGACTTGTTGTATAAGCTATCTTTAAGGGAGGATGGTTGTATGCCCCTCCTCTCCCCCAGAGGTCTTGATACTCACACTACGTGGAAGTTTGTCTGGGATGCACGTGTCTGTATAGCACCATTGTTTCTGGGCGTACCTCCGACACGCTGTGAAGCCTTTACAGTCATCTGTGTCAAAGCCCTATATATAGACTAGTTTGTTACCAGCATGGACTACGGCGTCGTGTCCGACGAAATAGTTGAATTTTCGAGATCGATTCTCTTCAAAATAAAAATAAAAAAACGTGCATTTTTGCAATGTGTTTGATTTGCGGCATCGGCGGCCATTTTGAGTATCAAATATTGACCAAGTCTAACAGCTTTCTCCACATGACCAGTACTGTTACGAAGCACAGGTTTCCTGTGTTGGAAAGAAGAGGGGAATGGAGAGAGAGAATTCGCTCTCCTCTTGTTCCAACAGGAAACCCAAACCCTATAACGCTTTTCGGACAGTTTTACATTTCGCAAATGTTCTACTAAACATTTTAGGAAGAGAATAGGAATAGGCGGTCAGTATGATGACGTTGAATGCTACCACTTGCAAGGTGCTTTGCTGACTTTTCTTTTATGGCATGATTGTTCGATAAATCTCTAAAGGGATTAAAAATTTGAATATGAAAGAAAATTTGCAAAGAATGCTAAAAATTGTAGTAAAATGACGCTATAATGAAGATCGCCTATTCAAACTAGCCTATAATAGCCTTTTGATATGCCCTAGAAATGGCTTAATAGTTATAGCGATACTTCAGCTGACAGTGATCCTTTGTTATTCATGTGCTAACCACACAATGATTGGCCATTATTTCATTAGAGCTTATTGTAGTGCTGGTTAGCACATTAGCATAACAATTTGTTTGTTAGTAAATATGAAGTATCGCTATATTACAGTATAAAAGACAAGAAGCAAGTGAACCAAATTCTGCACAAATCAATATCCCGGTCTGTCTGGGATGACAATGGGCTACTTGCACTATGAGGTCACGTGACCTAATCAAGCAGCTCGGCAAAATAAAGCCCAGAAACGAAAAAAAAACGAAAAAAAAAAAAAAAAACACACAAAACACATATCATAGTTACAATGCAAAATTTCAGGTTCAAATAGACAACACAAAACAAAAATGGCAATAAATTGAAAGTCATGAAATTTCTAAAGATTTGCTCGTTGGCTGGTAAAGAGTACATTTTCTAATGTAGTCTTTAAAGTGCTGCTCTTACTGTTTCCTTGTGTATGGTGAGTTAAAACTTTTTTTTTACTAATTATAGCATGCTCTTTTCATTTCTGGGCCTCATTTTTACGACACGTGACGATTTAGAAAAGATAAGGTCATGTGACCTCTTAGTGCAAGTAGTCCATTATGCCCAAGATGTTTGGGAGACCATGACCTTGAACGTAGCGAGTAGCGCGCTTGCGCAGTAAAATGGTCCCATTTCTAAAGAATTATAAGTGAACCATCTTCTGTTTTCCTTGTCTTGTTTGGTTGTTATAATGTTTCCGTAATTACAAGTCCTGAGTCTGTTTTATATTTCATTTGGAATGATATGATTCGTTGTTTCGATCTGTCCTTTTTTGTTTGCTTCCGTAATTATCGGTTCCTATTCAAGTACTTTTTCACACTTCTTTGTAAATTTGGTTGTTATTGTAAAAAAAAAAATAGAATTGTCACTGTAGTGGGGCCATTATCCAGTCAGTTTTCCGTTTCTAGGACACATATCATAGTTCTTGAAATATACATAAAGAAATCGAGACAAATTTTTACCGTGTTGTTCATCGCCGGTTTTGCGTAACACTGAGAGATGATGAGTTCTGGTTGCGTTGAAATTGTCCTTCGTTCTGTCTCGATGATTAATTATGGAGTTCTTCTTTAGCATTTGTAGCAGACTATGAGTTATTCCTATTCGTAATTATTGAGATTTTTTGCTCAAATGACTTTCGCAAACGTCCTACCTGACAAACAGCCTTTCTCAAGACCATTTCTCATGTATTTTCAATGCATTATCAGGCGAGCAATTAGAGAGCAATACCTATGTCATGCCTTAATTTTTGCCGTCAGTTTGCAGTAATCCTTTATGCATATATCGAACTGAACGTTTTAATGTCCCCTTTACAGGCATTCGTCGGCTTGAAATAAGAGAAAAAAAGAAGCTAAAACTCGCTTGAGGTTTTATTTTCACAATGTCGCTTTTCCTCTGATATTAGTTATTGTAAGATACTTACTATTTTATCATAGTATTCTTCTGCAAAATGTTTTTCTTTCAAAGATTCTTCCCTAGACTGTAGGTCTTGCTAAAAGGTAAAAAGGAGAAAAGTAATCTTAATAGATCAACTTTTAGAAATATAATAAAGAATTAAAGAAACAATTTTTCAGAAATATGATTTATAATAGTGAAAAAAAAAAACTTTTCCAAAAAATCTACTTTTTCTATGCTTACATTTTGTATGCAAAAAGGCAAAACATACAAACTAGTAGAAAAAGTCTGACGTTGTGGTTAACTGCAAAAAAACTTGAAAAAATGCCTTTCTTCTCTATGCGCACTTTCACGCACTTTTGTACGCCGCGAGTTCCATCCAGCCGACTGTCCGCACGCTCCATTGACAGCCCGCCTTTGAAAGTCTTTGTGAAGTGACGTGCGACCGTCGTTATGACTGTCGGCCGAGCAGACTATACAGGTGGATGCCGCCTAGCGGGAGGCTTTTGTACTTCTCCGTTTTTTGTTATTTCAGCGTTATTTTAGTTCTGTTGAGAGATACCTAGATAAGCTTGTGGCGACCAGCTTAGGCGTTTCAGTGCGCGGTTTCAATCATCTCGGAGCGAACTTACAGCAAAACGTTAAAGCGAACAACATTTGTGCAAAAAAGTGTCGTAAACTTCGTGGATTTGTTTCTCTGATAGCGAAGGCTGTGCATCAAAGGTAACTTTTGTGTTTTTAAGTGTAATTTTGTTAGTTTTGATATTAATTCGATAATTGAAAGCCCGTTAGGAGCGCTTTAATAAACTAAACTCTTGCATTTTCCAAGTAGCCAACATGCATAGGAAATGTTGATTTTTTTCCATTTTGATTTTAGTTTTATTAATAACTCGATAATTGAGATACTGTTAGCATGTTCGTTACATCACGTTAGTCAACTGAACTTATGGAGAGAGATCTCGTATGTTTTTTTTGTTTCCAAAGGTATTATTGCTTGTCTATTTAGATTTGATTTTGTTAGTTATAGTTGCAGATATTTGATAATTTATTGTGTTTAGCGTGCCAATATGATTACATCATTCCATCAACTAGAACTAGGGCCAAAATCTCACCTATTAGTCTTTTCCATTGAGCAATCTATAAATAATTACATACATTCTATAATTTTTAAAACGTAAAACAAATTGTACGTTTCTGAAAATTTTTTAGCGTTTTTGTCGGCCATGTTATTATGTATTGTAATTTTAAGCAAATATAGATCAATTTGTTTGAATCTTTCAGAAATCATGTTTAATAGCAATTTCGTTGTGGTTGGATATGCCATCGGGTATGATCGAACGTTGTTCGTTGGACGGACAACACCTTGAAACGATGTGAAACTGATCGTTTAACCACTACGGGAGACTAGCTTGATATCAATCCAAACTACAAAGTTATGATATAATTGACAAATTATGCAGTGATAGTAATTAAAGCTTTCCATGGTCTTGCCCAAATGCATTAGTTTTTAAGTTAGTGCAAATGAATGCAGTTTCAACACGTCTTAAGTCCGTTTTAATGATTAAATGGAAATCACTTTAAGCGAAAGCTGTGAAGCTTTCATCTTCTTTCATTTATTTTTATAAAAGAACATCTTCTTGAAAAGTCTTACTTTCATTTAATCTTAACACATTTTAAACGTATATCGATTAAAACGTTTGATAAGACTAAGTGAAAATGTTCAACTCACTCGTTTGAAATGAGTACCTATTCTCGACAAGATTCATTATCATCTAAAAATATGTATTACGTAGACTCTATCAGTTGAAGATAGAAATTTGTTGAATGTAGATTTTCCAGATTCTAAATTACTTCGTCATAGAGTTCATGGAGTTATCACTGGCTGGTTTCTGACCGTTTATTCGACTTTTTTATATCCTCAAGAAGTATTTTTCTCAATGCTTTATGGACCACTAGTTTGTGAATTCAGTGGTTAGGTCAAGATGAAGATGTTGTCTCAGGAAAAATTCAAATCAATATACTTGTTTTAGTGTAATCTAAATTTGTAACTGCAAAGGTAACAAAAATCACTCTTAAATGACTAGGCTTATCAGATTTCGTAGATAAAGTTGAAGAGTGCTAACTTTTAATCTGTAAAGTTACTCGGGATGATAGCATGGAGTATTGTTTATCCACCTTTTTGTATACTTTGTTTCAACTTTTTCGTTACTTTTTCATCGGTTATTCAAAAAGAAAAACGATTACTTGCACGAGCATCAATTTAACTGAATTTAATTCTGTATATTCTACCACATGCTCATGGCGTATTACACCGGTTTTTCGATCTTGACAAAAACGAAGCTGTAGCTGTTTGATTTATTTTTCGAATGTATAGAAAGAGCGTAAGCATGGCCAAAAGTGCGTCTACAAAAGAGTGCATGGAATTTTTTTTTTTTTGTAACTTCGAAATTGAATTTTTATGGTCAATGTAGTTACATCATCTGGAAGTTATAAGTTCTTTTTCGAAAAAAAAAATTGTGAGCAATATAAGTTGTAGTTTTGTCAGTTTGTATTCACAGGTTTTTGTGATATTTGTCATAATGATTATTACATCCAATTACCAATTTAGTCGATAATTTCTAAACCAAATATTGACTCTCTAGCACATTTTTTTCATTTTTCAACATGTTGTGGTTCTCTTAAAAATGAATCGTTTTTTCGTCTTATTTTCAAGAGATAATTTTTTTAGTTGTAGACTCAAGATTTTCATGTAATTTGTAATAGCGTTTACTTTATATTTTATTTAATTTTTCAGCTTCTCTTGCTTTAGTGTAATTTTGTTATTTTCAAGTAATTTTCACAAAAAAATGCTGTAAAATGTTCTTCAGAAAGAGAATGTTATTCCCACTAGTATAAAACTGCCCTTGAATTGTTTAATCATTAACGCTTGCATTTATTACAGTACAGTTAAAAACAGCTTTTACACCTGTCTCGACTAAACTTTAACTCGCTTGTTAAAGATATTTTCAATAGCTTGAAATAAAACATCTTGCGTCTTGGATTTGAACGAAATCTACTTACAACGCTCAACTCTAGCTTCGATTTTAGCCGAGGGAGGAAAAACTGGAAAATCCGGAGAAAAGTCCTCGTGGATTGAAAGAGCAAATAATTTTGTTCACTAATTAAATTAAGATTTCCTTCGTTTAGCGATCAGTAATAAAACCGTTTTGAAAAAGTTATTTCCTTCCTGGTAGAGGTATTTATTTTTTTCCCTGTAAATGAACCCATATTCAAAATAAATTCAATTGTAACTAACTACTACCAGTTTTAATGAGTCGATTCATTGTCTTTGAATACTAATAATTTGTTAGTCGCGTTTAAATTGCAATTTCTTAGTCTTTTGGGTGCTTCTGTTTCATAGTTTAAAAACCACGTCTGTGTTCCTTTGAAAATGCTGCAAAAATTCCTCAAAATGAACTACTAGTTCTTACGTACGTTTTGGCCGTTGTTATTACCTATTTACAAACTCAGTTTCAAAATTAATATTATTCTTAATTCAATTATTTTAGTCAGTCTGTGTGTGTTTTTTTTTTTTTGGCTTTCTTTAGAGTAGAACTTTGCTTTTGCCGATATTATTTGAAAGTTACCATATAACCGCTTGTAAATTATTTTTTTACGAAAATGTAGATTTTACTTTAAATATATATGTATATTTGCCAGCTTTTTTAGCTGAAGTTACAAGATTGAGGAAATTTTTTTACTGGCGATAGCAGTCAATCTGTTTTTTTAGTTTTGTTTTCATCGTAAGACTTTAAGTTGACTCTGCTTATTATTAATTAATTTCCATAAGATTTACTCCCTCTTCCGTTAGATTACTATGAAATTTCATTGTTCAATAGTTTCAAAATACTTGGATTTTTTCTACTTAGTTTCACTCATTCAAAAACACAATCAAGTTTTCCAACCACGGACTTCCTCTTTCACAATTTGAGAACAGGTCGTAACAATTTACATTATTTCTATCTTAAAAATTTGCATATAACACTTGGGCAGATGAAATGACTTTTAATGAAGTTTGATATCAGACATAATACGGTTTTAAGCAAACTTGAATGTTGCTGAGTGCAGGTGATTAAATTAACTCTAGTCTACTAGTATATTTTTATATTGAACTCAAGTAACTGTTAGATTCAGTATGACATGTTATGTCTTTGAAGAATAGCAAAACAAAGGTACCTGCTGTTGGTACGTACAAAATTCATCAAAACGCAAAATCTCGCGTTTTGATCCCAAATAGCTAGGTTCTTAAAAATGAAAAAAAAAATTTTTTATTCATAAAGAAATACTGCATGGAAGTCTATATATAAATGCGGAGTGATGTGTGTTTTTTAAGTGTGTGTGTGTTTTTGAGAAGTTTATTTATTAAATGATTTTTTATTTAGTTATGTCGTGATTATATTGCCTGGTTTTTAATTCTAACTATTACCCAAACTCAAGTGGTTTGTTTGAAGTGTTTTACAAAATGACAATTTTTTATTCTATTTTGTTGACTTTTGCATTTTTAATGCTATTTTTCTTCTTTGTTTCGCTATAGATAACTGTTTTTAATAATTTCACACCAACGTAAAATAATGTGCTCTCAAAGAAAAAAGACAAAAAAAAACCAAGTCTAAAATAGTAAATGTTTTAGTAAATTAAGTAGTTTCCATCAAGTATTTGTAAATTGGACACTTTCAATGTCAAAAAACAGTTTCGCAATCAGTATGAATTTTGTTCCAAAAATAAACATGCAAAATTAAAAATTCCCTAAACATTTTCATCTGTATTGAAACACTGAGTTTTCATAAGTATTTGTCAATTGGTTACATCCAAATTTAACAATTTCACAAGCAGTCGAAACTTTGTTTACATAAGTAATTAATAGCCTTCATATTAGCCACTGTCACACGTTTATACTCGTATATTTTTCCTCCATTTTGTCTAAAATTTGGACATTTTTTTTTCATATTACTCAAGACCGTGGATTTTGCCGAACAATAGGTACAAGTTCTTTGCGCGTGTGATCTGTGTCCCAAAGGGCAACGCTCCGCCTTGGCTTACCATCATCCAATGAGAACCGCCCGGGTTTAATTAAATCGCTCCACACTGTATAGATGACACAGATTGTTAGAAACGTCGTTGTGTTATTACCGCGGGTGTTCGTGCTCACATTGAGATTGCCTACTGGGACGACCAGAATTCTAACAAAGTCGATACAATATTATCTCCACAGATGACAACTCCCCGCGAAGACCAGGCAATTTCCAGCCCTTCACTAAACTCTGTGGACCACGTTTCGGTAAGTTAACAGTTTACGATATTACTCGTAGTAAAATGTCCCTTGGTGTGAGCAAGGTCTATGTGTAACACTGTGACACCTAATTTTTACTTAACAAGCAGTTAAATTGCATGTGAATTGACTGTGAAGTATATATCCTTGTCAACGGTAAATATCACAAGTCAATATACGTATTTACTCACTAGCTTATCTCATTAACCTAAAGTAAATAAACCCCTTAGGTGGCCTCTCCTACTCGTCTGTAGCTCAACTCTACTCAGCTGTCATTGCTGTTTACCGTATAACAATATTTACATTACTTCAAAGCCGTTACACTTATCACTATTAAGAACTAAACTGTACAAGGTAGCCAATTCGACTGGCAATCGAAGTGTTTAGTTTTTATCAAATTTATAAGCGTGCGAATGTCTCATGGCCTCAGAAAATTTATGTATTCTGTCTAGTTTGAGGTCCAGTTCTCAAATTCAGTAAAAGACCGTAGTTAACTATGGCTATCTCGGGATCTTGCCGGTTTTCTTTGTTTTGTTTTTAAGACAAGAGAATCATGTTTACAAATTGTTATTTCTTGTGTATTTCAGACTCAAGGAGAGCGGTGTGTCGGTTGTGAAGCTCGCATTATAGACCGGTATTTGGTAAAGGTTAGTGGTCGTGCGTGGCATACGAAGTGTCTACGTTGCTGTGTTTGCGGAGACGAACTAGGCAAAGAAGCTACTTGTTACACGAAAGACAATAAAATATACTGCAAAACAGACTACGCAAGGTAAGTCAAAATAGGTAATCTGTCTTAGGAACTGCCTAGCAGTATAGCGAAATGTTCAATGAAAATTACAAGATTAAAATAAATTATCTTTCTTAGAAACTGCCTTACAGTTAAGCGAAATATAAAATCAAATAGATACTCTTTCTTAGAAATTGTCTGACGATATGGCGAAGTTTACAATGAAAATTAGAAAATTTATATATGAATGAACTTTATTCGAATTTACACCATAGTTTTACAACTGAATAACGTAATAGACAACGAAAATTGAAACAAATCATTTAAATGGACTTGATTAAAATTTACATGATAGTTTTACAGTTGAATTGAATGTACAATGAACATTTTACAACGTTATATACGAGAGCTGTTTTGCAGGTATTTTATTGACGCGTTTAGACTGGTTGAAGTGACCAGTAATTTCTCTGCGGCAAACCACAAATTATCTTACAAGCGTTTGTAGCCATCATCGTCTGTGCTCTTGAAATAAATATCGTAGTTGGTATCTGATTGGAATCCTAGATCTTTACCGCATTAAAATGATTTTCACTGCCAAAAGTCTGAACAATAATCTTTTGCTGCGCACTTTTACCTTCTTTGTCCATATTACGTATTTTAACTTTAGCGAAATTCTAAAGAAGATTTTTTTGTTTTGTAAATGTATTTTTGTTAGAGTAATTGCTGTTTTGAGTTGGTTTGATTATGCAAATACACCGAAAGTCAACGGTTTGGAATTTCTCGTGCAAATATTTACATTATATATTTGAACTAATACTTGTACTCAAATTTATTCCTTGTTGTTGAATAACTATTTTTGAATTATGATTTCTTTCTTTTCTCTTTTATTGTTTGTGTTACTTTAATATGCTCTTTTTACGTCAAAAATGTGACTTATTGTATGTCAGTATCGATGTTTTTTTGTTATTTCTATTCCCGTTTTGTTTATATTTATTCTACTTTATACAAACTGGTTACATTGTCTGAATTTAATGGTTCAGTAGTCATCAACAAAAATGTTCTCCAACCAACGAAAAAATCCCGAAAGAACTCTCCATATGATTTTGATTTAGGTTTTCAAAAACGTCCTCAACAATGCCTCGTGTTTTCCTAAATGTTTCTTAACCTTTAAATGATATTTAATGTACTTTTGAGGACATGTGAATCTTATTACTTTTCGCAATTTGCATTCAATTACAATATCATTTAATACTCTTAATCGCAAAATACTTAAGTTAGAGATAACGTGGAGGAGCTTTAAATTTGTGCTGTCTCTCTTCTAGAAAGATAACATGAACTCCTATCCCGTTGATAAACCTCGGGGCGCGTCTGTCTGCGGTTTGTACTCCCACTTGAGCGCCGTAAAGATATCTCTCAAAAAGCAAAAGAGTTTGTTTGTTCTAATAACGACGGTAGTTCGGTAGTGAAACTACAGTGGAGCGCAGTTTCAAATTTTTAAAACATTCTCTATTTTTACGCAAAATTAAGTAAGACTTTTAGCTGACAAAAAAACGTTAATTTGCCTATGAAAAATGGTGTTATTTCTGCGCTACCAATGTTCTATCTCAGCCAAGTTCGTATAATTGAAATCTTTCCATACAAAAAGCGAATGAGGTAGTTTAAAAAGTCTTTAAACGTCTTTAACCATCTATTTCTTATCTCAAGTTCTGTTTTAATTATGATTGTGTTTATGCAGATCTTTTGATACTGTTGGATTGCACTCATCTAAATGTCGGATATATACCGTTTTCAAGATAAAACACTTGTATAGAGAGACCCACAAAGTGTATAGTGTCTCGACGCCATTATCGGACCAGTGACGTTGCAAGCTTTTATTTTCAACTTGAATTCACCTTGGACGCTTTCTCCGCGAGGTGTGAATTACATAGAGGGACTAAAACTCCTCTTAGCAGATGGCCTGCTTAAAAGAATACTTAAAAACTACTTAAAAACTTCATTTTAAGAGTAATGGGAGTTTGTTATCAGAGAAGTGAGAGAAAATCGAAGTTCAGGTTTTTAAGCGATTAGAAGTAAAATGTCTCGAAGTGTTAAAAACTTATTCATTGCTAAGGTAACATCATGTTGTCCTAAAACCTGTCTTTTCGAACAGCTGCTCTTTCGCCAAGCAAGATAATGAAACACCGGAAAATGGCCATCTTCAGAAGAAAGGTCCTTTATTGATATTGCGAAGACCATGTTGTTTCCAGGATCGATGGAAATTCTAAAGCTCTAAATTAGGTGTTTTCTGTCGGGCAGAAGCTAGACGAAAACCCTCAGTTTTCAGACGTAACAACCGTTCCCCACCTTGAATTCGTTTTTTTTTTTGCCAAGGTATTCTGACAGTCTCCAAAAAACACATTCACGGTTTATAACGAATAAATTTACCTTCCAGGAAATATTCTTAGTTTTTTGTTTAGTTGGAATTCAATGGCTTAATGAGCTGCTTATTGAGTTGGTGGTCTCGAAAAGTTTGAAAGTATTATTATCATTATATTTTTTGTATTTTTTTTTTGTTTTTTTGTTTCGCTGTTATTCGTTTTTCTACTTTGTGTAAATTTTTGTTTCACCAACTTCCGGAAAAATGGACTAAAACGGAGAAATATAAAATATAAATAGAGAAAATTTAGAATACAATATTGAGATTTTCCTTTAAATTTCAAATCCAAGTTCAAACTACAAAAACTGACATGGTTAATTAACTTTTTGTACTCCATTCATTCCTACAATTTGTCAAACTTCTCAATTGACTTCAAATTACTGCTTGTTTCTTCAGTAATCGCTTTTTGTACAGTCGGCCAGTCGTTCGTTGATTTCTTTGTGGTCGCGAAAGAACCACCAGACAGTGTCCAGGAAAGCAACTTTTAATGCTTTGTTTAGTTAGATCGTCTATCCCAACCGTTTTATTTTTTCTTGTGTTTTACAAATAGCTTTCAAGTAGATTTATACTTCATTATTTAGTTTTCACTGGTTTTGTTTACACATCAGCCGCCAGCTCACGGTAAACAAGTTTGAGTGGAACCGTTATTGTTGTTGTTGTTGTTTTTATTTTGTCTGGTGGTTTTAAACAACTTGTTTTACAAATAGCATTCAAGTACATGTATGAGTTTTTTTTCTTGTCTACCATAGCACGCTCGCGACTACAATGAAACTATTAAACCGTCTAACGCGACTCAATGACGATTTAGTTTTGGCTTAAAAAAATGGCATTAAAAGATTAGGGAGGGGATTTTAGTGGTTTAAGCCTTCATAAGATATGAACTTGAGCTTATGTTATCACACTGTTTTGTGTTTTTATTTTCAAGAAGATTTTCAACTGAGTAAACTGCAAAGCATCATTCTCTATACCCCACGAAAACTCGTAGGACTTGAATCCAGTCGAGTTGAAAAACTGAAAGCGAATGCTGTCGCATTACATTCTCATTCGTCATTAGAATAGTCTTAGTGTTTTTCTATCGGTCGTTTTTCCTTCGATTGAATACTTCTCGTCGATTTCTTTGTGTGTGTTTTTTCTTGGCCTTCAATTCACTCGGTCAATATGGGACACGTTTCTTTGAAAACGGTTCGCTAAAATGAAAAGCAGTCCAGAGTTGTTTTCATAAAGTTGTGAAACAAATAGTAATAAGTAAAATTTACTAACTAAAGTGTAGTAACTAAAGTGTACTAAATAAAGTGTACTAAATAAAGTGTACTAAATAAAGTGTACTAAATAAAGTGTACTAAATAAAGTGTACTAACTAAAGTGTACTAACTAAAGTGTACTAAATAAAGTGTACTAACTAAAGTGTACTAAATAAAGTGTACTAAATAAAGTGTACTAAATAAAGTGTACTAAATAAAGTGTACTAACTAAAGTGTACTAAATAAAGTGTACTAAATAAAGTGTACTAAATAAAGTGTACTAAATAAAGTGTACTAACTAAAGTGTACTAACTAAAGTGTACTAACTAAAGTGTACTAACTAATTAAAGCCTATTAAAGTATACTATCTAAAGTGTACTAACTAAAGTGTTATTAGGTGTGATAAAAAGTAATAGACTGAAAAAAATGAACAAAAAAATATCGAGAATAAAGTGTATCAAAGTATATAAAATCTGTAATCGCGTTAAAGTAGTTCACAGCCTTTTGAAAACCACTTAAAGGCCGGAACACACGAGGGAGCTTGCTCCTGCAACAAGCTCCCGCAACATGCTCCTGGAGCAAGCTCCCTCGTGTGTACCAACGATTTCACGCGAAAAAATGTGACGTAATTTTACTCCCTGGTTTTGCTCCCTCATAGCAAATTGGTTTGAAATGAGGGAGCATAACCAGGGAGCAAATATGTTGCAAAAGTGTGTTTCCGGAGCAAGCTCCCTCGTGTGTACCGGTTTTAATACGAGGGAGCAAAACCCGGGAGCAAAACTTTTGTTGCGCAACATATTTTTCGCGTGAAATCGTTGGTACACACGAGGGAGCTTGCTCCGGGAGCATGTTGCTAAACGTGTTGCGGGAGCAAGCTCCCTCGTGTGTACTGGTCTTTAAAAATGACCCAGGAGCATGTTGTGGGAGCGTGTTGCGGGAGCAAGCTCCCTCGTGTGTCTTAACATGTGACTGAGTTATAACCGCTAACCGTCGATGTCCAGATTTGATATGAGATTTGATCAGATTTTTGATATCGTGTGATAATGATTCAGACACTAGATTTATTACATCTTTCGTTTTGTTTTCTTATTTTGTTCTCTTAGTTTGTTTGTTTATTTGTTTAATTGTTTGTTTGTTTGTTTGCTGGTTCGTTCGTTCGTTCGTTCGTTCGTACGTTTGTTAGTTCGTTCGTTCGTTCGTTCGTTCGTTCGTTCGTTCGTTTGTTTGTTTGTTTGTATTGTTCTGTACTTTACTTTCGAGGTTTGAAAAGTTGGCATCAATTGCCGTTCCACTTGTCCGTCTTTTTGTTACCAATTATACAGGCAATTGCTATTGTTATTTTTTTTTTACTTTCTTCATCTCATAAAAGGCTTTTTGTGTATTGTTTTTTTCTTTTATACATAAAATTGCTTTAACTGATTTTTTTAATCTTTTTCAACCTGTTATCTTGAAATCGTTTTTGAACATTTATCTAAAATGCTTTTCTTCTTATCTGTTTTTGCTTAAGTGCTGATATCAATGATTTTTGTTTTCTGCTGTTCTTTGCGTGCCTTTCTCTTCCTTCTGCTTTGCTTCCAAATGTAGATTCTCAGATTTTATGTTTGCTTTTCTGATTAACAAGCAAACAAACATGTAAATAGGCTGACAGTTAGACAGACAAGCAAACAGAGAAACAAACAAACAGACCAACAAAAAGCAAATAAATGAGCAAACACACCAAAAACAAAGAAACAAACGAACAAAAAAGCAAACAAACACATACCAACTGAATCAATAAACATGCAAATGAGCAAAATTAACAATCTTGTCACACAAACAATTTAACGATTTTTCCCTTTAATTCAGCTTATCAATTCTTCACTTAACAACTAACGTCCGAAACGTCAGTATCGCCGTCATCATTATACGGTGTCTAATTTACCTATGTACAACGTTTTCTCTAGAAACACCGACGCAGTCCTATCTGGTATTTTACCAGTTTTTACTACTTCTATTATTTACGAATCTTTTGCTCTCGACCATTTCAGACAATTTGGTACCAAGTGCGCCCGCTGTGGACGCAGCATCCACGCTAACGACTGGGTTCGACGAGCAAAAAACAGCGTCTACCACCTGGCGTGCTTCGCGTGTGATAATTGTAAAAGACAACTTTCAACCGGCGAGGAGTTTGCTCTCAAAGATGACAGTGTGCTCTGTAAGCTGCATTATCTCGAAACATTGGACTCGTCGCCTTCAGAACGTGATTATCAAGAAGGTGAGAAGCACCACTTAGGTGTTTTTTTTCTGTTTTTTTTTTTCTCGCCTTTTCTTCTTCCTTTTTACTTACTTAATTTTCTCTTGTCTTTATTATGGAGGGTGTTTTCTAGGCATTTTGTGTTAAGGTCTTTGTGTCGTTATGAGGATTTAGTTTTTTCTTCTTCTTCTTCCTCCGTCATTTGCTCGTTATACTTGTCGTAACTATCGACCCCTCATGAGAAAACAACTCTATTAGGCAATTAAACAATTGATAAGCATATTTTAGGCGCTTTTTGACCCCCCTCTCTTTTTCTTGCTCTTTCGCCCTTCATAGCTAGGAGGTTTCGCTTGTACTTCTTTCTGTTTTGTTTATGTGTATTTGAAAGATCAAGTAGTATTGCTTTACCACTCGCTTGAAATAGTGTAAAACCCATAATTATCACCTCATTTAAATCCAATTTAAAATATACTCAAAGAGTGTACTTTCTCATAGTTTACTACTTGACTTTGAACTTCCTAGATGTAAACGTAAAAACCGCTCCCAATGAAGGTTCAGTTAAACATCGCTATCGAACCCAAATGTTGCCAAAAAGATATGCTTAATATAGTATATTTGTATTTTTTCTACATTGAAAAGAAAATTTTAGCTTTTTTTCTGATTTCTTGTCATGTTATACTGTATAAAGAGGGCCCGTAGTTTGTTATTATTATTATTATTACTCGCAAACGCGTGTCTCCATCTGTACTTTCAAAACTTCAACGAGCTCCTTTCGTTCTTCATCGAAGACCACCTGCTCATACCAATGTTTGTGCGAACTTAATCCTAGATACTCATACTTGGTTAGTTTTCGTTCGAAGGGTAATCGGAGTTTTGATTGACGGGAGAAATAACTGACAAAATGGTGGTAACCGTTTATGAGTTCGCAATAAACGGGAAACTGCCGCACAGTCGTGTCTTCACTTGTGACGTCAAGCATGCGCATGCATATTGTTTGACTCGGATATTTTCACGATTGCTTGTCTTTTCTAAAATTTGATTTTATTTCTCAAGGAACAGCTGTCTCCACTTTCGTTTTGACTTTCTATTTGTTTTATGAAGGTTGTATATTAAGGTTTTGATACAAAAGATAAAATTTCACCCCGTAAAAACTCTCCAATGTCTGTTTTATTCTGCCTGGTGTATATATATAATTCAAATATTGTCAACGATTTTTTTTTGTATAGCTGGTGTGCATTTTTGATATTGGTTGTAATTTTTTTTTGCTCCGACTTTGGTAGTCGTTCTTTTCTTTCAATCGTCCACATATTTCTAAATACTAGGAACCTCCTTGCTCTTTTATTTCCTATCTCTTCCCTACCGCAAAAGACCACAACGAAATGCTTAAAACAAAACCTCGGGGAAGTTTTTGAATACTCTTTATTTTCTATCTTCCTCTTCGAAAAGACCCTTTCTTTTATCTACGCATCCTTTAACAAAAGCTCTAAATCCACGTAATATCCACTCTTTTAAAGATAATAACTAAAACGTAATGACAGTGGTTTGAATAACTTTGGTTGAACATAGCAAACACACAAACAGCTGTTGCGAGGTTTTTTTTCAGATCTTCCATCTCGGGCGCCCCAAAGTATTCTCAGAATAACGCCAATACTTTCTGCCCACCATTCACGATTATAATTAATCGATGTTTTCCATTTCACTAAAATCCATCTGAAGCAGCATAAGAATCGTGTTTTTTTTTTAATTTGTCGTAAAATTGCCAATGCAATGCAGATAAATGAAAATTGTAAAAGTCTGGCATAGATAAAAATACTTCTTAGCTATTGAATTTTCAAAAAAAAAAGTTAATTCATACACTGTTCAAAGGGGTGTTGCATTTGAGCCTTCAAACGCTATGTCAAAGTGACAAGTACCGATAAATACTACACGTCATTATATTACTAGTTATATAATTCTATTTGAAGTGAACTTCAAGTCCGTTTGGTTGACTGTTTATCGGTGCGAAGTTAGCCCAAACATTTTTCAGGTGTTTTGAAAACCAGTTTTAATTATTACGTTTATTGCTTTCGTTTCGTTTAGGAAAGCTTTACGTAGCAATTATGGTTGGTTTGGTTTTACAATGACACTGGACTATGCGCAGTTATTTTGCTGAACATTTTACTGAATTACATTCATAGTTTTTGCCATTTTGTTAAAAGTGCAAACGATTTTAAAGAAAAAAAAAAAAAAGTTTTTTTGATCACTTGTTATCCATAATTTTCTTGTGCGCGAAAAACGATTCGGTTAGACATGTTATAAATATATATAATGTAAAGAAACACTAGTATTGATTCCATGTGTGATTATTTTACCAACTATTGCATAACTCTCGATCATAAGTACTATGTTTTTTATCTACTTAAAGTTAATGTGTAAAACGGCTGTTTTGAAACTTGGTACTTTAACACTCGCTTATTGCTTTTTTTGTCCAGACCCATGACGTTTTGTACCTTGTTAAAGTGGAATTTCATCAAAAACTTGTTTAATACCATCGTTTCTATCAACAACGCGTTTGAAATGTAAAATTAATGTTTTTCGTCTTTGACGATATATTCAAATTGCAGCTTTCCCGAAACTTTGTAGTTAAAAATTGAACAAAACAAAATGTAGACTATTAATAATGCATGGTTTGTCACCTCGGATCAAGCAAGCTCTGCTATTATACTTAAAACGGAATTGTAAAAAGCTCATTAACACTTTACTTGTTCTGTTTGGTGAATGATATCAAGACCTTCTTAACGCGTGGGACACGGACGGACTTCAAAAGCCAACAGATCAGATATTTGCTCGAAAAAGAATAATAATAATTGGGTGTGATACGGGGCCATTCGCGCGCCGTACAGACGAAGTGTTAAATACGCTGCCACAAAAAATACATTCACATTGCTTTAGAAAAAAGTTGCATCGAAATATCTTTGATATAAGAAAAACAGCAAATGCTGAATGTTCAAATGTTGTGTTACAGTTCAAAGTGAATTCAGATCTATACATCAGAAATAAATAAGATTTTGCTATGAGTTTTAAGCGATTTTTTGTACCATATAATACAAAACTGAAAAAAAAAATAGTCACGTCCTGTTATGAATAAAGTCGTGACAGTCTCAAAAAACTAAGATCGAAAAGAATAATATCTGCAAATGAATTTGTTGTCAAGATTTGTAATAATCCAATATAATTATAATGTTTCCTATCAACTTAAGTAGTGTCTAGTAATAGGCCTTTACCGCATTCGCTTGACTGGCCACAAAGTAGTAGATTGACATCGAATGTAGGTATGGATTTATACACACCAGCCTCGGCGTAAATCTATTGTTTTGTGGCCAGTCAAGCGAACTCGGGAATAGTCTATTGTGAAGGCTGGTTTCTATATAATCGATCTTGATCTCCGGATCGCTGAAAATAATGTCAGCGATCGTCAGCGATTATATGGAAATACTTTTCAGCTATCGAAACACATGGAAACAATTGACAGCGATCGTGAGCGATCCTCGCATCAGTAATTTTAGCGATCCAGCGACCGTGAGCGATTATATGGAGACTAGGCTTTATGTAACACAATGTATGTATGCTAATCCCTAGTACATGAAAAGGACTACGCCCATAATGAAAACTTTTCAAGTTGGACGCCATAACAGCGTTTGTTGTTGTTTGGCTTTCTGTTTGTTTGTTTGGTCGTTTGTCTATCTGTTTATTGTTCGTTCTTTCGTTTTCTCGCCGCTCTTCACTTGTTCCCTCCTTCGCTTGTTCGTTCGTTTGCTCTTTCGTTGCTCGTTCGCTCGTTCGTTTCTTTGTTTGCCTAGCCATTAACTTATTTTATCTTTGTTTCCAGTCTTCTCGCCAGACATTGACTGTGACGATTCGCCATCAAGCCTTGGTAAAACTGGACGACATAAAGCCAAGCGAGTCCGTACAACATTCACAGAAGAACAACTACAAATTCTACAAGCGAATTTCAACATAGACTCTAATCCCGATGGCCAGGATCTTGAACGGATTGCTCAGCTTACTGGCTTAAGTAAACGAGTAACGCAAGTCTGGTTCCAGAATTCCAGAGCAAGACAAAAGAAATATGGCACTCCCTTATACAGTCCGAGTCAGCGGGCATCCGCAACAGTCACGTATTAATATATTAAAGGGAAGATACTAAAGAACTTGTTTAGTTTTGGTAAGTCTCGTTTGATAATATTTGGCTATACCTCTCGCGTCTGTGTTGCTGTACTCACCATGCTGAACAGTACTTGGGTGGAGAGGGGAGGGGTGGAAAGCCACTGTAAACGACCTTCCTCAATGATAACTGATTTAACTAACACATACGAAGTTTTTTAACTAAGGCGACTGACTGAAAAAGAGATTGTAACATGAATTGAGACAATTACATGTGTATTTTTATAGTCAGCATTTTCGATATGATCACTATATATTTATTGTTTTCCTCTTTCTGTTTCAGTTCAAATTCACGCAAGTCTGGGTTTCTCATAAAGTCATGTGACCTTGGTGACGTCACGAAGGTGTAGGCGAGAGCAGCCTTGCTATAATATAAGATATCAAAGAATTTATAAGAAAACAAAATTACATGTAATGTCTGCTATATGAATACTAAATATATTATAACAATGATAGTTAAACCCACTTATGTTAGTTTTACTCTTTGGTATTAATACGGATTACATGGTGCAAGACGAAACACCGTCCAAAGACCTGTTCGTTTAGGCCTTTCGTTGACAATGAACCAACATGCTACCAGATGGAAATTCGAACACCTAGCCGTACGAGTTTGGGACCTGAGTTTCATGCAAACTATATGGGGTCACCGCGGTCATACGTCAGCGCACGCGTGTCATTTGTATTGGTAAACAATCAGATCCTTCAAATCAATTAATAAGAAATTGCATAGATATATCTAGGCGTACATAAACTCTTTGTTAAATTATCTTAATTTATAGCCTAAGTTTTCACTTTTACAATTCTGTTTATATTTTGAGACAAAAAATGGGAAAGTTTTCTCTTTTGTGGCTTTCTTTAGAAATCCCTACGCAAAAGCACTGGAAACGAGATCGTATTGCCGGTATTTCTTATATTTTTTTGAGCATGCGCAGACGTTTGACCGCAGTGCTATATATGGGTCGAGTATTTGAATGGTCTAAAACGGTGCCGTGAAACCCTGGGCCTAAGACACTTGACAGCTAAATTGAAAACCAAAAAAATACTAAAAAAATTCAAGATTGAATCCATGAGCTCAAAGTATTTATTTTTTTCATGGATATCATCCTCCATGGGCAATGAAAAAAGACAATTAGAAGAATTGAGAAATATGAAAATAAAAGAATAACTAACAGTCATTGAATTGTCGAGGAGGAAGCTCATTTATGAAATAGCCTTTTTGAGTTGTGTACCCTAACTCGAAAAAGGGCCAATCTGGGTTTTGAAGTTAATAGGTGTTGTGCATCGCGGTTATCGACGGAAGAAATTCATTCTTACGGTGCATTGATGAGTTCAAACAAAAAAGTGTATTTTATTCATTTAGACACCTTGCATACTGACAAAAGATAATGTTAAATGATGCATTCTCGTATTTTTTCAAAAAACGTGCCTTAAAGAATACACCCTTGATATTCTTGTAAAATACATTGTGTCTGAAAGTTTTTGAAAGCTGAAATGCATTACCGGGACTTCTGTAAAATGCATTGCATTATGGGACATAGTGTAATGTAGGGCATTCTTAGGAAAATATAAATGTGATGTATTGTGAAAACTAAAAATCTAAGCGGTAGATGACTAGTAAATACTGGTTTGGAACGCGTCGGTTTTCTAACGAAACAGTAGAATAATAAAAAATAGCAATTTCATTTACCATGATGAAGATCGAAAAAAATAAATTAGAAAAGAAAAAGAAAAAAATAGAATGGGGTGAATTCAAGATACAATACAATCTAATGTACACTGAAAATCGGGCTATGTCATACAACAACGAAACGACCATAGGAACTAGAATAGTTTTAGAAAAAAAAATCACGCTGATAGGATAGACAATTTATTTAAGATCCGCCGTATTGTAAATACTACACAAATGAAATAAAGCTGCTAACGTATGAATATACATTGTTTCCGTCTTCTCCAAACTCTAAATTACAGTTTTAATTTCACCATTTTAATAGAACCATAGCTCATAATTTCTAATGTTATTTTCGAAAAGTTTTTTTTTGTATTTTTTTTCGTCTCAATTTTTTTATGTTTTTCCAAATAATCACCCAACCCCCACCCATTTAATTCTGCGCCTGAAAAGCCTGTTCTGCACGCCGGAAAAAATAAATAAAATCATGTAGAAAAAATGAGTGCGGTGTCGGAAAACCTTTCTTGTAAATCCTTGCTCTCAAGTCAAATGGGTTACCCTCTTCATCTACGACCTTTACAATAGAACATTTACGCATTCGTAAGAATGGCGCCAAGTGTCCCGATTACGCACCATACGAACGCGTAAAGGTACATTATCAATTTAGAAATATTCAAATATCAAAAGTTTATAAAGCTGAGGTGATGTACAAGTTTGTCGCATTAAGCATGTTTATAAATGAACCATCTTAACGAGGATACATCGTACTCTTCGGATCAAGCGACTATCCAGCGGACACCGATTTTCAACCATTAAATTCGATAAAAAGGAAAAGTTAATATATTAACAATCAATCTTCAAATTATTTAATTGTCTAAAATTGGTTGTTACGCGGTGGGCATATAGTTATATAGTGTATCAGTTGTTTTTTCCACGTTTTAATTTTAAGAAGCCGAGCTTTCGCGCTACTCGCGCATCTTCAGGACCAAAGATGGAAATATTCATAGTTTGTTCCCATTTAATTGTTAGTTATTTAGTATTCATTTATCTATGTTATTTTATCTGTAAATACTATATTACTAGCACGCAAAGCATGCAGGATAGACGGTCCTGCCTAAGATCTTTCCACTCTCCGTGCTTTTCCCCTTAGGGGGGAGGGGAGCGGAAGATTTGTACACATAGGCTAATCAAAAGTGACCACATACGTTGGTTGGCGTCGACGGGGTCTTGTGATGTGTATAAAAAAGTATCTACGATTCACACAACGAACTTGAACACGACAAGGTGTTTTCTATCTAGCCTAATTTTTGTTATTCAAAGGAGATTTTACTTAACCAGCTCAGTTCAAAATATTGCTTTGTAACCCTTATCTGTGGACAATTTCCCCAGACGGTAGAGTCGTACAAGATGTGAAGTATTCAAAGAGCATTTGTTTTAACAAGCTCAGTTTAAAGTAATATTGCTTTGTAACCCTTTTCTATGGACTTTTCCCACACACGGTAGAGTCGTACAAGATGGCAAGCTATAGTATTCAAACAGAGTTGTTTTAACCAGCTCGGTTCAAAATACTACTATAGAAATATTGGACAAGATAAAAAGATAATTTCCACCACTCCATAAGTCATTTAACCCCTTATTAAATACAAATCACCAGATACGAAATAAAACCTCCTCACCTGCCTAAAAATAGACAAAATAATTATATATAATGATTTGTTCTTTTCCTCCCCAGCTGTGTCTTAACGTGGCCTGATAATTATCCAGTGATTATGTTTAACGTTATAATGATTCGTACTAGTCAGTAAGGTTAAAGCCTACCGTGGTGTTTAACTGCATGCACCAGCTGGCTGCCAACTGTGTCACTTTGGCTCATAAATAAACACCTAGATTATTATATATGTTCTTCTTCCTGGTGTCGTTGCTCACTTGCTTTTTTCTTTCCTAAATTTTTCCTGTCTTTCTTTCTTTCTCTCTCTTCCTCTTCAATTCCTCCCCTCCTTTCTTCCTTCCTTCCTTCATTCCCTTCCTTCCTTCCTTCCCTCCTTCCTTCCTTCCTTCCTTCCTTCCTTCATTCCCTTCCTTCCTTCCTTCTTTCCTTCCTTCCTTCCTTCCTTCCTTCCTTCCTTCCCCCTTTCCTTTCTTTCTTCCCTTCTTCCTTCCTTCCATTCTTCCTTCCTTTCTTCCTTCCTTTCTTCCCTCCAAATGCCGCCAGTAGTCAGTTAAATTTTAAGGCAGTAAGTGGGTTGTTGCGTTGGTTGACATGAGACCGGCCAATAATAACAATTCACCTTATTAATCATTTTCTTGTCCGTCGTGTCAATATCTTATTATATTTTTTCTTTCTTTACTTCTCCTACACAATTTCCTTTCCTTGTAAAGTCATCCATTGATCCACTTTAGTTTTCAGCATAATTAACCTGATGTTGCTTTCTCCTATTACTCTACTACTGTCAATTCTACAGTGCTGTTGTATTTATTTGACATCGATATTCGTGCCTTGCGTGCAGAGCTCTAATCAAAACATCATTCATGTGCTATTTATTGTTTCATTAGCGCTGTTTCTCTCTTTTTAAGTCACTATAATGAACTTCATTCATAATACGTTGCACGGCAAATCAACTAGGTGAAAGCACGGCCGAAAGGAACTATGGGTAATTTCCTTTGTAAATGTGTTGGTTCAATTGGCGCGTGAACCATAAACATCCGTCACCGATGGAGTTTTTATGTAGTCAGCTTCGTTTATTTGTCTTTACAATATTTTTTTACAATTATTTATCAGTGTCATTAAAACGCCATTTCGGCCTGAGCTATCCGCCTTTCTCTCGGGCATCGTTTTTGGAAATAAGAGTTCACGCACTAAAAGTGTGCAACATAAATACCACTAAATAGTGCTATTTCATATGCTAATTCTATATTTTGTTTAATTAGACTATTTACTACTAAATAGTGACAACTGTTGCGTACATTTAGTGTTTGCACTCTATTCTAATCAGTGTTTTCATAAATATCAGCATGTATAAGCTCTATTACATACATGTTGAATATACTTCCATTGTTTAATTAGAGCTATTTGGCAATATGTTAGTGTTGGTGGGAGTTTTATAGTAAATTCATTCTTGGAATTGGTTTTCAAAAACCTGTGAAGCAAAGTAGAATTATTTACTAAAATGTGAGTGTAATAAAGTGTACTAAACAAATCCTAAACAAACATTGCACGTGAGCGATAAAGTGTAATAATAAAGCTTAGTTAAGACAGTTAAAGTGTACTATGCTTGTACGGATTTTAAAAACCACTTTGATATTTTGCCTCTATCATTATGATCCGGTTAAAGTGGTTTTCAAACAAAACGGTGTAAATCAATTTCTTTTTTTATCGTTTGTGTTTCTTTGTGTAGTACATTTTAATTACCATACACGTTTCACGCCCGGGGTGGATAAACGATCGGGGATGCTCATCGGAATTTTTAAAAAATACCATAAAAGCTTAGGATACGTTTTTTTTCCAAAAGGGCGTGGCTTCACAAATCTTTCATCCCTAAAAGATACCAAAATCATGAGTTTCAGTATCTTTGAACCCCTAAAAGATACCAAAAAGTGAGAATTTTGCAAATTTCATATTTTTAAACTCTAAAAGAAACCAAATCGCCGAATTTTACCCTAAAAGATACGACGAGCATCCACGATCGTTTACACTCGGAATACCCCACCCGGGGTTTCACGGGTTTTTTGAAAACCTCTAAAGCCTGGTTTCCATATAATTGAAAACGATGAAGACGGGTTGCAAACGATAGAGGGAAAATATTTCGATTATATGGAAACCAAAGTTTTTCAATCCTACGAACCGTTTCGATGCATTTCGATCGTCCACGATTATATGGAAACACTTTTTTTCGATCGATCGTACGATCGGAATGTTGCGATCGTTCTCGACCGTTGACCTCAATTATTTGCAAACCATACACTTAAAGCCTGGTTTCCATATAATCGAGAACAATCGAGAACGGTCGCAAGCGATCGTTTTTCGATCTTTCGGCAGTTTTTGATCCATCTATGTTGATTTCCTCAAAAGCGAATTTTTGTTTCGATCGTTTGCAACCGTTTGCGCTAATATGGAAACCAGGCTTAAGTGGAACGTATTGGTTGCAGAAAACTACAAACTAGAAATTAATAGCTGCAGTAAATTTTATGATTTTATATAATCTTTAAATTATCAAATAACTCTTTATTCTTTAAAATTAATCTTGCGGGGTTCCTGTCTACGTGGGAAATTTATTGTGTTATATCGAAGAATATCTCGATTTTGTGGTGTTTATCGCCTATTGATCAGCGGTTAGTTGTCTTGGTATTTTGGTCTTAATAGAAACTGACGAGCAATGTTTGGTGTCGTGTTAGCGTCTGTTTCTCCTCGTAATTTTTCAGTAGTACAGAGTGCATACTGAATTTGGTGCACAAGTCGTTGTAAAAAGTCAGTGAACTTCGTTCTCATACCTCAAGCAAAGCTCCAGGTGCAGATCTTGCTCAATGATCATGTTCAATGCCAATTAATTACTAAGAGGATGTGGTTCTAACGGCGAATGTATTTTCTAGAGGCCAAACCTTTTTTTTAAACTACCAAAACATTCCAAAATACTAAAAAAAAAAGAAAAAAAAGTCTATATACTATATCCAAATATGCATATTGCTAAGCAATGTTCACAGAATCTCAGAAAAAGGGGTTGAAATTAACGAATTGCTGAACAAGCAATTGAACCACTGGGATTCGAGCTTGAAAATTCCACTGGAATTATTTCACATTAATTGTGATGGCTTGTTCTATTTTTCCTCGCGCATCCCTTGTCTTAGTTTTTGAACGTATTTCTATCCCTGGTGATCGCATGATGGCCGAGACAGTCGAACTGGTAGGACAAAAAATTTAGTAAAATTCAATGTTTGATGAAACAATCCGTACAGTGATCTAATTATCATTTTAACTTGATTTTACAAAGGGTATGAATTGCAGAAAACAAATCTCAAAAATAGAACCCGACATTGTCCTAATCAGCGAGATCAAACAGCTGTTGTTAAATAGACGACTAAATCTAGCAACGTCAAGACGTCCACACCTTGTTAATGTTTAACCTGTTGATATACTCATTAGCAAGTTTTTCATAAACACATTGGTTTACTATTGTTTCATCAACTGTTTTTCAAGTGGATTCCCTCGACGTTCGCCGCATGGGCTAGGTACAACTCATTTACGCTTTCCTACAGGAAGTGTAGAGCTACAGAACTTTATTGTTATTGTTAGTTTTGTTAGAGTTAGGATTATATTACGTTTCTATTCATGGCTTATTTTTTATTCTTTTCTCGCGCAATGAGAAAACACTTTTATATATGTCTTTTACAGGAAGTTTTAAAGCTATGAAGTCAGTGGTTTTCACATGACTGGGTCATTGGGACAATATGAACTTACAGATACTTTGACTGTTTTATGATGTAAATAGCATTTCTATTATAAGTTTCAATTTTTATCACTTGTAAAATTCATCTTATTTAAATTCTATATTATTTGTAAATATCATATAGTTTTCAGACCTTTCAGTTGATATATTAATAAACTACTACTATTATTGATTACGACTGGGAAACAGTACAATAACGATACCTCTACGATGCGATAGAGGATTAGAAACTACAGTTGCAATACGGTACTGTTTCCAACTCATACGACAACGACTCTAAAATACACACGATTTTTTGATTTAATGTGATTTATACAGCTTTGTTTGTATTTTTTGTTAAAAATAGTTGATGAATTTTGGAATTAGATTACACTAACTGTCTAATCGATTTTTCGTTCTTTTCCACGAAGCATGCAGATTCCCGATTTATCGTCTGCATGTGATTTGTATTATAAAGGCGTTTTAGTATGAGTGGGAAACGGTGCGGATACGGCAGATAATTCGATTGTTTTCTTAACGCTGTTTTACACGGTACGATTTGTCGCATGTGATTTGTAGTATACGACTAATCGTGAGGTTCAAAACGTTCTAAAACTAGTAGGACATTCTAAAACACGTTTTAAAGCGCGAGCGACTAGTTTTAGAAGTGAAGACTAGTCGTATACGACAAATTGCATGCGACAAATCGCACCGTGTAAATCGGGCTTTAGAAGCTACGGCTACAGTTACGATAACATACGATTCTGTTTCCCACACATACGAAAACGACTTTTTACAAGTCGTAGCTCAAATCGCGTCGTGTGAATTCCCGTGCAACTCATCGCACACAACCTAAAATTGGTTGCAGGAGTTTGCGCCACGGTTCAATACTCTACGACTAGTTGTAGGAAAATGACGTGTTTTGCCCGAGATAAGTATTGGGAATAACTCTTGTGTAATCTCAACCGTGTACATCATCGTAATTATCGCAATTTTTTTTTTTTTTTTTTTTTTTTTTTTTTTTTTTTTTTGCGGATTTGGGACGTTTTTGACGACTGTATTATGCAGTATTACCCGGCAATCCAACAATGTATTGAGATGACAGTCAGCGAGTTAAAAAAAATCTAAAATATATAGTGACTAAATTTAGGGGAGTAATTGACGCCGAACGGACGCAATGTCAGTTTCGTGATCTTTTTCGAGTAGTATAGGACGAATCGCGTGCGTGTGATTGGGCTATAGTACGTACCATACAACTTGTAACTTATACTGCAAATTGCACAACACAAATCGTGCCATGAAAATCAGCAGCCTTGATTAAGCAGTGGCCATAATTTCACTGGTCTAAAAAACGAATCCCGCGTTCCCCAATTTTTTATTCACTCTTTTGAACGCCAGTTGGCAAGATGAGTTTGCTCGTGAGTCGTATTTAAAAAAAACAGCGTCCTTAATGAATCCATATTAGATTATTCAAAAGATATTTAAAAGAGTTGACACTTCTCTAATTTTATCCCTCGGTTAGTATAGATTGGTAACTTTCATTAAAATGTTGTTTTTGTTATATGTTTTACTCTCATTCCTTTTTCTATAGTTTTTTTAATCATCTATTTATTCATTGTTTTCCATTCAATGTTTTCCTATTCAACCTTCATCTTTATATCTAGCTCAAAGCATCAGACCAGGTTATTAAGTAGTAATTTGTCAAATCTTGACGTAATGCGCCCACTCTTGACACTTCTATTCATACGATTCAAGATTCAGTTCTAAAGGGTTAAACAGTCTCTTTAAATGTCAGCAGTATGGCCAAAGGCCATTTTGCAATATGCTCAAAGTTCATTCGTTTCCCCAGCTATAAGATTAAAAATCAACATTTTCTTTAATATAGCACAAGACTAACATCGTGAGACAAATGATAAGTAACCTTTTATTTCTTTTTCTGTTTTTTTTTTTTTCGTTTTCAAAAGAAAAGAAAAGAAAAAAAAACATGTTTTATCACTCTTCACATAATTACAAGTCATATCCTTTAAGTTATATACACAACTTGGGCGGGTGCATTTTATAAAACTACAACATACCATATTGTCCGATAGTATATATATAAAAAGAAAATGCTTGATCCTATTTGAATTCTGTACGGAATCTAATCGAATAGAGTCCTTACACTATGTTCGTGAAATAAAACCTAAATAGCTACTAACAAATAGTTTTTATTTAGTGACTATTATTCACTATCATTCAACTAGAAAGATCTTTATTAACATTGTCCTTCATTTTTATTTTTTTAAGACATAAAAACATGGTTCCCCTTGTGTATTTGCTATTGTTACTAATGCTGTTCCAGCTGAATGGTACTGACTAATAGTCACTAAATAAAGAAAACTATTTGTTAGTAACTATTTAGGAATTTTATTTCATGGACAAATTGTAATCACTCTAGAACCAAGTGTTTCAGGTTCTAAAATTAAATAATAATTTTATATTCAATAATTGACTATATAGCTATGCCCACGTACCAACCAATTTTAGACATTGAATTATAATTGCTTATCGCACAGCCAACCAATCTGTAAAATGTGAGATTAGGCATCCAGAAAATAAGCAGCTTTAAGTTAAGGGGGGGGGGGGGGGGGGGGAGGTGGAGTTTTTGAGGGAGTGTTATATATTAAAAGATTGCGGGAAGCCTGTCCTGAGAAATTTATATCAAACTTTTGTTGTCGATTTTGGGCTTCCGGTAGTGAAATACACTGGGTTCCTCTTTTAGGTTCATGTAATCCAACGCCCAAACATGGTGGGTACATCCTTATAAAGGAAAGGCTTGATAGAAAACGATATGTTCAAAAACAGCCCTAAAGATTCCAGCCGTCCTTTAAGAAGAGCGCGGCCAAGCAAATTTTCAAACTCTAAAAGAAAAGCAAATTAAAAAATGTTTAAAAAAATTCAATAATTATAGCTTTACAAGTTTAAAATAAAGAGCTTTTAATGATAAAAATTGAAAAACAAATCAACAGTTTTACATCATTTTACATCAAAAATTCTATACAGCTTTTCAAAAACTTATGAATAATTAATGAGCTCTTAGGCCAATTGGAATAGCCAGTTTGATCACGTGCATGAGCTTTTAAAACCGACAAAACACTCTCATTAGTGTAAAAGTTTATATAAAGCATACTAATGAGAAAACCCTTATCAGATGCCTCTAGAAAAAGTCTCAGTTGCATTGTCATCATAGACCTTCACTAGCGTTTGAAGATGATTTAGAAGCTAGCAGTCTTCAACTACACTACTGTTCAGTGGTCTTTCAATGTGGGATCAAAAATATGTACATTTTTACTCGACTGCTTATGCTCGATACATGTTTTCTGCAGATCGTGTTTTCCGCTACGCTCCGGGGCTTTTAAACCTGATAAAACACTTCTGCTCGTTTATTAAACAGCACTTAAGAGAGCGGATCAGTAAATGTCGACCAGGGGTGCGCAAAATGATTTTTTCGAAAAATCCCAAAATATTCCTCAAGATAGCTTTCCATGAGTTATTGATGAAAAAAATATCAATAGGTTGGCTGGAGTTAATGTTTTGGTGAATCCGAGCATTTTTAGTACAATGGCTTCCTAAGGTCTCAACTACTGTCTAGAACCGGTATTGAATGAAAAATTAATAAAATAATAAATACGATGTCTAACAACAATTTGAGCATTTGTTCAAAATAACACATGTTTGAGCTTAGTTTCTGTGTATTTGTGTTACTTTTCGTTTAAAACTCAATTTTTGACAGATTTTTGAGTTTTTTCATAATTTCACTCAATTTTGAAGATACTAAAATTCACTATTTTCGGAAGGTCGAAAAACAAATTGCTGCATGCCAAAGTGAAATAATAGAACATTCTCTATAATAGTGACCATTTCTAGTTTACAAAAATGTAATAAAATTTTTGGGCCACTAAAACTACGATTTTTCAGCGCTCTCCAAAGTTTCCCTCTCGGGCGCATTATCAGTCACTTTGTTGCCGTCACGCAATAAACAAAGTCTACTCCGGAACGATGGAAAAATTCACTCAACTCAACCAAAATGATGAAATACCCTATAATAGTAATTCTCGACAATCTGTAGCTTCTTTCATATTTAATCGAACTATTTTTTAGTTATTATGACCATTTATTTGGTGATTAGTTGCTAATTCGCAATGTTTGTTTTGTTATCGTTCGACTATTGGCTGCCCTTGTAGCAAAAAACGGTCGATTACACCTAATCTAATCTATCTGCTTTCATGATATAAAGAAGAAAGACACTTTTGTTGCAGAATATTTTAATGATATGTTGTATTTCATCCGTTTCTTTATTTAGCTGTTGTTGGATAAAATCGGTTTTGATTATGTTACTTGAGATTGCGTTACACTTTGTGTATAATTATAGTTACACATTTATGCGCCAAACTAAGCAATCTTTATTCAAAATCATAAATCTCTACATGTGATGCATAATTACAATAATACAATTACAATTTACAATTTTGAATATAAATCTGCTTTGTAAGTCTAAAGCCTTGTGTTACGCCACAAAATGTAATAACACACAAAATGTAATAACAACGCAAATTAATGTAATAGCTTTTTCCGCAAAATGTCATATTAACGCAAAATGTAATAACTTTTGCCACAAAATGTAATAACTGCTCTAACGCAAAATGTAATAACTTTTGACGCAAAACGTAATAACTCTGTTTAACGCAAAATGTAATAACTTTTGACGCAAAATGTAATAACATCAGAAAAGTAAACAAAATGTTTTAGGAATGAGGAAAAATAAAAGGAACGACGATATATAGGTTGGGCGACAAGTATAGAAAGCAAAATGACAGAATGGCATCAAACAGACTGCACATGTCACAAAACCCATGCACCTTCTCATCAAGTAGAATCAACAGACAAAAGATAGGTGCATTATTTTCCAACGGATACTGGCAAATATTACACAAGAGCGCGCTCGTGGCCAATAAAATCATTCTCTGAGGACTTATTCACTACACAAAATAATAATATTAGTAGACGCGAACAGACCGGATAATAATTTTATTTGTTTATTTATTTGTTTGTTTAATTTGTTTGTCTGTCCACCCGTCCATCCAGTCAAAACGTGCAAGTGCTTACAATTTCAAAAACATAGTAGTAAATAAACGAATTTACATTTTTATATTTCAAAACAAGATGTTACTGTTTTAATAACAAGTTTTGAATGTTATATAGGGCGTGGTGAATCCGGCAAAATAGTGTCGTTGATGGAGCACCCAAAAAGAAGTCAGTAACTTTCTCCAAAAATCATCTAAGTAGGCTTTACCACGCACCTCATCCCATGCCATCCATTCACATGCATCCAATCCAATCTCATCCCATGCCATCCATTCACATCCAATCCAATCTCATCCCATGCCATCCATTCACATCCAATCCAATCTCATCCCATCCCATCCATTATTCTATTCTAGTCCGTCTTTGTCTATTAAGTAAACATTGATTTCCAGCAGCAAGTTTCTGAAGTTATTACATTTTGCGTCAAAATTTATTACATTTTGCGTTAAACAGAGTTATTACGTTTTGCGTCAAAAGTTATTACATTTTGCCTTAGAGCAGTTATTACATCAGTTGTGGCAAAAGTTATTACATTTTGCGTTGTTATTACATTTTGTGTGAGTTATTACATTTTGTGGCGTAACAGCCTTGTCTAAAGAAAAACATCAAAATATTACATTAATAAATATAGTTCTACACCTCCATTTGTAAGTACTATTGTAAATGAACTGTAACAATTTGAATTAATTAATATTCATATAATGTTATGATAGAAAAACACCTAAGAAAATGATATTGAGATAATATTACAAAAAACAGCGTTGACAATTTACGCATTTCTAGTGCCTTTGATTGCGTTAGGAATAACATGTCACCCTATCTATATACATGTATACAAGTGACAGAGGCAATTGAACACGTATTTGATTCAAATGGTTAATTGTACTATTTGAAAAATTCATCTGCACTTTTTAATGTAAAATATTATTTTTATCTTTGTATTTTGTTGGTACACACTGCGCTTTTCACTATTAAAATTGTCCTTGGAATGTCTCAAATTACTTTTTTAAAACTCATGTCCATTCATCTAGCTGTATAATGTTAGTTTGAAAATGATATGAAAGGTGATCGCCCACAGTTTTATTTGCATATATTCGCGCGTACAAATGTTTACAAGTATCACTAACAACGCCCCCTTCCCTCCTGCGAAAAAAAAAACTTTTAATAGACCAGATTCAAGTTCTTCATTGCCCAGGCTAAGCCTCAATTGTGCATGGGTAAATCAACAAAAGAGTCAAGAGTCATTTGTATTTCAATGCCTTTAAACAGTTTCTAGATTTGTAAATATAATTAATATTTTATGAATGTACTTGATTATCTATTATATATATTTTGATCCTTTTTTAAAGAATTGTTAATGTTTTTTATATTAGACTGAATGCATGCATGGATGGACTGAATGCATGGATGGACTGAATGAATAAATGGATGTTGAATAACTATCAAAACTGATCTCATAAGCTACTTGTAATTTGATTTTTTTAAATTATATTTAATTAATTTTAATTAATCATTTTATCTTACTATTCTGATTAGTGTTCCGGGGATGTTCCGGGGGTGTTCCGGGTGTGTTCCGGGGTGTTCCGGGAACGTTCCCGGTTTTACAGACAACCATATATCATCACATGAAACGTAAACTTTTGTCTGTTATGCTGTTAGCTGGCAAATCTCCTCCGACGTAAAGAGTCGGCTAGTCTTAATCATAAGATACACTGTTATACTGGCCGTTATACTGTAAGATTTTGTGTAGCACACAACTTATACTTATGATGCATGTTATTTTTGCAATTGTGCTTTATAAACTTCATAAATAAAGCTGTCATGCAATTTACCTGCTCTCGCAAGGAGAAGGCACGAGCTTCCGTGTCCAAGTGTCCAAGTCCAGCTGATCTGAGCTGTTCGATGTTTTTGAATGACCTTTTATATTTTTTTCACTATTCTCTAAAGCAACACATTGTGTAGCCGAAGGATTAAACTTGCTTGAACCGCAGAAACCATAAACCAAAGATTAGAATCCACTCACCGCCTTGTGATTGCAAAAGCAAAGAATACGTAGTGATTGTGGAATTTGTCAGCTCATTATTGCATACCACTGACTTTTTCAAATTTCACTGATCTGTGTGTATTTTGTTTTTGATAAGTCGCAGTACTTTTCATCCTCGGAAACCCAGGCGGTATACTCTGTCGCTCTAAAATGACCTCCTTGAATGCGAACTCACTTGAACATCTCTGGAAAGTGGTCTCGCATATTTGCGGAAAAATACAGAAAAAAACCTGCGCATGATAGCAAGGAGGCTTGGGCTCTATCGAGCCACTAGGCACAAAAATTATTATGATACCGAACGGATGTACACAGGCTACAATGGTAAGTAATCGACGATAAAGTATGTCTTTTGACGTTTTATTCATTTATCTATTAATTTCAATGCATTGCAGAGAATGATGGATAAAGTATTAGAAAATTACAAATGCTGATCTAGACCAGGTCTAGAGCAACGAGCGTTTCTGTAACGCAATAACTTCAGCAGTACTCGAAACATTTTATGATATTGAACATGGCTAAATACAGCAAAATATAAAAAACGCATTATTGAAATATTATTATTCTGCAAAGCAAATAGATTGTATTAGTTTAAACTGACTTTTACAGGCAGCCTTGTCGAACGATATCAAAACAATCATATTTGCGAAATAACAAACTAATCCCCAATAACTAGTCATAACATCTCTGTAAAAGACACAGAGTACATGGAATTACTATTTCAAAAAAAAAAATAGCATTTTAAACGCATTAAGTGAAATTTTCCATCGTTCTGGAGTAGAGTTTGTGTATTGCGTGACGGCAACAATGTGACTGATTATGCGTCCGAGAGAGAAACTTTGGAGAGCGCTGAAAAAAACGATTTTATCTAACAACAGCTAAATAAAGAAAAGGATGTAATAAAACATATCATTAAAATGTTCTGCAACAAAGGTGTCTTTCTTTTTTTTTTATATCATGAAAGCAGACAGATTGGATTAGGTGTAATCGACCGTTTTTTGCTACAAGGGCAGCCAATAGTCGAACGATAACAAAACAAACATTGCGAATTAGCAACTAATCACCAAATAAATGGTCATAATAACTAAAAAATAGTTCGATTAAATATGAAAGAAGCTACAGATTGTCGAGAATTACTATTATAGGGTATTTCATCATTTTGAATGAATTGAGTGAAATTTTCCATCGTTCCGGAGTAGACTTTGTGTATTGCGTGACGGCAACAAAGTGACTGATAATGCGCCCGAGAGGGAAACTTTGGAGAGCGCTGAAAAATCGTAGTTTTAGTGGCCCAAAAATTTTATTACATTTTTGTAAACTAGAAATGGTCACTATTATAGAGAATGTTCTATTATTTCACTTTGGCATGTAGCAATTTGTTTTTCGACCTTCCGAAAATAGTGAATTTTAGTATCTTCAAAATTGAGTGAAATTATGAAAAAACTCAAAAATCTGTCAAAAATTGAGTTTTAAACGAAAAGTAATGCAAATACACAGAAACTAAGCTCAAACATGTGTTATTTTGAACAAATGCTCAAATTGTTGTTAGACATCGTATTTATTATTTTATTAATTTTTCATTCAATACCGGTTCTAGACAGTAGTTGAGACCTTAGGAAGCCATTGTACTAAAAATGCTCGGATTCACCAAAACATTAACTCCAGCCAATCTATTAATATTTTTTTCATCAATAACTCATGGAAAGCTATCTTGAGGAATATTTTGGGATTTTTCGAAAAAATCATTTTGCGCACCCCTGGTCGACATTTACTGATCCGCTCTCTTAAAGTGCACACTGTTTTTCAGAGTATTGGGCTTCCTGTGTGTACTATGAAAATTACCAACGGCTATTCCACAGGTAGCGCAGTGCGAAAAAAAACAAAACATTGGACTTCCTTTGGCCTCCATATCTCCCATGTAGCCCAGTGCTTGTTATTATAACAGTGGCTGGTTTAAAGTCTAGCTGATTCCTGATTACTCATAGGTCTATACGAGTTTTGATCTTGAGACTGAGATACCTTGCGCATTGTAAGAAATCGATTAACGATTGTTCTCATCACACGGTTTCTCTGGAAATAAGATTAGGAAATGATATGTTAAAATATGAATTTCTCAAACCTACTCAAGAGAACGCTCAGTAGTGCATTCCTAAAAAAAAAAAAGACTTGGAACGTTCAGTACTTTTTAACAATTTTATGCCCCTCTCAGTTAGACAAATTGCAGTTCCACCTCCCCTCACCACTTTATATCAGTGTTGTTCTTCATTCACACAGTAGCTGGGCAAGAGCAAATGAGCTAAGAGAATCTATTCCCCATATTGGGCTTTACACACATCTCAAGTCTATTTTTTGCCACAGAGTCATTTTAAGTTAATAGAAAGAATGGTTAGGAAGCCTATTGTTTTATGTCTTTGTTCGTTTTTGAGGTTGAACCGGTCTTGACCCTGCACAGGTTTTTATTTGTTCTCATTCCAAATTGTGAAATCAGTAGACATAAACTTTGTCTATAATATATTATGGTCAGGATTATTCAATTTGTTTGTATCAATTATTAGGCATTTGGAACGAGCAGAACGATTTTGGTCTGTTCACGCTTATCAAACAAGGCTGAAACAATAGTGAAACAAAAGTTTGTGCACGTTCATGCTTGAAAAAAGTGTACAATAACCTATAAAAAAGAGATTCCAGACCATTTCACTCTATTTTAATAGTTAAAACTATGGTCAGAATGACAAGAGAGGAAATAGACGAATTTTATGCTGGCGTCGAAGATAAAAACGATGAGCTCTTCAAATTTGTAAAAGAATAAATTGACATTGTAGGATATACTAACAGTCGTCTTGGAAACAGTATAAAAACAGCCTGGTGTCTAAAAATTGCACTAGCGGGGTTCATGATAGGGTCCGGGAATAGGTTTTCTTAGCTCGTTGAAACAAGCGGTAGGGATTTGACATATATACTAGCATTTTGTTGTGTTAAATGATCACCAAAAATTCGTGCAAATATTTCACTGTTAACTGTAATTGGTTTTGTCCAGGATTGGAGTTGCCTATGTTCGTCTTGTGTGACAAAACTAGATGTATGCCTAATTAACTTACACTTTGTTGAAATGTAAAGCTGTCCCTTGACTTTGGTCGTGATATGCACTTCTTACACTTCAAATTAAAAAGAAAGCAAGTTAAGAATATTTGCCTTAGTGATATGATGTAACTGGGATGTACCGGGGATGCTCGTCGTACCTTTTAGGAATCAAAATCAGAGATCTAGTGCCTTTTAGAGTTTCTCAAAGGTTTCAGAATTTAAGTTGGTACCTTTTATTGAGGGTGGTTTATCCTCCATCATGGATTTTCAAAAACAAGGTTTTGAATTTAAAACCCTCATATCCAATTGTTTGATTAACTTGACACTTTTGGTTATTGAGTTAATACATTTAGGGGCAAAAACCATGCTTTCTGGATAGACCTTTAGTACCTTTTAGGGATCATTTTCACAAAATCCTATTCCGATCGGAGGCTGCATCCGGCATGTTATAACAGTCAAGATATGATAGTTTTGTATGCAAATAAATGGGTCTCTTGCATGTGACGTCAAAGCAGCCCCATATGAAGGACAAAGCAAATCCATTGTTTTGTTCTCCAGGTTGAGCTGCATTCCAACGAACTGCAAGGAGTCTATAATTTGTTTTTTGTGAAGCAGTGACAAATTCACCGTTGGTTCACTAGCTCATTCGAAAAGGTATTTTGTGTCTTAAAGTGACATTTTTCCTTCTGAATCCTTTTAGGGTGCTCTCGTGCTTCTAAAACTGGATATGTGCGCGCTAATAAAGGACCATTGCTGTCAAAGCGTAGCTGCCTGGAAAACAGAGAAAATGTAAATGTAGTGAATACTCAAGAATATATTACACACTATCAAGGCTTAGCTTCAGCGATAACAAAATTGCTTTACCACAGGCTATATTAAATTATAAAAAAAGGATCTCAGAAGAAGGCTCAGCCTAACCAAATACAAACTGGGGGAGAGGAGGGGGGAGGGTAAAGTTAAATATGAAGAACTTGGCGGCTTTTAAACTACAGGCCGTTTGAATTTTCAATGCGATCATCAAGTTGTCAAGGCTCATAACTGAGATGCAAAGTGTTTAGGTTAGACTCACCCCAGTAAAGAAGCAGTTGTAGATGTACTTCAGTGGTATTAAATTAAACGGAGCTGGAGCTATACTTCCTTGTCGTACGTACTGCATTAGAATCTGGGTGCGCACTACTTTGAACCTAGTATCACTGTTACCCTAGCAATACAATTGATGGTATTGGTATGGTATGATATAGTACGGTACGGAATGGTGTGGTATGATATGATATGATACGGTATGGTATGGTATGGCGCGTTATGGTATGGTATGGTATGGTATTGGTATTGGTATTGGTATGGTATGATATGGTAAGGTATGGTACGTTATGGTGCGGTATGGTATGATACGGTATGGTATGGTATGGTATGGTATGGTGCGGTATGGTATGGTGCGGTATGGTATGGTATGGTGCGGTATTGTATGGTGTGGTATGGTATGGTATGGTATGGTGCGGTATGGTATGTTATACGGTACAGTATGGTATGGTACGGTGTGGTGTGGTACGGTACGGTATGCTATGGTATGTTATACGGTACAGTATGGTATGGTACAGTATGCTATGGTATGTTATACGGTATAATATGGTATGGTGCGGTATTGTATGGTGTGGTACGGTACGGTATGATATGGTATGGTGTTATACGTATACCTACCCCTATTTTATTGAAAGTGATTGTCAACATTGCAATCAGGAGATTCAATGCAACTATGATAGCTACCACGTGATATAATGCGAACATTAGTTCTCCAGTTATGTTGATAATCTTGAAATGATCATATCGAACATCTGTTTTGAACAGATCAAGCTCTGTCAAACCAAACAAAGACCAGAACAAATGACGGAAACTGCCATCAAGTCTAAAAACAAGAAAACGTAAGTTTTAAGAAATTTAAGAATTTCCCTCGTGGTTGTCACAGTATTTTGTCTCCTGACAAACGAGCCGCTACTTATACTGCTCTCTTTCAAACCTGAGCAACAAACGAACGAACAAGCAAACGAACGAATCAGCAAACAATCAAACGAGCAAACAAACAAGCAAGCAAACAAACAAGCAAACAAACAAGCACACCAAAGAACGAACGAGCGAACCAATAAGCAAGCAAAAGTGCAAGTAAGCAAGCAAGCAAACAAGCACACGAAAGAACGAACGAGCGAACCAATAAGCAAGCAAACGTGCAAGTAAGCAAGCAAGCAAACAAACCAAGCAAGCAAGCAAGCATGTAAGTAAGCAAACAAGCAAACACAGCACAGTGGCATACCTATCGAACGGATGGGGAACACTGGTGGTGTTACTAGCTAGTGCAGCAATTCTAGCGGTACCCACGTACCAAGAGTACAATTCTCTTAAACCAACAGCAAATGCCAGGTAAGCCAGTGCAAAGATGAATATAAACTTGATCACATCACTCGCCATATTCATCAGTGACATGTGTAATGGTCCCAGCAAGTAACTGACCTTCAAGAGAAAAAGCAAACCTGAATGAAGTTATCTTCTGGATCAAACGTATCCATACTATAGAATTGCTTTAGAATTTATTCGCTGGATAGGCATTTATCTGGTGGATAGCACTATTAAGGCTTTGTACAACGGGCCCCTGCTCGATATTGTGCGCGGTATTGTCTTGTCATACACATTTTAAAGTACAGGAATATGTTATGCAAGCATCAAGCGCATCCACATTTTCTACATTTACAAGATATTTCATAACAATATAAGCAGGCAGTCTAAGTTAATCTAATTTTTTTAGTCTACTCTTACTTGAAAGTTGTGTGAAATCTGAAAGAACGTTAGCAATACTCCTAAAGCGTAGAAACTGTTCGCAGTCAACCTACAAAAAATAAAACTAAATAAATATCAGACCATTCAAACAACTCTTTCTCAAGACTATCCTCACACAGACGATCAAACTATCTCGATCACACTTTTGGGTTCAGACAATTCACTTTTAAAACACAATATATTTGCTGCACAATTTAAAGTTATAACACATATCAAACCTGAGAGTTTGTCTGACAATATCATCCTGGAAATTATTTAGATCTGTGGCATTAATTCGTACTGTGCCTTTTGACTCAGCAAGAAGAGCAAAGTCAGACACCCACAGAACTCCAGTTATAAAGAAACAAACAACCACAGAGGCTGCGACCACTCTCCACCATTGTGATATATAGCGATCTCGTCCTTGACGTACGAACTGTTTGACTTCTTCGAGCATCAAGCCAGCCACCCAAATACCAATCACCACCTCTGATTAAATATATACAAGATGTAGTCTTAGTCAAGATGTAGTCCTTATTTGTATATAATTTATGATACTACGCACGTTTCAAGGGCAAAGACGCACACAGGCTTCACAACAGTTAGTTTTGAACCTCTCCCTCGAGGACTCTACAGCAACTACGACGACTACGACCAAAATCTAGTCGTCACGAAACTCACGCCATTGCACGCGTTGGTCTAGAAGAAGGTTTGAAAAGACGAAATCAAAACAAAGTTATGAAAGCTGTGATACAACGATCTTGGTTGGAACACCTCGCGTACCTACGACAGAAATGTCTGTAACATCACTCTTGGGGATTTTGTCTTGGAAAGCGGCAACAATCATTAGCACAATAAGCCAAACCCAAGATCCCACATGGCTTAGGTATTTTATGATTGGTATCTCCAGAAATCGTGTCAAGTAGTTTCCAGGAACGATCTGGTAAAGTGTCATTATGATTGGCATAACAATCCAGTACAGGAAGACCAGAATGCAACTCAGCACTCGATTGCTTTCCTCGAATCCATGAACACCACTGTAGAAGACGGAATTCACCATCACCTGACTACAGCGATGTGCAATGAACTAAAAATATCACATAGAAAAGGCTGCAATAACCAAATTTTTCAAGGGAGGAAGGGGACGTTTCTATTTATTTTAATACGCTAACTTACCGCTAAGGGACGGACCATTAGATATTTGAGGGGGGGGGGGGGGGGGGGGGGTTTGGGCAATTTTTTTTGCAGGATATTTTTTCCCATGTGATGGTTGTGCAGGATATTTTCTTCCTCCCTGCACGATATTTTTTATTGGCACATCTGCCGTGCACGATTTTTTTCTCTGTTTAAGGCTTTGCTCTATATTTTTGGGTATTTGCACAACCCCACAACCCCCCCCTCAAATATCTAATGGTCCATCCCTAAACAAGTTTTAAGCAGTTTTGTTTCTGTGACTGTGTGCTTTCACATGCGTCCCCATAATACCTTCTGATTTTGGAATATTTAGTGGCTCAGCAAAGGAAACCAAGTGCTCGAGTCTGTGAACATGCTGTTCGAGTGGGGTATTTTCAGCTTGCGTCCTACATCAGGCGATGACTGTGCGCGCCAACCACAGCAAACGTAGACGATTTCATTTTCTCTTTTGAGATCTTTTACTGCTTTTGATCTTTTTTTAAATCTAGTATATGGTTTTGTAATTTATATACACAAATGAAATAAAAAACGCATGTATCATTAGACCTTTTGTTTATAGTTGTGCCTACCTTTTTATTTTTATGTTTTAAAGCAAAGTTCAGGATGCTGAGTTTATCGAGTGATTCGTAGGCTGTTGCTTCTCTTTTAGTGCTAGACTCTACGAATATTCACATAAAACAAAATCAACAAACACAAAATAACTAAAAATACAAACATAAAGAAGACGTCATCCTAACTACTCGGGTCCCGATGAATCAAGCCTTGATAAAGTCATCCACTGGGTAAAGTTATCCACTCCATAGCATTTCTTTAGAATTTATCCGCTGGATAGGGAGTTATCTGGTGGATAGGGATTTATCTGGTGGATAGCACTATTCAGGCTTCGTGCAACCGGCGCCATGAGCTCACTCTGATTCCCGGTCCCAGGAACTCGTCACATATTTTGTGGTCAGTTTTGTTTGTATGAATACAAGTCATAAATGTGTAAAGATTATCGGGTTTTTTTAATTTGCTATTCAATATGTAAAGTATTGAGTTTGTGAAGTCTTATAGATATTGTGAAAAATTATTTCAGACTTAGAAGCATTTTTTTTTCTGAAAAGGAAATTAAAACATCTCACTAAACCTAATGGTTTGATACCACTTCCCTTTCCCGATCCCAAAATACAAAATAGAATAATTGAGAAATTGCAATGAAACAAAGAAATTACTGACCTGATTCCGGCAAATTCATGATGATAGTAATTTCATACAAGTTACGGCACTGATCCAAAAGAGCTACCGCAAAATCTTCGCACTTCTCTGCAAGAACTTTATAATCTTCGTGAAACTCGTACTCATCTTTTCCATGCTTCAAAATGTCTTTCTTCAACGTCAAGGCCTTGTACAAGGGATCGTTATCAGTCGATAGGGAACCACCTGTTTCGAGGAAAAACTGTGCACATATGTACTCAGGGCTTACCAGCGCTTTGTACGTGTTGAGGTTTAAAAGGTAGGAGCCAAGAAGCTCTTTGCCATCCTGGCGATATCTGTGCGTCCGCTGTGGAGGATCGATCTCATAGCCTTCTCTCAGAAGAAATTGTACAATCTCGTAGTTGTGATTCTGTGCAGCTAGGACTAGTGGAGGAAGCAGGGAGTCATCTCTGTCATATATCAGTTCTTCTTCTCCAGTGCTTGACGAACTACTCGAAGAAATGCGAATAAAAGACTGTTTGTGTTTCTGCTCTTTGTGATACTGCGCAAGAACCGAGACACAGTCTACGGAATTGTTGCTGATTGCATCGAGAAGTGCGTTACCAACGATGGCCCCGTTATCCATTAAGCACTTCAAAATAGCGATATGCTCTTCCTTAACTGCAATCTGTAATGCTGTGAGTCCATAGCTGTCTACTCTGTTGATGTCCACTAAATTTCTCTCGATGTATTTTCGAGACGCTTCTAAGTTTCCTTTTCGCACTGCTTCAAAAAAAGCTCTGGCATCTTCGTCATTTTTTTCTGTAGACGGCTGTTTCATAGAGTTCAACTCTACCGGCGTGGACGGATCTGGCTCTCCCGAGTCGTCCATTACAAGAAACCAAGAAGCACTGAGAAATGTGTCGTCTCTAGTGTACAGCGTAATGGTATTTGTTTTTGTAATTTACTTTCATCCGCTTGATCGACTCTTGCTCAATGAAGTGGAGTGATTTGGAACTGCTCATTACTTTGAAAGATCTCGAATAATTCCTTGGATCAATATCTTTTAAGTTTGAGAGCTGTCAAAGAGAAATGAATAGTTGTTGAAGAGTATCGATATTTATATTTGTAATGCTGATTATCTGATTAAATGATTGTAAAAAAAGTTAGCAAAGAAAAATATTTGACATGTGTGGATGGATTCATTTATTGACGAATGCATGAAGTCGATTAAGTGCCTGATTCAGTGATTTTTATTACTCAATTCATTATGCAATTTCTTTACTCAATAAGATATACGATACAAGCACTGACTGGAAAGAAATGATTTTATAATATATGACATACAACATTACAAAACTCAAATCTTATTAAACTGCATTTCATTTAGCAACTTTTGGTGCGCATTTCACTAGCCTCTATGGGCTTACAATACTAGGATTAAAAGCTATTGTTACAATATATTAAAACTAAAATACAATGTACAATATTTCAGGTATATTAAGGTATATTATGAATTATAAAATTCATGAATAATTAATGAACCCAGAACAATAAAAAATCACTATCGTGACAACATCTGAAATCGTCCTGATTTGCATAAGGTTTAGCTTGAAATATCTCGGCCAAATTAAAACTAATTTCAAAAATATTAATCTAAAATACAAGCATTAACCTAGACATTTCATAAGTCCGATCGGCCGCTCGTATTGCATATATTACATATAGATAATAATAAAGAAAAGAATTTAAGTATATGAATAAATTATCGAAATTCTAACATGCTTCCTTAGAAAGGTATGGTTACAACCCCTCTTGAAATGCGAGATGGTATTAGCATCTCTAATTTCCTCTGGAATTGTATTCCAAAGTTTTGGTCCAGCTATGGAAAATTCGATATCATCTTATGTTGAAGTTGAACGTTTGGGAACTCAGTGTTAATAGACCCTTCGATGGAAGAAGACTTTAAGGTACCTTTAGGTTTATAAGGAACTTCGATATTGTCTAAGTAGGAAGGTGCACAACACTGAACCTGTTATTGGTTGGGATATTGTATTTCAGCAAAGTTGGTATTTGGTTTCCGCAATCTATCTTACGGCCCTGTGGATACGAGTGGAGTATTTTTCTTAGATTTGTTTTTAAAGGAGACGACCCAAGTCGACAAAAAAAAAAGAAAAAAAAATCATTTTGATCACTGTAAAAGATCATATTTTACAAATAAACTGAAATGTCAAGTACTACCAAGATCATTGAATTGTTGTTGTTTTTTGTTCTTCTTCTTATCCCTTTGCTAACGTCTCTCTAAATACTAACAGTTGTTCTTATATCTGGCTGTTCTACAGCTTCATGTAATTCTGATGACGAGATTTCATTCCGTTCAGCTTTTTCTTGAAAGTATCGCTGAATCAGCAGCCTCATTACTCTGTTTCTCTGAAATAAAAATAAAATGAATAAGAACAAACTTATGAAGACAAGAATAATCTTTGTCACCTATACTAGCTAGCAAAAAAGGGAAATGGCATGTAGCAACGGAATACCGAAGAACCAGCCAGCTGATCAAACCAATAGTCTCGGTAGACGGACCCTCGAAAAGCAGACACCAAAATAAAAATAGGTGCATGTGACCAGAGCTTGTAGACTACCAATCAATGGACATGATACTCACCCTGTCTTCATTGTACTTTATAACACTTTCGTTAAAGTTTGGCATAGCACATGTGGTGCACTGAAAAATGAAGTCGCACATTTTGAAATTAGTGTATTGGATATGTACTTCATTTTTCAATCATTAATTTATCCATTAGTTCGTTCACGTTCAATATTCGTTTATTCAAATATTCATTAAGTTATTTATTCCTCCCTCCCTTCAATTATTTATTCACATATCCATTTATCCATCAATCAATCCATCATACGTCCGTCTGTCCATTTATTTACTCATTCATTCATTCAGTCATTTATTCGTCCATTTATTCATTCGTTCACTCACTCACTCATTCATTCATATATTCATTCATTCATTCATTCATTCATATATTCGTTCATTCACTCACTCACTCACTCATTCATTCATTCATTCATTCATAGATTCATTCATTCATTCATTCACTCACTCACTCATTCATTCATTCATTCATATATTCATTCATTCATTCATATATTCACTCATTCATTCATTCACTCATTCATTCATTCATTCATTCATTCATTCATTCATTCATCCATCCATCCATTTATTCATCCATTTATTCAATCAATATCTCTTCTCTGTTCATCAACTTTGCCAGTGACTCCCAATATCCTCATCCATCCAGTGATTCTAAAGATTCATTCAATCAAACAAATTTGTTCACTAGAAATGCAACGTCTCTTTGTCTGACACGATCTGTGCATAAAAATAGATCACTACTTCAACTTACCAGGCTATAGATATATCTACCAGTGGCTTTGAACGGCAGTAGGTTAAACGGTGATGATACAACACTCCCTCTGTTCACATACTGCATCAAAATTTGAGTACGAGCGACTTTAAATGATTCGTCTTGGTGTTCCTAAAATAAATATACATAACATATATTTCCCATTGAACAAATATGACAACTATGAATTTCAACATAATTATTTTTGTTTGGAACATTTTGGAAAAAGATTTTATTGAGATTTTATTGAGATGCCATTTTACAAGCACTCAAATATCTATGGACAGCTAGAGAGCGAAGTCGCTGTATTTTGTCCCTAAGGATTCAGAAAACCTTTTAACTTGCTATGAAAATGTCCATATAATCGGGCTCTGAGACACACAATATTTGTTACTTACACTGATTTTCTGAAACGTGTTGGTAAGCATGGCGATAAGTACATTCAAAGCAACCAATATCGCTGACACGTTATAGGCAGCAAACATAAGATTACCAGTCACTTTAGTTATCTCAAATCCATCAGCAGTATCAAACAACTTAGGGTCCGTTAGACCAAACAAAGCCCAGAAAAGATGTCTGAAGGTTCCTTCCGCCCTACAGGATAAAGATGACTTCAGATGTTTGAAATTTCAGACTACAGCGCCAAATTAAACAACCATATGCAGTTGAAATATGTCAGGTATGTTTTCTTGCCCAAACAGAATTAGTTTGTGGTTAGTGATTCAGGATGAAGCATTCTGTAAAAATTATTTTACCCTTCAAACTGATGAGCTATTGCAGGCCGTGTCCTGTTTGCAGCTGGGTTCGACATCCTGTCCAGGTCGATTGTTCTCGCATACTGGGAATACAGTTTACGTATTCCAATACAAAAGGCAAAGTAGTTAACACAGAAAAGAACGAAGAACTTCAGAACATCTATAACCATATGCATGAGAGATAGATGAAGAGGCCCAAACACATAGCTAACCTGAATGACAAATAAGACGATATTACGCGTTAACATTACCGGTGGTCACACAAAAGGTCTAGGGCCAGGTGGACGTAGCCTAGATAAAATTATCCACTGGATAAATGGTATCCGCTCCATATGATTTTTTTCTTTCATTTCTTTTTTCTTTTTTTTTTTTCCTTTTTTTTTTTTTGGAATTTGTCTACGTACTGTTTGGGGATTTATGCAATGGATAGCGCTGTCCAGGCTTCACATAACCGACCCCAGAATAATAATATTAACAGGATAAACCAATACCCTGATATACACCTGATGGGTGGGATGGATCCATGGCCTATAGTGGTGAGAGCACTTTTGTGACCCAGGTTCGATTCCGGATTGGGGTTGCATGTGAATTGAGTTTGTTTAATGTGTTGTTCTCTGTCGTGCCACGAGAGTTTTTCCACGTGCCCTGCGATTTTCCTCCTTCGCAAATAATCAACACTGTGAGACGAGTGTAGAGAAATTGTAAATAGTAATGTAGTAAGAAGTGAGTGTGGACAGAAGGATACATTAATATGGGACCTGATGTCCTGTTTGTAGCTCCTGGGCTTCTCTCAAAAAAAAAAAATTAAATTATGGTGCTCCGCTATTAAGCAATTTAAAATATATTTGATATTTATGTATCCCCCATCCACACTTACTTCTTACTACATTCCTGTTTGATGATGATGATGATGATAAACGTTATTACCGTGTCAATATTATTAAGCTAATTATAAGCTAACAGTTTTCATTATTTGTAAAGGAGGACACTGCTTACCTGAAAGTTGTGTGACACTTGAAAGAATGTCAGCACTAGTGCGATAGCGTAGAAACTGTGTGATAAGAGTAGCAGTGTACGTGGTGTGACGTGGGCTTGCTCTAACAGTAGACTAAATGAGATTGAGAAACTGTCCTGTTTCTTAACAAGAGTGATGTAGCCAGCAAGCCACAGGATACCCGTTAATATAAAGAGCAATACAACTACTATCGTCACTAGATGCCACCATTGTGATATGTACCGTTCTTTGCCTTGGCGCTTGGCTTGCTTGGCTTCTTCCACGAAGATACCAATCACATAAAGTCCTACCAGGACATCTGCAAAAATAAAAAAACGTGAATTAATCCAGAAACCTTGGTACAAATTTATCAGATCAGCAATAAATCCGTGAGTAACCATAATTAATAATAATTAGATAAAATAAAATTCCATATATATAGTGGTTCTTCGTCTGCAGACTTTCATACTTACTATCTCTACATTGTTATTCAAATCACACAACGCTGTATTACTGAGCCAAGATCGAAAACCGGAGAGACCGGAGCCCTCGTGGCATGAGAAAGAAACGCCACTTTATAAGCAAACTAAGTTCCCATATCACTCCGACTGATCCGTGATGGGAACCCAGGGAACGGCTGGCACTCTCAGCACTCGGTCACCCATGCCATCACTCATACCCTCACATTTATACTTTTTCAAACTTAAAAGCTTCATACTCCATGTCCCAATGTTACGGAACAGAACGGAACAGGAATATCAAAGACAATTGCTACACAACTGGGCCAGGTTGCTTCTGTCTGTACCGCCATATAAAACTGCAAAACTTTGGATATGTCTTGGCCTCGTGGATTAAACTTTAGTATCCAATGGATACTTTTATAATTAAAGGCATCTAATATGAAGTGAATGAACTCGCAAATACCACTACCACAGATGATAACTTTAATTCGACTACATAGACTAAAACAAAATAAGGTACATGGCTGTTGCGCTTCAAAACAAGACTTGGGGGTGGTGACAGGGGTGACTTGGTGCCCCCTTTCTCACCAGTAAAATCTTTTTTTTTTTTTTTTTGATAAAATTTGTTTTCAGCATAGTTAATATTTTCAAATTTGACGATTTCAGTCACCCTCTCCCCCTTTCAAAATTCGTGGATCCGCCGCTGACAATGTTTTGGTCCCTGTAGTTATATATAGGTAATGTATTTTGACATGTGCAAAAAAAGCTGTCAGCCGATATTGAAGAAAGGGAAGATAAAGGGAATACAAAAATAAATGTTAATTTAAATGAAAACGTATGCTACAAGACGTCTTACCGATTGGAGATATCTGTAAAGATCTTGAACCGGACAGCTTATCTTGAAAGGCCGCCAAAATCAACAGACACAAAAACCAAACCATAGAACCAAGATGACTAAGATATTTGACCATTGGTACTTCAAGCCACTTGGTCCAGCAATTGTTAGGTAAACACTGGTACATTAGCATTAACAGTGGCATGACCACCCAGTAGCCAAGCACCAAGAGACCGTTGAGTGCTATGTTATTCTCTTCTATCCCACGAAGACCGTGGTAGATGACTGAGTTTAACATGACTTGGCTGTAACGATGTGCAATGAACTAACAAGGTAAAGGAATAAAAGGTCAGCAACATGAAATGGGTGAGTACATGACAAAGTGGCTTATATTTTCGTATGAGTTCACAAAAAAATAATGGGCAAATTCAATGTCGAGACCCCGAAAAAATATAATTATAAAAGTAAACGATTTTTAAAAGCTCTTTGCAAGTTCGTTTATCTATTTTTATCCATGTTTCTTGTCTACGTATACCTTCATGCATATTTTGTACTTGTTTGATTTCATCAAAATCTTAGAAGCATCAATACTAGTACTGTTTATATCAAGGTGTTTTAAAATATATGCATGTGTAAATGTATTGAAGTGGTTTGCTCACGCTGCATATAATCATTGCGTTATTGACGCCATCAAATTAACCACGCATAAAATGTCAGTACACATCTATTTTTACGACCAAGTGACTCTATATAAACATCACTGTAGTCACAGAAGCGTAAAGGTTACAAGAACAGCTGTAAATATTTTAAGGAATCGTTTATTTGAATATTATTATAAAACGTGTTTTCTTCAGTATACCACACTTTTTGAATTCCACAACACATTATAGCTTTCTGGTGCAAGCAAAATATATATAAATGATATTTAAAAAAAGCAAATTAAATTTCTCCTTTTACTGATGTTGCGTATGTATGCGAACACTCACTATATGAAGAATACGTGCTACTTGCAAGCGGTAGTACATTACAACTTAAAACTCGTACCCTAACGCGATTATTTTGACGAAAATTACCAAACAGGCCTGCATGACATAAAGCTTAAAAACAAGTGGCTTCGTGAAAAAACGTAATCAAACCAAATCATACCTTTTTGTTTCTATACTTTATGGCAAAGTTCAACACACTGAGAGTCTTCTGTCGTGTTGATCCACCAAGAACCTCCACTCCAGATACGTCTCTAATAGCTGGCATGGTCATAAATAGCGAGATTTCTTCTAAGTCACAACACTGGTCCAGCAAGGCAACTGCAAAATCTTCACACTTGTCAGCTAACTTCAAATAATCTTCTCTGAACTCAAACTCGATATCTGCATGATTTAAGATTTCTTTCTTTAGCACAAAAGCTCTGTAGATTGGGTCCATCTTTCTAGAAGTATTATTGGGGTCTTGTAATAAGAACGTCAACGCAATATGCACAGGACTGACAAAAGCTTCGTACTTGTTTAAATTACTGAGGTAACAACCAAGTCGTTCCAGAGCGTGGCAGTTTTCACATTCACAGAACTTATGGTGAGGTTTCTCTATGATGTAGCCCTGTTCCATTAAAAACTTTGTGATTTCGAAGTTCTCCATTTGAGCTGCCAATACCAGAGGTGTCAGAACTTTACTACGAAGATTCAGTGTTGTTCGTGCACTTGTTGCACTAGAATTACTTGTCTGTCGGTCTATCGTATGGATACTAGTTTTTCGTCGCTTCTTGTCGTAACACACAAGAATTTCTACACACTTCAAAGACTCTAATTTGACAGCATCGAGAAGAGCGTTGCCAATCTCAGCTCCCCTTTTAAGCAGCTCGTCTAAGATGGTAGCATTTTGTTCCTGCACGGCAATCTGCAGAGCTGTTCTTCCAGTTCTGTCTATGCAGTCGATGTCGACTAGTTTCTTGTCAAGAAATGTCTTAATTGTGTCGAGTTGGTTTGTTCTTATCGCTTCAATAAAGTTCTCGAACTCTGGTGTGTTGTCTGTCGTTGGCGATGTGACTTCGTTTAGTTCGTTCTCAGCCATGCTGGACGTGGACCTTCTCAATCTATTGAAAAACGACATGGTAGAGTTTTTCCTTCTCGGAAAGTAGCCAGGTCGTCTGGCAATGGAATTGTGGACAGGTGCCTTGGTTCCTTATTTCTGCATGGGAAATATAGAAAGAGTCAAAGCTTGGGTCATGGCATGGTTTACTCTTAAATAGACATTCCGAACTTTTCAGCGGCCTCTGAGTGCACGAAAGAATTTAATTTCACTCAAGCTTAATAAACAACTGCAAAGAATTTTCGAAAAGGTACCTTTATAGTTTTGACTTGTCGAACAATAATTTGACGTCACTCATGTCAGTAGTCCCTTGTATTAAATACGGCACTTCGACCTGGTCTCCGTGGTCGTGTATGTCCCTGGATTCAGCCTGAACTGAGAGTAAGATATAGTTCTAAATACTCATCAATAATTCATAGCAAGATTTATTCAAAAGAGCCCAAAAGCATAACCGAATCTCTTAAAGCTAATAAAGCGGAATCACCGGTATGAATGAAATAACTCTTACATTACCCTTTAGGTAAAATGCTCCCCCAGCTTTCAGATTTTCCTATCCCCTAATTTTACTTGAATCGCAATCCCTCTCTCATAAATGATGACCTCAGCCTTAATGTATAAAAAGCTATTTCTCGAATTTAACAACAATAAATGCAATGTCTTTGTTGATTATCAAGAGGCGACTTTTTGAAGCTATTTTTATCTCAAGAATTATCAATGAGTGATTTTTAAAGCAAATCAATACAAGTGACAAGTTGGGTGACCACTGATACAAATATATCCTAATCTTTAAAACCTAAAGGTCTATTTTAACTTCCCTGATAAAAGTTAAAAAAATTATTGAGTATTTGATGGAGAAATATAAACTAAAAACGTTGCGTTTTAAAGTCGTTTACAAAATTCGAATTCGTATGTATCAAATCCACAGTAAATCTGCGAAAGCATTCTCTCGAATTATGTTAACTAAAAAATATCCTTCAACGTGTTTACTTTTTTTTAAATTATTTTTTCTACTTGAGAAAACACTTCTTATCTGGGTATGAGATAGTACACTTATACGTAAAGAAGGTTTCGAGTTTCAAAAGTTCAGCAAAGATCACGCATATGAAAACCACAGGAAGTTAGAAAACTCATAACCATAAACAAACATGAACAAAATTAGTTGTAAATATAACGGACGTTAGTCCTTCGTCGGAGTAATACCTATTAGTAATACGTATTACTCCGACGAAGGACTAACTGTGTACAACTTATCGTTATATTTACAACTGTTTCTCTAGAAACACCGACGCAGTCCTACCTAGTATTTTTTACTAGTTTTTACCTCACCATGAACAAAATTACCTTGGGCCGGAAGCCTAGATCAAGTTATTCATCATATATATATATATATATATATATTTTTTTTTTTAATTAAAATCTCATTTGATTACTGACATTTGTTATCCATGTTACAAAGCATTGCAAAATGTCTAAACAAATTTCTCTCTCGTTAATTCCCGGATGCAACACATGCTAGTGGGCATCCCGTTCTTCGCCTCTGACATTATGTCTGTATCAGAACTTATTGATAAGGAAAAATAGAACAGTTGTCAACATCTTTTGAAGAGTTCCGAATGAAAATGGACTATTACTGATTAATGTAATTACCAATGATCTTTGTGTGTCCAGGCTTAAGGCAGTTTGACTGAAAGAGGGAACACTAGCTACGTTCAATTGAAATAAATTCAACATTTATTACATAATAAATTCTTCTCAAACTGAACACTCCTACCGTAGCTCAGAACATTATTATCATTATCAGCAGAAGCAACTTTACAATTTATTACTAATATCAACATCAGAATCATCTCAAAATTGTTTCTCTTGGAACAGAAACTTAATAAAGGTCTTTAGTAGAATAACTGGAAAACTTCAAACTACTTTTGCTGAAATTGCTCACAAGATTGCACGTTGACAAGTTGAAAATCGTACAGAAGAAAAAACGGTCCAAGTACTTTTTTTCTAGATTTATTTACACGGTGATGTCAATGGGAAATATGTACACGTCCTTTAACAGAACATCCATCACACTTATCAAGCGTTAAAGTTGACACTAAGGTCTTGATTACAAGGTCCGTATGGTCTCCGAATATTTTTGCCAGTACTCGGAACCGGAGCATCTAAATTGCTCGCTGCAAATGCAGAGATTGGACAATATTTGCTTTCCATTTCCTGGTAATCATTCCTTTCACAAAGTAAGGTTCACAAACAACAGAAACTTTTGTCAACTATATGTACATGGCATTAGCAAAACCTATCTGGAAAACCTTTTCTGGACATTCTGAAGATGTCGTCATATCAGATTTTACCCAAAATATTTTACAACACCACCAGGAATTGAAAACGTGAAAATATATTTCTTGAATCTTGTCCACTTTGCACTTTTACAGAAACGGAAGACAAATGAAAAGCACCATCAATCTGACTGCAACACATGAGCAAATTTTTCCTGAACTTTTTCAAAATGCGATCCTTCCCAGAATACTTTGCCACACGACGCACAACAGTAAAACATGTCAATCTTTCGTTTCCAGACCTCATCGTTTAGAAGTCCCAGCTTCAGTGGTACACCAGTTTCGACAAGTCTGAGCGAATTATAGTCTATGGGTGAGTTACCAGGTAGTCGGACGTCATAGAGAAGGTCAGGATCTTTCATGATTTGGTATGCTAACTTGATTTGATTGAACTTGACTTGGATGTACCTGTCACCATTGCAGATCTATAAGCAAAGAAGATATATCATGGTAATACAATCATTACAATTTCGAGGTTTCGAGGCATGTGTAGAATGTACAATCAAAGAAAATATAACACGTTAATACAATCATTAAAATTCTTAGTTTTCTAGTCATGTCTAGATAGTGCTTTTTACATGACTGTTTATGTACAGTGTGCATAAAAGCGATAAGGTCAAATACAGTCGCTTTATTTGCGTCTAGTAAAACGGCCTTATTGCATTATGACGTCATATATAGCAAATAGAATAGAATAGGATAGAATGGAATAAATAAAATAAAATAAAATAAAATAAAATAAAATAAAATAAAATAAAATAAAATAAAATAAAATAAAATAAAATAAAATAAAATAAAATAAAATAAAATAAAATAAAATAAAATAAAATAAAATAAAATAAAATGAAATAAAATAAAATAAGTAAATAAATAAAGTCTCACCTGACAACGACTGAATATATCCCGCGAGGTAACTTTTACATTGAAATATCTGAATATCTCTGACACTTGCTCCTTAATGGTGCCAGCAGGAATACACACACACATTCCCTCAGGCACTTGAGAACGAAGCTATTAAAATAGAAAATGATAAGCAAACAAAATTACAGTGCTGCTATAATTCAAACATCACCACATCGCGTTTATAACCCAACCAGGTTCGCGTTTAGAACAAAAGACATACACTTTGTGTCCGTGATCTCAATAAGTTTGCACCGATTTCAAGAATTGCATGTTTAAAATACTACTGATCCCAATTACGTGGTCGCTGATCCCTGATCCCACAAACCATATCACGACTTAGGTTGAATAGATATTTTCAGCTGATATAGAAGAAACTTACAGAGTAATATGGAGTTCCGCTTGTTAAAAGTATTCTCCCCTCTTCCTTAGCTATCTACACAGCAAAGGAAATCCGTATTTGTTAAAAGTACTAAAGACTTAATTTTAATAATGATAATAATCTTGGTGAACATGTTGATATTGTTGATGCTGAAGGGAATAAGGACGGTGAATAATGACAACTGCTGGAATTGGTGTTCATGATGATGGTGATTATTATGATGATGATGACAATGTTGATGATAATGACATTGATGACAACAATAAGGACGGTCAATAAGGGTGCTAAAAAATGACAACCTTTTGGAATTGGTGCTCTTGATGATGGTGATTACATAAAAATATATATATGATGGTAACGATGTCTATGTTGATGACAATGTTGATGAAGATGATGATAATGACAGCGTTGCTGATGATGATGACAATGGTGATGAAGACAATGTTGATGATGATGATGACAATGTTGACGATGACAATGTTGATGATGACGATGATGACAATGTTGGCAATAATGATGATGACATAGATGATGATGACGACAATGTTGATGATGATGACAGTGTTGACGATAATGATTACTGCATTGATGATGACAACATTGATGATAGTGATGACAAAAATGATAATGTCTAGATAGTGCTTTTTACATCACTGTTTATGTACAGTATGCATAAAAGCAATAAGGTCAAATACAGTCGCTTTATTTGCGGCTAGTAAAACGGACCTATTGCATTGCAGTGTTGACGATGATGATTACTGCATTGATGATGACAACATTGATGATAGTGATGACAAAAATGATAATGCCTAGATAGTGCTTTTTACATGATAATGGTGACAAGGGTATTCTTGATGATGATAATGATGACGACCCAGATGTATAAGGAAAAATTAACCTTTGCGGCTTCCTCGTGACTAGTTCCAGTACGAAGAATGTGAACATCGACACCACAGCATCTTAGATTCCTACCCAGGCCTTGAAGCATGGTATCTACCACGATCGAAAGTTGTTGAGGGGAGATTGGGTTCCCAGTATTCACGGGCTTGGACAAAGACTAAAAGTACCAAAAAGGCAGTGAATGAATGAATAAATGAATGAAAGAAAGAATGAATGAATGAATGAATGAATGAATGAATGAATGAATGAATGAATGAATGAATGAATGAATGAATGAATGAATGAATGAATGAATGAATGAATGAATGAATACATGGAGGGATGTACGGAGTCAGTCGTATGCATGGTCATCTAACTATTTGGTGCAACTATCGAAGCACAAGAACTATCTCTTTTGAAGACTGATATTTTTACGTTTTTAATACGTTTTTAATTTTTCAAACCCTTAGTTATTCATATTTTTAAATAATTTGTAAAATTTTGCAAAGAACACCGAGATATATTATCATTATATCATTGTAATTGTGATTGCTATCATCATCATTCGAAATAAAGAGCTTACTACATATCTCGATATGGCTAGTTATTACCTCTCGTAGTGATCCTGGCTTCGGATGCTTAGCACGATTGCCATTCCTCAAACAAAATACAACAACTCAATATTAATCTTAGAATTTCACTGGATGGCATAGGGTTTAAACATTAAATGTGTGCAACAGTTGTCACTATTGAATTATAGTAAATAGCACTAATTAAACACAAGAAAACAATAGAATTAGCATAAAATAGCACTATTTAGTGGTATTTATGCTGCACACTTTTAGTGCGTGCACTCTAGTATTTAATACATAAGTTCGTTTCGTTTTTTCCAGTGTATTGCAAACTGGACATTGCAACGTTTGTCGGGGGTGGCCAAGTAAAATGGAATCGGCAGTAAATCAGAAGAGTGATGGCAAGTAGTCTGCAGATTTGACGTTAAGAACAATACAAATCTCAGCCAAATGGCCTTGTTTTTGGGATATAATAAGTGTAAATATCCAGTACACAATATTCTAACATTTTATGATTATTTCACTTCGCTTTGTGATTTAGGACAGATTTGAGAACAATATTCTGTGAGTTTTCGTTTATCTACCCCCTCCCCCCAACGACCACAATCCTTTGTGTGAAAACAATAGATTGTTTTCAGGCGACGTAATAGTGCAATTTTCGAGGGCTTTCTCCGTTTTTTTAACTGAATTGAATATACAGTAAAGAAAATCTCACACCTTGTTTTCTTCTTCTTATCATTGCCCAGAGCTGAGAGAAACAGAGCAGGCTCCATGTTTACAAAGGTACGCGAATCTTTGACCCACTGTTGAAGTACTGCGTACACTTCTAATAAGCAGTAAGCATCTAAAGCTGATAACACAATGAACAAAGAACATAGATTTTTGTTGGTGAAAAGCTATGATCAGACCTTAACACCATCATCACCATCACAAATGTTATCATCACCTCCACCGCCACTATCACCACCGCAATCATCATCACTATCAAATTCACTATCACCACTACTACCATCATCATCATCGTCATTATATATAGCAATCATAATCATCGCCACCACCAGTACCATCATCATCATCACTACTCGACCATCGCCACCACCGTCATCACCATCACAACCATCATGCACAATAACAATCACCATTACTATCATCATCATCAAAATCGTCATCACTATCATCATCATTATCATCAACATCGTCATCACCATCATCATCATCACTACTCGACCATCACCACCACCGTCATCACCATCACAACCATCATGCACAATAACAATCACCATTACCATCATCATCATCGTCCTCACCATCATCATCACCATTACCATCATCATCATCATCATCAACATCGTCATCACCATCATCATCACGATTATCATCATCATCATCATACATATTCACCTGCATATATAAGTTGTTCTGGCAGTAATGGCCGTCTCTCCCAGTCTGATACTTGGTATGTTTTATCCAAAGGCTGTCCAAGACATAGCATTACCAGCTCACTAAGACCTCTCTCCATGTCAAACCGTCTTAGTTCTCTGCTTTCTCGTAAGGGTTTAATCTTCTTCTTCACTTGTGGGAGATCCAGTATCTACAAAAGGGTTAATATCTAAACTGTTACACCCATGCAACTTCATTGTATCGCAACCCGCCGTTTCAAAACTTTATTCAAATATTGGCGAACCCTCAGCCGGACCATCACCCAGGGTCTTTAAATAATTGAGGAGAATGTTCTTTGATTTATAATTGTAAGGGCTCGCGTCTTCTCGGATAAGGACGATAAACTGGAGGTCCCGTCTCGCCACACTTCACATTAACCAATAACGGGGGTACGTAAAAGAACGACTGAGGACGCAGGTAACGACCATCCTCAGTGATAGGCCTACACTAATACATACTAACTAGTTTAATCAACCTTATGGTTGTAAAACCGGATTACATACTATAAATATTAGAGATTGTAAAGCTCATTGAGACATTAGTGAAATGCGCTAGATAAGCACTACATTAAATTACATCTCAACGCTTCTTTGTTGCAGACATTTAGTGTTTGCAATCGTCTATTTTACCTGTTTACTAAGAGGACATACACCTGAAACTATTTAACGTTAGTAAAGGCTTCTTTCAGTGGTATCTATGTTGCACACATTTAGTGTTTGCAATCGTCTACATTACCTGTTTACTAAGAGGACATACGTCTACAAATCGTTTAACGTTAGTAAGGCCTTCTTTCAGAGGTGCGCAGGATGCCATCATGATTTGAAAATCTCCATCACAACTGTAACCTAAACAAACAAACAAATCAAAACTGACATTAGACAACAGTAGACGACATTACACTGATTTCATAGGTCAGTCCCAGTTCGCTCTCTGTCAGTCCCAGTTCGCTCTCTGTCAAAGATCAAAAACTACGACTTGTGGACTTGGTCTAAATAGACCATTTCTGAAATAGCAAACATGGTGCATTATGGTCTAGCTTCAGCATAAACATATTTTGTTCGTTAATGCGTATATGGTGTTGTTTGTACTGAAGCTAGACCACAATGCATCTTTTTTATCCAACTCAGAAAAGGCCTATTGCCATGATTTCAAAATAAAGGCTATTATTCATTTCTTAAGTCAGTAGTTGCTTTAGCTACATCGGCAGACGTTTCTTCCAGGAGGCCATTTAGAGAGCACTTTTACGTTGGATTGTCACTTTTTTCTTTTTTCATTTGGGTTTTGCAACCAAAAATTTGTTTTTATTTTGGTCTTTTCTGTACCGTCAATCAATTTCATAAGGCAGAGCTTGTCCAAACACGTTTTGTCATTGGTTAATCTAAAATAAACTGCGCCCTTGAAATTGATTGACGGTTCAGAAAAGACCAAAGTTTTAAGAGGGCAGCTCGCGACAAAAGGAGTTTGGCTGTAAAGCTACTTCAGCATCAACAGAGTACACATCGCGCAGAATACAGGGACACATACGGAACTTTTCTATTGTTCTGGCGCCAGAATCAAAACGCCGACAGCGTAGTTAATGAGCCGTTAATGAGCCATCTAGTCACATTTACAAAGAAAAGTGCTTAAAATGGTCAGACCTTGCTATGTAAAACCTGGTTTACACTGATTTCGACAAAAAACTAAGAAAATGAACATGGTGCAAATTAAAGATGAGATATTTATCTATCGTTTGCACCCTGTAAGTTGGGAAAATTTGTTTTCAAACATTTCTCTTTTTCATCTTCAAAAAAGGGCAATTTCAGTGCTAATTTGTATGTAAACCAATATTCACATATATTCAACACAGTTTTTTTTGAGAATACACAAAGAAACAAAAAAATGAACATGGTGCATTCAAAAGATCTGGTTTTGGTGAACATTTTCCACATTTTTTGGTATTATTTTGACGTTTAGAAAGTTTCTCTTTTTTAATCTGAATATTTAAGCTAGCTATTTTCATAACTTGCTACGGTCGATGTTTCTTTGTAGTTACCGTACAGATTATTTAGTTAATTGGCCTTTTGTTTGTTTGGATTAGCACCCAACTTGTGATATTTTCTTTTGTGTTTTGACACAAAGGCGGAATATAGTGACAACACCGCAATCCTGAAGTCGTTCCAAATCTACAAACTGCTGTACGTCAGTTTCGAGTGATCCTTTTTTTCTTCAGCGATTTGCGTAATTAACGTATTGATAGGGAAGATCAAGATTAATCAATCTGAGTTTATAATTACTTCTTTCGGAAAGCTGAAATCGAAAGTTGGTTTGAAGCTGCAAAAGTCAGAAGAAATGAATTTTAAACAACTCATTCGAATTTGAGTTGTCAGCTATAGTTTTTGAGTTTGTGAGAAGGCTATTTAAAAAAGTCACAAACAAACAAACTGCACATTTTAAGGTTTCATTTGATATAAGTTTCATTGAGATTGGAAAAGAAATAAATTTTAAAAACAACTAATTCAAGCTTCAGTTGTCGGCGGCTTCACATTTCGAGTTTGTGAAATTATGAGGGTTTTTTGCAAATTTGGTTTATGAACGCATCTAAAAAAGTCACAAGTAAACAAACTTCAAATTTTAAGTTTCCATTTGATATAGGTTTCATTAAGATTGGAAAAGATATGAACTTTAAACAACTCATTTGAACTCGAGTTGTCGGCTTCATGTTTCGAGTTTGTGAGAAGGTCATTTTGAATGTTATTTTACTTAAATTAAACAAGTCTGGTTTAATAAACGTATCAAAAAAGTCACAAACATAAACAAACTACACAATTTAAAGTTTCATTTGATATAAGTTTAGCCTATCATATGTAAACGCGCCATTTAGCTAGAAAAATTCCGGTAAGAGCGCTCAAACTACTCATATAGCTTTGTGCGCCGTTTGTCATTGAGAATGTTTGATATCAAATTCGAACAAAATGTGCTGAGTGAAAATTATTAGTTTATTATTTCTTTATAGTTGGTGTAGACTTGCGAATTTTTCTTATTGTTGTATCATAAAACATTTTGACACGCACGAAAACAATAAGCGGATAAGACAACAATAGGTGGATTTTGGTATTGAATTCTGAAACCCTGTGTCCGTAATTGCCTGTAGCTTTGTCGGAAGAAATATTCAAAAACAGCCAATCACAACCTTTAATCACACTGATTTATTCATATTTATGACTAGTGTGAATAATTTAGCACCGTAAGTAAATGTCCCTGCGAACAATAGCATTCTGCGCGATGAGTCAGTAAGCAAAGTCCATGTGCTTACTTGCAGTAATGTCAGCAGTTGTTTGTTTGTGTTGGTGTATTCATTTGTTTGTTTGTTTACTTGCTTGTTTGTTTGAATTCTTTTTCAGTATTTGTTCATTATTTTTGCTTCATACCTAGTTTCAAAATGTCTGGGTTTGCGAATATTTCTTTTCCAAACCTTTGCAGTAATTCATCGTTGACATTGTCAGTAAGAGCGATCATATCAAGGATGAAAACTTCAAATCTTGTAGCAAGCTGAATAGTCGCTAACCTACAACAAAGCACGGATTATAAAATAGTTATAATAATTCATATCAGAAAAGTGTCCAGCGTCCCACCTCCCTTTGATAAGACCTGTTTATTTTTTTGGATAGTACTTTTAAGTTTTGATTAATAATCAGCATTTGTTTATAAGTAAACCCCTCTTTCAAAATTTCTTGATCCGCACTTTGCATATCATAAACATTTCACATTAAAAACATGAACAGCTTTGAAAAACCCATGTAAAAAGTACAAAAGAAATAGTGAGCAACAATTTTAAAAACCACTGTCTCTCACTAAAAATACGTACTTCTCATTACTTTCAACCCGACACATTGTTGGCCGCCATTCTGCATCAAAACCTATCGTACTTCCAGGCTAAAAATATAAAAAGTATTCTTTTAACATTTCATTCATTTATTTGTTAATTCACTTAATTATTTTTCACTCAATTCATTTATCTGTTTATTCATTCCTTCATTCATACACTCATTCATTTATTTATTCATTCACTCATCTACTCCTTTATTAACGTTTTATTCATTCAGTCAATCATTAATACACTCACTCATTCATTCATTTTTCATCCAATGTAATCATTCATTCATTCACTCATCTATTCATTCACTAACTCATTCATTCATTCATTCATTCATTCATTCATTCATTCATTCATTCATCCCTTCATTCATTCATTGCCCATGAATCATTCATCTATTTATTTATTCAGTCATGTAACTAAATATGAATCAATTATTTCTTACCTGATTAAGTCTAGATAAACACTCTGCTAGCCCCCATTCATCATCAACAAATATAATCTTTTCATACGGTAAGGCCAGAGAGTGGACAGGTATCGATGGACTGTCCTCATAAACGGCATCTGATACAATTGGTTCCTGGTACTCATTATCGTCATTCTCCCAGTCCTCACCATTGTGCTGAACTGACTCTATGTTACCACTGCTAAATATTTAACAATTTATTAAAGATCATATTTCAAATGTTGCTCATCTATTCAGATTATGCATTTCATTTACATTTTCACAGGAAAAAAAATCATAAAATCCAGAATTTGAATGCATAAAAATTACAACAGCCAGAAAAAAGTGAAAATTAGAACAAATTATAGAAGTTGAATGTGAAAAGGGAAATGCTAAATCAAAGAAAAAGATAAAATTAAGAAGTAAATAAAATACATAGTCATACAATACATATGCACTACTAAAAAGAAAGTCTAAAAAAATAAGTTTTTGGCTTTATCTTGAAGATATTGTTTTCTGCTAGTGTTACGTCCTCTGGAAGGGGGGGGGGGGGGTCATTGTCATTATGGTTTCTTCCTGGAATTCCTTACCATTCAATAATAGCTTCCTGGACAACAGATGGCACAGACTCTAATGGTAGATTGTAATAGTTAGCCCAGCGTACTGCTTCATTGATGTCTTTGAACTCGACAAGACCTTCAATAAGTCTTTCTTGCAACCATACATTAAAACCTATAGCAGACTAAAATCATTGCAAAAGATTAGACAACTGACATAATTGTTCATGCTGGTCATCTATTAGGTATGTGCTTGTTTGGTACAGTAAATTTAAAAAAAACATATCCAGCAAATAAGAGCCTTGTGGATTAAAACACTCTTGTCAGAAATCATCCATTGAGCCTGTGTCATTAGAAATAATAGTTTCATTGAGAATCTTCTTTACCAGACTTGAAAAATCCAGGTTTGTTTGTGAGTGTTTATTGTATTGGATTTTTTTTTCTTAATTTCTTTCTCATTCATTCATTCATTCATTCATTCATTTGTTATAACTTGCATTCATTTTTGCATTTTTTTGCACTTCTTCTATTGGTCCTTCCTTTCGTGTAATTCCATATCTACTTTTTCTCTCATTTTCCATTAAGAGCTGTTGCTCAGCCCTTTCATGAGATTTATGCAAATTTGTTATATTTACCTCTATAAGATTATCCCATTTCTTTGGTGGTGCATTTTTCTGCCAAAAAGAAATCAAGCAAAAAATTTAATAGTCAACACCAATTTATTTTTTCTGACTTAAATAGTTGAAATATACAAAATAACAATACTGAAAAAAAACTGAATATACATAAAACAAACTCATAATGAAAATATTCAAATGATAAATTAAATCGGTTACCTCTGTATATTTCTTGTTCAGAAGATATCGAAGACCATTGAGATTCTTTTCCTTGAATACATTTGGATAATCCTCTGGGAAAGACCAAATAACATATAAAACATTGAAATTATCATGCTTTCATTACCAATCTTTCTTTTTATGTGATACAGGGCTGTCAATCCCGGACCGTTTCTGATCTTGAGATCGCCCTGTTGTCCGCCATTTTGTTTTCCCTTTGACATTTTTCGAACCAAAAAAAAAAAAAAAAAAAAGGTTGTACGCACTTTGTTTACATAATATAGAGATTCTAATTTCTATCTAGCCTTAATCCAAAATTATGGTTAAAACACAGGAAAATCAATATTTCGCATTTATCCGGGAGATTTGACACTGAAATCTTGAGACCGGGAGATTGGTCCCAAAATCTGGAGTCTCCCGGATTATCCGGGAGGGTACATAGTTGCCTTTTGTGTGTTACACAAAAGGCAATTGAAGGATTTTTGGAAAGTGGTGAGGTTTGGCATACCTTATATTTTATATAAGATGAAACAAAATCTAGAGCAATATAGTTCCATATCAACTAAAAGGCAAGTTGTGAGAAAGTGGAAGAGAGGGATCTGTTGGGGTTAGGGTTATGGTTCACCCTAACCCTGTACAGTAGCCCTAACCAACCATAACCCTAACCCTATCAACGCTAACCCACAAGGTACCCAGAATAGTGCAAGGAAAAACAACTAAAAAAAGGTACGGAAACTTTTAAAATGGGAATGCTGCAGTTAGGAAAGTGCTAAATCGTGCAATTTAGTGTGATTTTGGACAAATAGTACTGTACTGCCCCCTCTCAGTTTCCCAGAATTCCTGTCCTCAGGTCTTAAATCAATAACATTCAATATCATGTGTCTCTGCTACTGAATAATAATATGAAAAAAATGAATAATATGCTAATATAAAACTTGTACTAATCTAGCTTACCTCCATTCAAGTGGAATTTCTTGATGAGTCTCTCTCCTATCTTAACCAGTATTTTATTCTTTAGTTTGTTGTCCTTTGGTTTGGGGTAAATATTTGAGGTACTGTAACACAGATAACAATTATTTTCACTGGAATAACAGACTGATGTATGGCAATTAGATCTTTTTATACATTGAACCCTTTTATGAATTTATTCTTATTAACCTATTTGTTAGCTGTATTGATTTATTCAGACAAGTAACACCTTCATGTCCGTATCAGGGGCTCCTAACCAACATAGCAGTAGTTTTGGGGAGGGGGTGTGGGGTGAGATAGGGGGGTGGATCCAGAAATAGTTCAAGGGGGTGTCCCCCCAAAAAAAAATCGAAAACTTTAAAAACCATGTAAACGCAGAAATTAAATATGCCACCATCCACATTTTGAGATATTTTGCTTTGAAACATTAAAGCAAAATAAAGGGGGTGTTCAGTTAACACCGTTAGATTATAAAAACAAAGGAATGGGGAAGTCCAGTGCACTGGCGGACACCCCCTAATTCCACCGCTTTGAGAGAAAAGGTTCCTCTAGCTGAAAGAATTAATTGTCCGCTGGTAGTAAGAAGCACTCTTCATTCACATACAGAATATATATCATAAATATGCAAGCACACATTCAGCCAATACCTGCTTAATATTATAATCAATTCTTGTACTTACTCTACAATATGTTGTAGTTGATCATCTTCCATTCCACACAAATCATCTATCATAGTTAGATAAGCTCTCTGTTGCCATACACAACTCATCACATAACTAGAAATATAATGGAAACAACATCAGGGCATATCTACATGTACCACACACTACTGTCACACCCAGCTTATTGTACAATAATATAATAAATTATATAGATTAACCAGCATCAAACTGGTCACCTAACATAATGAGAAAGACCCTCTGCAGCTAAACACAACTCATTGACAAGTACATTTACAAAATATTATGAAAACAACACCACAGGTCATCTATAGTAACATACTGAGAGAGACTTTCTGCTGTTAAACGTCAACATGCAAATCGCACATACTAGAAATAATGTGTGAAAACAATATCATTTCATGATACTAAGACAGATGGAAATCTGCTTCGGATATTAATGAACACAATTCGAGCAGCAGCTGTAAAAGATCCATTTTTTAAAGTTTTAAGTTACCGTGCAATGTGTGTACATTGTCTGGTTAAATTGGGCCACAACATGTAAACTGACATTACCTTTCAGCAAGTTGCAGTTTGTCAAGAATTAGTAGAGGCAGAAGTATCTAGAACACAACAAAGTTTAACACAAACAAAGTTAAATAGCACTACTTTTTTGCATTTTCTAATCATCATGAGAGTTGTTTTCGTATGAGTGGGATACAGTACTGTCTATATTATAGACATAATAGTGAACCTGTTCAAAATTCCAAGAAAACATTCAAATCATCTGCCATAATAATATTTTGTAGTTGTGTCGTTCATCACCATTACTGTTTCTTAACTGTGCAAAAATTGTCCTCATTCACTATGATGTCACATCAAAACAATCTTCAAATTTAAACCTCTTGCTTAAATGCAAACCATCATAGTTGTTGGAGAGGGTCGAATAAAGGTAAATTTGTCCTGAATATTATAAACACATTTTATATTTCCAATGAAAACCGTGCTATTTCAGCTTAAACTTTTTCAGTGGGCATCGTTTTTCAAATTTTCTATTGAGTTTGGTGATTTTATCCTCCACATAAACAAGAGGTGACATCATAGTGAACTTTGTCATCAGGCAAGTAATCAAAAACACTGTTTTTAATCATAGTACACACAGGATTGCATTGCATAATACCTCTGATGGTTCAAACTGGGTTTGAAGATTGAGCTTGTAAGCAAATGTTGCAGCCTAACAACAAGAACAACAACAACAACAACAAAAAAATTGTCCATGAATGAGTTAAAAAACAATAAGCAGTTAAAAGAGACATAAGTCAAGATTGAGTGTGACAGTATAAATAAACAAACTAATAATATAATATTTAAATTTATTTACAAAATAGTAAGATTGCTGATCTCTTACTTTATCTTAACTGTATTTAACTTTAATGACAATCTTATTTTAACCAGCATTGAGCCTCACAGTCTCACATATAGCCTTTAGGTATAGCTGGAATAAATAATTCTGGACTGTAAATCAATTTTCTTCTTGAGCTTACTGTATCGTGGTCTACTCATTGGTTTGAAATTGATTGCCAGTCAAAGAAAGACCAGTAAATGAAAACAGAGATAGTGAACTGGCAGGCCATGTGTTGTGCTACATAATTATGTAAAATGTAATTACCAGCTCAGTTAAATTCACTACCTCTGGAACTATAATACAATATTTTGGAAGAAAGGATGCTGTGTCAGACACTCTGGTTATCAGACTCAAACATACCTCCTTGTACCGCCTTCCAGTATGCAACAAGTATCGGATATGCTTCTCCAAGTACCCATTATCAACACAATCAAGGTTAAAGACCCTCTTGATTGTTTCAAAATACAGTAGTTTTGAAGTCACTACATTCTCCATGGCATTATCTTTCTGCTGTCTCGTAGTCGTCAGCACTTCCTGTCCCATTTCTACCATCTTTTTATTCTCATTTTCTAACCATGATTCAAACTCAGATAAAGCTATATGTACCAGCGATTTTTTCCCAGAAAAAATATCATGCTCAGCAAATGTCATGATAAATAGAACAAAGTCAAAGGGGCTTTCATTCTTGTTGTATGAATGCTGAAGAGTCTCCTTGAGTTCGTCGATCAACCCAGCAGCAAATAAATACTCAAATTCATTCAGCCAGTCTCTATCAGATAAACAGTTTGCAAAAGTTCTTTTTGGTGCCTCATCTGAGGAACTACATGGCTCTTTCTCTTCAATGTCTGAAGAATCATCTTTGATATTTTCCCATAAACTTGAAGCAGCTTTATCACAACTAATTGGTAACAAACTGTCTGTATTAGTTTCATCGCTGTTGCTGTTTATAGCTCTTAAAGATTCATTCTTATTTGAAGTCCTTTTTTCAAGGTTTTCTAGAAAATCTTTTGAGACTGATGGATTTCTGTTTGAGATGACGTCCAAGTAATTGGACTGATGTGTTTTATTATCAACTACATATGATGCATCCTTGTTTATTGGTTGTTTTGAAGGAGATGAGAAATTGCAGGCAACTTGTCTTTTCTTGTGTTCTAGGGAAGAGTACAAGCACATCATTGATAAGAATAAACAATCATATATAACAGTATCAAAATATTCATCAAAAAAGAGAAAGCGAAAAAACGATTGAAGGAATAAAAGACATGAGGACCTGCTTTATCGAGAAATAATTAAAGCACACAGGGATTATATTTAATTTATATTCAATAAATGGTTGATGAAGCAGCAGTTAATAATTTTAGAAACAGCACATCACATTTCAATTTAGACATGTTTGGGTGAATGCATGTCTAAATAAAAATGTGTCATGCTTTTTCTAAAATTATATTTCATATTTTTTTTCATGTGGAACAAACATGTTGTCAGTCTTTTTTCAGATTCACTTTTTTTGTGTGTAAGCACCACACAACCCCCTCCACTTTCTGTTCCATTCAGAAATTTGCCAAGCCTTGAGGGTATTTTCAACCAAATTTGCCTCGACGCGGGCTTCCTGTGGTGGGCCAAAACATGACAGGGTTCCAGGGGTTCAAAACGAACTAAATTCATTGACATACATACAAAGGATCAAAAAGGGCTTTTGGTATCTAAAATTATGTGAATGATCCTCAACATAAAGAACAACTTAAAAAATATTTTTTTAGAGTTGAATTGCTTCGATGGGAGAATTTTGTGGGGAATTTTGCCGCGAATACTACTCTGTAAAAACTTTACCAGATTTCATGTAATTTTCTTACCTGCTTTCTTACTCTGCGATGGATTCTGTTCTTTAACTGCAACTAATTTATTTGCCGATGATATTCGTTCAACTAAATCTCTTATTACGCAGAGAATAAGTTGAAAAAGGACGATCATTTTTGAACGAACTCACACCAGTATTGCACGTTGGCCGACATGACTAGTTTCCAGGACATTACGCCGCGCCAGCTGTAACGCAAGTTGATGTGCTCGTGTGCTGTGTGACGCGTGACAAAAAGTAATAATAGGACAAAAGAAATGAAGCAGACAGACAAAAACGCATGTATACTGACAATCAATCAACCAATAACTAAATTTATTATTCGGAAGAATGTTTCGATTTATGGCTGTAACCACTGCAAATAAGGGACTGGTCAGTATTTATTGAGAGGGGTGGGCTGGTGCAAATTTCATGCAGTGCTTAACAGGGGGGGGGGGGGGGGTGCATACATTTTCAGTCCTCAAAACGTTCTACATAGACGATGCAACAGCCATAATGAACATTCTTCAAAATTTAAAGGAAGGTATATCTGTATCTACACTGTTTAGGTAATAATTGATATATGTGCATTGAATAAGGTATAACTTAATAATTAAAAATGTTAAATTAATAAAAATATTCAATTAATAAAAATATTAATGCATGTTATACATGGGATAGGGGGGGGGGGGGGGGTAACACAAAACCATGCACAAGGCAAAGGCTGGAGGGTTAAAAAAAATAAGAAATTGCATATTTAGAATAGCATCAGCCCCCTCCCCTCTTGATAAATACTGTCGTCCAGTCCCTAATTGCACATCAAATCAAATCATATTCTGCACATAAGAAATACAATTTCTAGTTGAAAAACAGTCTGCTCATGTGCACTTGCATTTCATTTCATTTATAACATGTATGATGATGTTATTAACTACAACTACCAGAATGCTTTGCTCTTTTTCTTTTGTGGTGCAATCAGGGAAAAATTGTTCTTTTAATCTCAAAAGGAATTAGCAATTAATGCAGGATCTTGCCTTATTTCATGATGTAATGCTGTCAGAGACAAAAATCCAATTTTTATTCTAAAGACAATGAATGTCCCTCATGCCGCTCTCTAAATTATAATGTATAGCTTGGCTAATCTAATAGACTGATTTCTTCATCTACATTTAGTTTGTCAGCAAACACTATTACTGCTATCAATCTAACACTAGCATTTGTAAGTCATATCTCATCAAATGTTCATGTGGGATTATTAATGTTAGCTTCTGTGCTGCTGCTCAGCTCACCCCAAATTTGGTATGTCATTATTAAATTTGAACTGCCCCAGAATATACCAATAAATCCAAAAATAATTAAAATACATTTCTGAATCATTTCCGGCAATTGACCAAATAATTGAAACATAACATAACATATATATCTCAAAGTTTTCATTCTTAAAATATATATTTTGCAGATTTAATTATTGTGTGTTTGTGTGGTGTTTTTATTTATTTATTTTTTTTCAGCAGCCTGGTCAATTTTACCCGTAACACAACAAATTTGCAATGAGCTGATTTAATTTCCCTGCGCCTGGTCTACTGCGACACTAATGGCGAGAAGACAATGTTTTATTGTTTTAACAAATTAAAAACTAGTAATAACTGCAATAATCTAATCTAGTAGTTCTGGTTGGGATTTTAGTCTTGATATTACATGCTGCGGCAAGCAATAGACAGGGTTGATCTTTTTCACTTCGTCACTTCCCAACAGAGATAGCCCTGCAAGGCCAAATAATGTGTGGAATGGATCAACCTATGAACAAATGTAACAGACCAATAAGTCATGGAAACTGAAGATGATGAATTTACTGTATAGATCCCTTGCATGTGATGTCAAAGCAGCACCATCTGGAGGACAAAACACAATATTTTTTCTCTCTTGGGAGCTGAAATGCATTGTTTTGTCCTCCAGGTTGAGCTGCATTCCAATGAGCTGCAACTTAGGGGTCTATACATGGTTAAACTAAATAGATGAGTGGATGAATGAATGAATGACAAAAGGATGGAAAAAGGAGTGGATGACAAAACAAATGCATAAACAAACAAACAAACAAACAAAAAAACAAGAACAACAAACAAACATATGAATGGCACCCAAAAGTTAATTAAAGCAAGTGAACACTAGATGTATATTTGTATCCAATAGAATGAATACTATAAAATTCTAACCATATCTCCAGGTCTATCCGCTATTCCTCCTATCTCTGAATCTTGACATGCTAAGATATAAAGTTGGAGCTTTTCCTACAAAATAATATGAAAAATGAATTAATTTACAGCATTCAACATGGCCCAGAGACATGAAATAAAATAACGATAGTTTAATTCATTTATAAAAGAAAATTATAATTTCAATTTTATTGTTCAAAGGGGCAGAAACAAATTAAAAAAATGATTGATTGACTGATGATTGACTGACTGATTGATTGATTGATTGGTTGATTGATTGATTGATTGATTCATCAAGTTTTTAGTATGCTTAACATCAAAAAGAGGGCACTTGGACAAGCTATTCGAGGATGGTGGTGGTGAGGGGGTAATTTGTTAGGTAAACGTTTGTCAAAGGGTATGATTTTCCAAAATCATTATGTGACATGGTAGTTTGGAGCTTAAGCAGAGCACACCTGTGTGTAATGGTCCTGAGTACAATAAATTATTTTTTTTTTGTATAAACATATTAGCTTGTTTTGTTCTTTGGTTACCTTATCAATCCAATGTACTTTTCCTAGAATCTTTAATGAAGCCAACACCCACCAAGAATAACATACATCAGGAAGCTTCTCTGGTCGACCTGACAACCAAACAATCATAAATAACAAGCTCAACTTTAGTATGCATGCATTATTCACAAAAATCACATCCTTGGGAACCCAGGGGTTGTATTCGGTCACTCGTTCTGGGAGAAAGGAATGAGAGCAGAATATTACCCCTTGGTTTCCAAGGATGTAGAAATCAGTGTTGACAGATCTAGAGCTCCAAGGAAGAGCAAATTAAAGGAGTGAACTTAGGAAGAAGAAAGTGAAAGGTGAAACACTGTAGGAAGGAAGAATGTGGAGGGGTGAAATGATTTGAGCAAGGAGGATGGAGGGAGGGAGGGAGGGAGGGAAGGGACATGGGAAGGAAGAAGGTTCGAAGGAAGGAAGGAAGGAAGCTTGCCTCTCAGCCTCTGGGATCAGGGTACTAGGGAAAGAATGACAGAAAGATATTAAATTAAAGTATTAGTAAAAAACATAAAGAAAAGGAGGGAAGAAGTAAAGAAAGAAAGATAACACTGTATAATTATGTGCAAGAGAAGTTGTGTTTAATACTGACCATTTAGACCACCTGAAGGCAACTGTCTTTCACAAAGCCACCAGCCTAGCATATCAACATTGACATGATGTAGAGCATGTGCAATAGACAATGCACCCAGACAACAATAAATCTAGCAGCAGAAAAAAATAGAAATTTGTTGTGACAGCCAAAAATTGTAAGTTTTATTTTTATTTAAATGAATTCCTGCAGTTTTCTGTTAAAAACATGTATTCACTTGCCACCATTGAACTAACCAGAACTCCATTGTAACCTCACAAATGAAAACTATATGATTAATCATGATAAAGTTCAAACAGACCTCAGTACGAGTAGGCATGTTTAGATGAAGTTCAGTGAAGTTCAGAGTTTTGATTGACAGAAGCAAAAACAATGCTTTGCTGACAATGGAAAATTGCACAGTAATGCAATGTAAATTGAATAATAAATCTAAAACTATTATAAAAGCAATAATATTGATCAACATTGACTTTACCTGTCCAGAATGAGATTCAGATCCTGGTCGACATCCAAACCCTCCATCAAAATTCATACACTTTATAACATACTCTACTGCTTTATCTAAATCAATAGCATCAAGATGACCCTGCAATTAACAATATTATTTGAGACTTTCATGTTCAGTCATTGTAAGATATTGAAACATGTGATGAAGACTGCCAGTACAGCGAAACGTCAACCTACACAATACAATTAACTTGATTTCAAGAGGGTGCGTATTTACAAAAATATGTACTCTTCCATACGGCCCTAACAAAATTATATTAATGAAAAGGAAAATACAGTAAATTCAAGTTAAAATAAATAATAAAATAAGATAATAATGTAAAGTTGACTTGATCAGTAAATTTGTGAGACAGACAGATTTTCGTTGGTACATGATACAGACTTCAAAAAAGGGTTTTAGCATGTGAGAGACAGTCTTCAGTAATATTCAGTTTGTTAAGGTACACAACACGTACACAACTTGCCGTGTAATTTAAAATGAAATAACCTCATTATCTTATAATGTTCCACATAATTATTCAAAGTGTAAAGATGAAGTGCAAAAACATTTACTAGCAACTTCAAATTTCACTTTCTCTTGTTTTTTTCCTTCTTCTGCTTCTGGAGTTCCTGTGCAGTTGAGACCTTTGGAACTGGTTTTAATTAATTAAATGTCAAAGCACAGGAAACCCCAGAGCAGAAAAAGACTAGTACGACAAGAGTTGCCTGTGGAGTAAAGTCTATTTAGTTAGATATTAACTTACTACAATCTGTAAACAGGCTAAAGCACAAAATGAAAATCTAGTATCAATTTCACCTGCAAAAATATAATTTGAACAAGATAGAATTAATGACTTGAAACAATTTACAACCAAATTTTGACGGTTTGGATTGGGTTTATTCATTAATTTATTGAACCAGTATATATTTATCAATTAATTAATTTTTTAATCATTTTGTTTGTTTGTTTGTTTGTTTGTTTGTTTGTTTGTTTGTTTGTTTGTTTGTTTGTTTGCTTATTATTACTTTCAACCAATATCATGATCAGGAGCAGCAAATAATTAATAAAAGTACTTCACACAGTTAACACAATACACAAATCAGTTTTATCAATGCCTGAACTAATGGGAGATTAGCATGATTATAGTATCATATACTACAAATACCAGAATGCTTTGCTTACTTTCTTTGTGTAATTAACACAAATTGTTCTGTTATTTATCTCCAAATGGATTAAGAATTTGAATATGAAAGAGAATTCGCAAAGAATGCTGGTAGTTGTAGTAAAATGACGCCATAACGCAGATCACCTATTGATCAGTGGTGCAAAACACCACTGCATGCAACCTATTTGACTATGATATCATCAACAATTATTGTAAATTATGTTATCATGTACTAAGCCTGTGTACATCCGTTCTCACCCCTCCCCCCCCCCCCAATGGGGAACATTTTTCCCCATAGGGGGGATGGGTGAGAACTGATGTACACAGTCTAGTTATCATGATCATAATTCTTTAACATAAAATCAGACACTTGGAAATACTAAAATTATGCTACAAAGGGTGCTGCTTTTAATAATAATTGATGGATAACATTAAACACTACAGGCATATTAAGCAAATCTTACCCCATTTGTCCCCCCAAAAAGAACCATCTGGCTGTTGTAATTTGACTACATACTCTACTATTTTCTTCACATCTACTTCTTCTAATGCATCATAGAGCAGAAGTATCTATTAAGATAACACAATTATCATGATTTTAATATCACAGTTCAGACTTGTAAACAATTCAGAGGACTTATATTGACTAGAAAAATCATAGATTATGTATATTCAGAGATTTCTAAGTTATGTTTGGGCGGATCCACAAAGTCTAGCAACAAATTTTGCAAATTACAAAATGATAGTCACATTTTGTCCAGCAAGTCATCTCTAATGCGTCTGTATGTTTTTGGGTGACGCAACAGGATTTTGATGTAATGAACAAACATCAAACGGTCTGTCGGCCTGTCTCTGAAGTGAACATTTTGCAACAAATTAAACTAAATATAAACGTGACAAGTTTGACAATTTCAATGAGAGTTTGAGAGATCCATTTTCATTTCAGTTTAGTTATAGCAACGTAGTCTCCCTCGCATCCGTTTCCGATCTGTTGGACAAAATCTTCAGGCCAGTAATGGCTGCTAGGGAGACTAATAGCAATGGTGCAGTGTCAAGGAAATTTCCCATTTCCATATGGCAGGTTTTACCCAAACTATGTACAACTCTCAGAGTATACTCCTGTCTAGTGCGGATTAAAATACCCTTTTGTGTTGCAAGATCATATTGATGCAGCATTTCTTCATAAAGGAATCAACTGATTTTGTCGCTAGTGCAGATCAACCCTAAACCTGCACAAATTATTTTTTTGTATTCATATCTTCCCTTCTTGCATGTTGAATATTTTCCTTCATTTTTCGTACCCTCACTATCACTATGGATTATTTTACTCATGATAAGTTATTGTCGCCATAGATGTATAGCAAGTCCCTCATTCTATTCCATGGCTGTTACTAGAGGTATATATAGTAACTGTTACCATAGTTACGTAGAGGTATATATAATTACCATAGTTACCTAGAGGTATATATAGTTACCATAGTTACCTAGAGGTATATATAGTTACCATAGTTACCTAGAGGTATATATAGCTACCATAGTTACCTAGAGGTATATATAGTTACCATAGTTACCTAGAGGTATATATAGTTACCATAGTTACCTAGAGGTATATATAGCTACCATAGTTACCTAGAGGTATATATAGTTACCATAGTTACCTAGAGGTATATATAGCTACCATAGTTACCTAGAGGTATATATAGTTACCATAGTTACCTAGAGGTATATATAGCTACCATAGTTACCTAGAGGTACATGTATATATAGTTACCATAGTTACCTAGAGGTATATATAGTTACCATAGTTACCTAGAGGTATATATAGTTACCATAGTTACCTAGAGGTATATATAGCTACCATAGTTACCTAGAGGTATATATAGTTACCATAGTTACCTAGAGGTATATATAGCTACCATAGTTACCTAGAGGTATATATAGTTACCATAGTTACCTAGAGGTATATATAGCTACCATAGTTACCTAGAGGTACATGTATATATAGTTACCATAGTTACCTAGAGGTATATATAGTTACCATAGTTACCTAGAGGTATATATAGTTACCATAGTTACCTAGAGGTATATATAGTTACCATAGTTACCTAGAGGTATATATAGTTACCATAGTTACCTAGAGGTATATATAGTTACCATAGTTACCTAGAGGTATATATAGTTACCATAGTTACCTAGAGGTATAAATTATAGTTACCATAGTTACCAATGATTTACCTGTACTGCACTGAGTGTATACAACAAGTGAGGGTCATGATTCACACTGGCACTAAAACCACCATTATCATGCTGACAGGACTTGACAAACTGGATCACTCCTTCCTTATCCATCAGATCTAGTTTATCCATAAGACTCATTGCAGTCAATCCCCAATAGATACCGCTCATGCGCAGGTACTCCGTCATACAATAGTCCTGGTAAAGAATAAAATAAAGAGCTATCACTAAATGCATTATTCACTTATTGATTTTTTAGAACAAGAAATCCTCAAATCTTCTAAAAAAAAGTAGGAATATCAGAGTTCAAATGCACTGGAATATCAAAATGAAAATGTTTACAAATGTGTATATTCATTAATATATAAATACTGAGCAGTGGGATACTCAACTGTTTTCAAATGTATATATTTTAATGGTCACAAGACAAAATGAGTAAGAGAACCTGTCCCCCATTCTGGGCTTTGCACACATCATCAGCTATGTTGTCTATTTCTTCCCACTGAATTATTTTAAGAACAGAATGTGAAAGATCAGATTGACCAGATTGAAAATAGACAATTTTTTTGCTGGCATCAAATATAAAAAAAAATCTCTTGCAAAAGAAAGACTTAACAATGCTAAATATATATTAACATGCTCCCAAGTCATCTTTCTCTTAAAAATAAGGTTTTACCAGAATTGGTTTCAAAATAGTCTGGTTTCTAAAAATAGCATTAGCGTGGTTCTGATGGGGTTTGAGGAAAGGTTCTCTTAAGCTCATTTGCTTTTGATGATCAAGAACAGGTTTGAATGGTACATTGTATAAGCCATTAATGATCTCTTTCAATTATTCTTACATAATCTGTGTCTTTCTTTTTTCCATAAGTGGCTATAAACTGTGAATGTTTTTCAAGTAGTAATTTCTTTGGGGCATCTTCTGCAATCTTGACATCTTTGATTTGGGTACCCTGTGTATAACAACATTTGGACAAGAATTAGAACTGTGTCTATTTACTATAAATATGTATTTACTTTACTAAAATGTTATATTTATTTGTAAATAATTTAAGCCAAGTTAAATATTATTTAAGTCAGATTAGACATTGTAGTATATTTGATTTTCTCTAGCTCAACTCTCTCTCTTTCTCTTTGTATTATTTCAATTATAAAATAACTTTGCATAATGAAAGCACACGTTCAAGTCTACATTTTACAATAATGTACGAATTTACGTATAAAATACACATCACTTTACATTTAAATTGTTAAAACAATGAACTAAATTCAGTTTTCGAATCATCGATCAAACAATCTTCGATTTTTGGAAATTGCGACAATAACACGATCCCATTTCAACAAAACATACACTATAAATCATCAAAAACATTGTTTTGATGTAACCTACCATTATGGACGTATTAAAACCAAATTATATCCGATTATCATACAGCGTTTACAACACTTATCTTCACATAACATCCGCCATATTTACTTCTTGGGCATCACGGCTGTGCATCGTTCTGCAGGCTCATAACACCGCGCGATTGGAGTTATGGGTATTTTTCAACATGGCCGCCGGAGCAGAGTGGTGTTTGATTGAAAGTGATCCGGGCGTTTTTACTGAGCTTATACGAGGTTTTGGTTAGTAAATGACAATAGCTATGTGCAGATACTGTATAAAACTCATTTATGTACTTTATATTTTAGTCGATTTGTGCTGTTGGGTCCAGCAAAGTTTGATATCATTTTCGGTTGACGAAGCGTCATATACAAATT